>SJYX01010710.1:255648-298708 GCA_006410675.1 Oreotragus oreotragus
GACAGAGGAGCCCGGTGGGCTACAGTTCATGGGGTCACAAAGAGTCAGTCATGACTGAGCATGCATGCACACATATACATATTATTTTATATTTTAGACACACAAATATATACATATATACATTTTATTCAATATACTTTGGCATTGAATGTCAAAGTCCACCTTTATGCTTTCATGATCTCTGTCCCCTCAGGTTCCACTATTACCAGATTTGTATGGGTATAATGGAGGCCTTTTCCTATACATTTATATACCCATGTGTGCACAGTGCAGGTAGGGAGCTTTATTTGGTAGTTTTCCACTTTTTTCACTTTTCTAACGTCAGTGCCTAGAAAAGTGCCTAGCTTACTAGGTACTTTGCAGTTTTTTGTTACACAATTGAATTATTTTTTTTTAACTTACGTCTATGTCTTTGAGATCTTTCTGTGTTTTGTTTTTGACTGCCAGACAGATGTACAGTAATTTAATCAAACTTACCCTAGTACAGTTCACAATCCGTTGTCTCACCCCTTGGGACTTGATGTGTCAGAATTCAAAACCATTCTACAATAAAAGGTAATGTCGTACATGTACAAGGCAGCCCCCGTAACCAGATAAGTTAACATTTCTGCAATGAAATGAATAAATATGCCCCCAAAGTGGGATAAAGTAAGTCTTTAAATAGCCTCACATAAAGTCAGACTTGCTCCTAGATCAATTTACAATTGAAGATATAGTCTCTCTGCTTAGAGCTTCTGGGACTCAAAGTAAGACAAGGGGTGTGGGCTTTGGCACGGAGTACCCTGTTGGGCAAACATGGCTGAGACAGGGTCTCACTCTCACTCACCTCCCGCTCCTTGGTCTCACCGTCTCTGTTCTCCTGGCCTCTGGGAGCTGGCGGGGAGGGGAGAGCAGTGAGGGGAGTGCAGTGTGGGAGCTGGAGAGGACAGCTACTGCAGGCCCTCTCCCAGCCCCACACCACCCCAAAACAGATTTGCTTACTCTCATCTTCTATACAGAGAAGGCAATGGCACCCCACTCCAGTGTTCTTGCCTGGAGAATCCCAGGGACGGGGGAGCCTGGTGGGCTGCTGTCTATGGGGTCGCACAGAGCCGGACACGACTGAAGTGACCTGGCGGCAGCAACAGCATCCCTACACAGGGCCTTCTCCATCTCCATGACTGCCTTTTCCCTCCTGGATTGCCATTAACATCAGCTTTAACCCTCTCTTTGGCATTGTTCTTACCACTTGGATCTGGCAGGAATTTACCAAAGGCCTTTGCGTTATCACAGGGTGTTTCCCAGACCCCCACTGCTTGTGCTCTGCCTCCACTCAGTCATCTTCCACATGCTTCTCAGGCACAGGTACAAGGGTGGCCTTTTCCATCTCCATAAGACCCACTTACATGGGGCAGCAACAGCGCCATTCAGGGGGCTGATGAATACCCTGAAATTGGAGCAGACGGGCTGTTTGGACACGTGTATGCATTCTGGGAGAGGGGATGCTCCGTGGAATTAGTTAACCCCTTGGACAGTTAACGTCGAGGATGCTGGGTTAAGCCCTGCTCACTCGACCCTAGCCTGCCTCTCCAGTGTCTTCTCTGGCCCCGTGTGATGGGCCCGCGTGACGGGCCCGGGACTCCTGCTACATGCTCAGCATCACTCAGCATCCCCTAGGACCGCCCTCTCCTCTCCACAGTGTGCTCAGTCATGTCCGGCTCTTTGCGACCCCATGGACTGTAGCCCACCAGGCTCCTTTGTCCATGGAATTTTCCAGGCAAGACACTGGAGTGGGTTGCCACGCCCTCCTCCGGAGATCTTCCTGTCCCAGGGATTGAACCAGCGTCTGCTGCATCTGCTACATTGGCAAGCAGATCCTTTACCACCGTACCACCTGGGAAGCCCCCGCCTCTCCGTCTTTGCATAGATGATTTCCTCGGCTCTGGCTGCCCTGCCTCCTGCTCTGCCTGTCCGTGCTCTGCCCACCCCCACCATAGCTGCGTCAGTCTCTCTCCCATCACAGTACGGGACCTGCTGCCAGTGGGAGATGACCAGCTGGCGACCACTGGAGCCAGGAGACTGGCGGCCTGGCCTTGGAGAGTGTGAGGCCACTGAGGAGGTGGGGTGAGTTGGGGAAATGTACTCTGGGAAGTAAGGTGGTAGAATCCTAGGCCCAGATGGTGGGTTTCAGGTGAAGGAGAGGAGAGAATCTAAGAACGGGGATTTCTGGCTTCACTGTGACTTGCCTTGAGCAAGTCTGGTTAAACTGACTTCAAGGCTGCCCAGTGGGTGCTTTGGGGTTCATTCTCAGCAGCTATGGGGTAGTTCGTTTGGAGATGGGGCAGGACAGAATTTGGCATCTTAAACACCGTGAGGTCCCATCCCCTCCATGCTAGAAGCACAGAGGGACGCGCTCCCTGTGTACTGGCGGGCCCAAGTGTTGAGTCTGGCAGATATAAAACAGTAGCCCATTATGGGACACTGTTTATTCACATTACAGTGATAGTGGCTCTACCTTAGGACGATACACCCTCGTCCTGCCCTGCCCGATGCTGACGCAGACGTTACCCTGCGAAGGCACCCGCGTCTTGCCATCAGTCCTGTGCAGCTTCCTTCCAGATCCCATAAAATAGGCTTTGGGACAGTTGAGTGTGTCCTTGAGCCATCCCCCCCTCGGGTGACCCCCATCCGAGGACTGGTTAGTCAGGTTACTGCAACTCTTGGCCTGCCAGATGGAGCAAGGGCCCTTGCCACAGCGCTGATGGCTTCTTCGGGGAAGACAGAAGTGGTGGGATTTGCTCTGAGGATGTCCTGAGAGGCTGCTGTTGATGTTCCCCAACCACTCCCCGTCCTGGGAAGTCCTAGTTTAGCTTCCCGAGCACTCTTTTCATCTACGGGTGCGTATCTTGTAGAAGTAAACAGGACGTGACTTACACATTAGGAGGAGGGGAGGAGCTCAGTTGCATCTAGAAGGCTTGAAACCCCTTTCTATAAACAAAGGTTCACTAGGCACAGGGCCTTGGGCAAGTCCCACAACCTTTCTGAGACTCCATCTCCTTCCTATTAAGTGTAAATAAAAGCCCAAACATGCAGAGTCACTTCAAAGTAGTGAAGGGGTAATGAAAGCCTCTAACTCAGTGCCTGTTTCATAAAGAGCAGCCCTGGTCTCTGCTTTGAGGAGTCCTCTGCAACATAGAGGGGGGTCAGTCCTGGCACAGGCAGCCCTGGACTCCTCCGCAACTCCCTTTGCCACCTAGGGGAGTGGGACTGGGGTGGGGGGGCGGTGGCTAGGGAGGTTATTTCACCTCTTCCAGTTTTTGTTTCCTCATCTGAGAAGTGGGAATAATAAAACCTACTTCTCAGAGATGTTGTGAAGACGAAATTCTCTGCTTTTCAACAAATGTTTATCAAGTGCCTGGCACTACAGCAAGAGGATACATAATTAACAAAACAAATAATCCCTGACCCGGTGGAGCTCCCATTTCGCAGGAAAGTGAAAGTGTAGTCACTCAGCCGTGTCCAGCTCTTTGCGACCGTCACGGACTGCAGCCCTCACGGCTCCTCTGTCGGTGGAATTCTCCAGGCAAGAATACTGGAGTGGGTAGATTCCCTTCTCCAGGGGATCTTCCCGACCCAGGGATCGAACCCAGGTCACCCACATGGCAGGCAGATTCTTTACCATCTGAGCCACCAGGGAAGGCCATGCAGACAATAAATAAGCGCTAGAATGAGTACGTTGCCTAGTATTTTAGAAGATGACATGTGCTATGGAAAAGAGCAGAGAGAGGAAGGCAAGCGGGACATGGAACATACATTCCCACCAACAGGGTGTGTCGTCCACTTCTCCGCCAGCCACCAACACTTGTTATTGTCTGACGTCTTGGTTCTAGCCACCCTAGGGGTAGGGATGGTGCCCACTGTGGGTTCACCTAACAGGTTTTCCGTGCTTGCTAAGACCAGAGGCTGTCAACACCTTCAGTGCCTACACTCACCCAGCCCTGCAAGGAGATGCTTCTCCCAGCCCCACCTTCCAGATGAGGACACTGAGGCATAGAGCAGTCACAGGGGGCAGAGCTGGGATGCAAAGCCAGGAGGCCTGGTTCTGACCATGCCCAGAAACCTCACAGAGCAGTGGGAGACACGTCATGAGCAGCTGTCCACAGGGTGAGTCCGTAGGTGCCCTGGCACAGGAATGTAGGAAAGCCTGAGGGGACGATGAGATATCAAGGAAGAAAAGGGGTGATCGTGGGAGTGGGCCTGGAAGAGCGAGTAGGAGTGTGTCAGGTGGAGAGGGGTGACTGGAAGAACACTGCAGGAGCAGAGGGGTGTGCACAAACTGGGAGGGTCTGGTTCCGGTGATCAGCTGGCAAGACCCTTGCCACCTCCTCCTTACAGCCCTTGCTAGTCTGTCCTCCACTTCAGCAGAATATCTTTAGATCACATATTTCAGTTCTGGTAGAAGCCAGTGTGTGCTGAAAAAGTATAGCCTCCAGGGTCCACTGGATTAAAGCTAAGTGAACAGATTATTTGAAGACCTCCTGGTGTATGGCCTAAGGGCTGCCGTGGTGGCTCAGGTGGTAAAGAATCTGCCTGCAGCGTGGGAGACCTGGGTTCAGTCTGTGGGTCGGGAAGATGCCCTGCAGAAGGGCATGGCAACCCACTCCAGTATTCTTGCCTGGAGAATCCCATGGACAGAGGAACCTGGCAGGCTACAGTCCATGGGATCACAAAGAGTCTGGCATGACTTAGCGACTGCACTTGAATTGACTTGGCATATGGAGGACTCAAACATGCAAATCCAACCTAAGCTAACCTCTCCATATGCAGCCAACAGAAAATCAAGACAGATGGCATCTAGCGCTGGCGTTCTAACCACCCTCCTGTCCCAAAGTGCTTCTGTAGTCCCTGGAGTAAGTGAACGTAAGAAGGAGGGCATTCACCCCTTCCTGAGCAACAGATCAGCCCCTGAGCAGGCCATGCCTCTTCCCAGGTGAGCATCCTGCTCGGGCATGTTTAAAGGTAACTCTGACTGCTCTGCTTTTACCCCAAGTGGTGACTTTAGTACTCACCCATCCTGTGGGTGGGCCCCCAGCCGAACAAGGTAAGAAGTATTTGTGAGGATTGTGCCTTGAAATGGATGTTGTCCAGATTGGTCTCATATGACCCAACTGTGGAGCTTAATACCTACAGGGCTTCCTCCAGCTGGTGGCAGTTGTGTTGGGACTCGCAGACCCAAGTCTACCACACCCAGGTGTGCAGCGAGGGTCCTGCCCCTGAGAAATGGCCTGAGTCCTACTGCTCAGCTGCAGGCAGGCTTTCATGCATCATGCTTTCATCTCATCCCTACAGCAACCCCATGCATTCATCTCATGCCCATGGCATCTCCTGTCTAGTTGTTGCTGTGCTCATTTTATAGTTGAGAAAACCAAGACTAGGAGAGATGCCCAACCCACCCCATCCCCACCCCCGGGGTTTGAGGGGAGGGGGGTGGGGGTTGCCGGAGAGTACAAAGCTAGCTGATGAGTGGTAGCCCTAATGTTCCAATTGAGACAGAAGTAGTTTCGAGGATCTTTTAAGCCTTCATTTCTTTCCAAGGAGGTTGATTTCTTACTGCTACGGTAGTCTTCAGTTCCCCTAAGAAATCCGAAGTTCCTTGCAGTCCTTGTGGCTCCTGCTTCCCATCCCATCCTCTCCACCAGCCCGCCCCCCACCAAACTCACCCCTGGTATTTTACTCCTGTAGATGCTGCTCTGGTTTCTTAGTCACATTTTCCCCCTTTGGCATCATCTGTCCTTCCTCCTTCATTTCCTCTTGGCTGTATATTTCTGTTTAATAAGGCCAGGGCTAACTCTGGCACCAGAATCAGCAACTAAACCCATTGCCTAAAAGCTTTAATTAGAAACAGAAAACTGGAGGAAATAGCTCTCCTGCCAAGTCTGGAAATTACACCAGGGCTCGCAGCCAAGTCAGGTCTGTGCTGGGAACTTGGAATGCTCAGCGCTACTTCTCTCGTGAGCCACACTCTCCCTCAATGCTTCCTGGGCCTGGTGGGGCCACCCCCTCCTCCCCAGTACCCACCTTCACCCTCCTGAGTCAGTCCCCATCCTCAGAGGGTTAGCCTCTGCTGCCTCACCAACTTATTTCTTAAAGAGGAACCAGAAATCCTGAGCTGCATACAAAATTGCTTTTTAACTCTGGGCAATGAGTTCACATGTTTTTAAAGCTCTCTGCAGGCCAGACAAAAATATGTCTGTGGGCTATCACTGCACAACTTCTAATCTAAAAATTTTACTGGATTTCCTAGTGTAAAGTTGGTCAGATTTATGTTTGTTTTTTTCCCCCAAATCCTTCTTAACCAACACATTAGATCTTCAAAACTATAGTTCTAGAGTTTAAGCTAAATCAGAAGGATTTAACCCTGGTTAATAATAGCTATAAAATTAACACTTGGAAGCATTTTCTGGCTCAGATTCACAGTTGGACATAATGGTGTGAAACTCCATGGTGTGCTGGGGTAGAGTGGGAGCTGGCTTAGTGTGGAGAGGACATTAGAGGTTCTGCTGGGGGCCAGGAGATGGTGGGCTCAGAGATGAGAGACAGGGAAGATGTTTCCACTTTGGTAGGAAATCGACCACCCAAAAGGGACCCCGGAATTTGGGCTCTTCCTTGAGAGGCAAGTGGGAAACAGAGCACTGAGTCTGGCCAAGGTGGGGATGCCAGAGTCAGCCCATCCCGAAAGCCAGGGATTGGGCTACTCGAGTCCTGGCCCACCAGTGTCAGCCCGGTCAGGCTGATGTCACCAAGCTCAGCCAAGGAGCCTGGGGAGCTGAATCCCTGGAGACCCACCTGCAGTTAAAAAAATAAGGCCCACAACTCATGTCTCTTTCACCTGTCCTCCCTGCTCAGCATCCCTTAATATAAAGGTCTTAGAATAAATGGACCACTGATGCAAACTTGGGCACATCATTTTGCCCATCTCAGCCTATAAACAGGAGATGTGGCACCTGTCTTGGTTTGGGGACTGCTGGCTGGTGATGCTGCTTGAACCCACTTAGGATAAGGAAGTACAGACACTCAGATGTGTGTTTCAGGTCCTGACTCCTCCTCATCAAGTCTGCACAGAGCATTTCCTTTGAGACTTTAAACATGAAGAGAAAACAATCATGCTCAGGATCTACAGCCTGACTCTGCACACTCCTGTGGGGCAGTGGGGGAAGGGGCTGGTGGTGATGGGGGTGTCTTTTTAGCAGATTTTCCCATGTGTCCTTCATGATTCCTTTAGCTCAGCGCTGCCCAACTGATGAGAGCTGTGCCCAAGGGTCATTGTGTTCATCACAGGGATGCTGATATAGGATCCTACTGTGGGGACACTTGGCATCAATTTGGTTCTGGCTCAGTGCTCAGACTAGCTGTGCTAGGTTGCTGGCTGGTTTTTATGCTATATATGTTGTAAATGGTTTCAACGGCTGGGTTTCCCTATCGACTTCACTCTGTAAATTGGGACCCATGTCTCAAAAGGGTAATCCTTAAAGAGCCACAGCACGTGAGCAGTCCTTCGTTTCCCTTTCTTCTCCCCACTCCCACCCATCTGTGTTACCACGCCCTATCTCAGGTTGTATCAGCCTGGGTTTGCTGCAGTGAAGAGCTGTCCCTGTGTGCTGGGGGGAACATGTGTCTGCCAGCAGGAATCTGTTATCAGGCAAGGCCACATCAGAGGAAAAGCATATTCATGACCTTACAGCCCAGGAACAATAAAAAAGAATCCAGTATCCAAATAAACAGCCATCCTTGGCCAGGAGCGACACCAAATGCACCAGGTCTCCCTGGAGGAACTTCATCACCTCCGTGATGCTTGCTGCTTGCACTCCTTCAGAGGAGTATGGCTTCTGATGGCCCAGCCTGATCCTACTGCTCCCCTGTACAAAACACTAGACCCTCTCTGCCCAGACTGTGGGATTCCCCCTCCTTAGCCGGCTATCCTGGCCAGGTACATTTGATTTCCCATTCTGCCTTTCTCACACCACAAGTTATAGACAAAAATGAGTTGATCCAGGCTTACCTGCTTCCAGGTGCATGTGCACTCAGCCGTGTCCAGCTCTTTGCAATCCCACCAACTGAAGGCCACCACGCTCCTCTGTCCATGGGATTTTCCAGGCAAGAATACTGAAGTGGCTTGCCATCTCCTCCTCCAGAGGATCTTCCCAACCCAGGGATCAAACTGGCATCTCCTGTGTCTCCTGCATTGCAGGCAGATTCTTTACCACTGAGCCACCAGGGAAGCCCCCACCTGCTTCCATATCTTGTCTCAAACTGTCTCTGTGGCTGTTCTTTGCTTACCCTCTCAGCAAATCTAAGACCTTCTCACTCCCAAAGCCCTGCTCCAGTACTGTCTTCTTGATAAAGCCTTCCTTGAGCCCTTCTGCGCAAAATCAAAGCCCGCTGACCTTAGAGCAGCTCTCCTACATGCACAGCCCACCACCTGGCCTGGCCCTGAGCTCCTCAGGGCTGGGAGCCCCTGGCTCTCGTCCGTCTCACTCCCTGGAGTGCCCCGGTCAGCTGGGGCCCGAGGAGGGTGGTGAGTGTACCCCTGAGAAGCCCTGAAGACTAGCCTATAGGTGTACCTCTACCTGCAGGTGCCCCAGAATGCCTTCTGAACTGGGGAGCAAGAAGTCCCCCAAAGTGGAAGAGGGCACATTTGGAAAAGGCAAAAGAAAGGAAAGACATGGTTGTGTGATGACAGCCTGCATTTGTTCAGAACCAGAATAGGATGAGTCCTCTGGAGCCTGCTGAGCCCCCAAGCCCCCAACACTTGGGGGCTTCCAGCTTGTATTATACAGCGAGATCTCATGTCCAGCTCGGGGTCTCCTCCCTTCAGCGTGGTGGTGAGACCAGGTGCGCTAGCCCACAAAGGAGCACACCTCATCTACAGTGGGCCCAGAGCTCAACATGCATGTACGGAAGACTTGATTTCAAAGTATGGACTGCTTCAGGAAAATGGGGGTCAGTTCATGTTTTCTGTGAACTGGCTGATAAGCCTGCCATGCTCCCTCCCTGCTACAGAGGAGAAGCAAGGCACACAGAGGGCTGGCCTGCTCAAGGCCAAGCACCCCTGTGAGACTTGGAGCTCTTGTCAGCTCAATTACAGAAAATGCACTTCAGTGCAGCAGCCCACATCTGGACATCATCAAGCAATTGGAGCCAACGCCGTCGGTCGTTTCCACACAGATGGAGATAGTGCTGATTTCTATTCCAGCAGTACCCTCGGATAATGATTTGGCCATAGGAAAAAATTTGACCTCACCACAACTGAATTTTGCGTAACAGCAAATGGCCAGTTTAACAGTCAGACTGGGCTTCCCTGGTGGCTCAGCAGTAAAACAATCTGCCTGCAATGCAGGAGATGCAGGTTTGATCCTTGGGTCGGGAAGATCCCCTCGTGGAGGGCATAGCAACCCACTCCAATATTCTTGCCTGGCAAATCCCACGGACAGAGGAGCCCGGTGGGCTGCAGTCCCTCGGGTCACAAAGAGTCAGACATGACTGAAGTGACTTAACATGCACATATGCACAACAGTCAGACTAAAACCTATTCTGAGAAGGGTCTTAAACACACACTGTGTAAAATTCAGTTTCAACAAACAGTCACCAAGTGCCCATTCCATTCCAGACCTGGATGAGATGCTTTCTGATCTGGAAAGCATGGCCCAGCTGTGTGGCCAGGAATGCTGGCACGCAAAGTATGGATACAAATTGGATCTCCTGGGCTGGGGAGGAGGGTGAGATCTGCTCCCTGGTTGGAGGAGAGAGCCAGAAAAGTCTTTATGGAAGGGATGATTTCTGCTCTGGGCCTAAACAGTAGATATGATGTTGACAAGTACAGGGACAAGCAGGGAGGAGGGAAATGCCTCCGGGAAGGTGGGAGCAGCCCTGAGTGGCCACACTGGATCGGGGCAGGATGCTCTTCAGTTCTAGGAGAAGCTGAAGTGGTTGGGGGTCAGCTAGAGAGTTATGGGCACTTGTTCCAGTGGCAGTGATGGGTTTTTGAGGAGGGGTGCTCTGAAAGCCTGAGGACCGGGTGGAAAATGGCTGAAGGGTTCAGATGGGTTGCGGCTACAGAGGAGGCTGTGGACAAAAGTATATGTGACAAAAGATGGGGCCAAGTGGGGCAGCTCCATAGAGGAGGAGGAGGGCCAGCAGAGGTATGGAAGCTGGATGGAGCTGAATGAGCTCAGAGTGAAGGTGACCTTGTGCCTTAGAGGATGGAGGAGGTCATATAAGTCCATCACAAGGTGCAGAGGGAACCCTGGGCACAGGCAAGAACTTCCCTCTTCTGCAGACAGTTGGCTGGGTTAGGAGCAGCCCCTGCAGCCAGCAGAGCTCCTGAGTGACCATCTGGGCCCAGCTGGGAAGGAAGAGGTAAATCAGACCCTGATCTGTTGTGGGGACTCACAGGGAAGATGAGTCTTCAACAGATGGGCTACCCACTCTGGGCTTCCCAAGTGGCCCACCTGCCAACGCAGGAGACACAAGAGACATGGGTTCTACCCCTGCATCAGGAAGACCCCCTGGAGAAGGGGTAGGCTACCCATTCCAATATTCTTGGCCTTCCCTGGTGGTTCAGATGGTAAAGAATCTGCCTGCAATGCAGAAGACCTGGGTTCAATCCCTGAGTTGGAAAGATCCCCTGGAGGAGAACATAGCAACTCTCCAGTATTCTTGCCTGGAGTATCCTGTAGACTGGTGGGCTACAGTCCATGGAGTCACGAAGAGTCAGACACAACTGAGCAACTAAACATGCACACAGGCACCCACTCCAGTATTCTCGCCTGGAAAATTCCACAGAGGAGCCTGGTGGTCTGTGATCTCAAAGAGTCAGTCACAACTGAGTGACTGAGCGCGCGTGCACATGCACACACACACACACACACACACACTGATGGAAGGAGGGAAAACAGTGCCAGATGATGCCTGTCACTGAGAGGATCGTCTAGCAGGCTTTAAGGAGTGGCCCAGCTGGTGAGAGTGTGAGCAGGGTTTAAACCCAGTGTGTCTGCCTCCAAAGCTCTTGCTGCCCTGACCACTGCCCTTCTTGCCTCGGTCCTTGACCCAGCCTGAGAGGACCCAGGCTCTGCCCTCAGTGAGCTCCCAGTGTGGCAGGGAGACCATCACCAGGCAGAGTGGGGAGAAGGTGATATCAGAGCTGGGCTCAGAGAATAAGGAAGAGAAAGGGTCAGGAAACAGAAGGGTCTATTTCTGTCAAGGAGGGAAAAGATCACCAAATACCCCAGTGGGCTGAACTCAGGTCATGTGGTAGAGTCTGGGAAGCAGTTAGGTGGGCCCAGGACAGTCCTTAATGCCTCCCAAGAGGCATGTATGGGCTTTTCTGTAGCTCAGCTGGTAAAGAATCTGCCTGCAATGCAGGAGACCTTGGTTCAGTTCCTGGGTTGGGAAGATCCCCCAGAGAAGGGGTAGGTTACCACTCCAGTATTCTTGGGCTTCCCCCGGTGGTTCAGACAGTAAAGAGGCTGAAATGCTGAAGACCTGAAGTACCATTCAGATGGTAAAGAGCGTGCAGTGTGGGAGATATGGGTTCAATCCCTGGGTCAGGAAGATCCCCTGGAGAAGGGCATGGCAACCCACTCCAGTATTCTTGCCTGGAGAATCCCCATGGACAGAGGAGCCTGGCAGGTTGCCATCCATGGGGGTCACAAAAGAGTCGGACATGACTCTTAGATACGACTAAGAGTCTAAGACACGTGCTTAGACATGGCTAAGCGACGAAGCACAGCACAGCACAAGAGACATGTGTGTGGTGAAGAGGACACAGGAGGGCTTGGTTGAAGAGGAAGGCACCATGTGAGTAAGAGGGGAAGAAGGAGGCCAGTGGGAAGCTGAGCCAGAGATGGTGGAGCCTGGGCCTCAGGAAGGCCTTCGTGCCCCCAGGATGCCCCCATACTGCACATCAAAGTATGGCCTCCTTCTCCCACAGTGCTTGCACAGGGTTTCCTGTAACCAGCTGGGGCTGGATCTTGGATGAAGTCCCAAGGAAACAATTTTGCTTATTGAAACAACAACACAGTAACGTTGCAAAGCCCACCCCCAAAGAGAAATTGTAAAAAAATCATTATGGCCCCTGCTGTTTATTGCTCCATTGATTTATCTGTTTATACATATGTTTATTGGCCTGACTGGATGGTCCCTGTTGCTTAATAAGCCCAGGCTATATTTACAAGGGTTGTGAAAGTAAAACAACCCCTAGCTCAGGCTCCCAAGCCCTTAGTCAGCACAAAGTAATGGAAATACTAGGCTGGGCACCTGGGCACGCTCTATGAGCTTACCCTGGACCCTAGCGGTTGGTGCCCTGTGCCAGGTGCCAACTACCCTGTGGGGGTGGGGGGCTCCCAATGAGGCTCATCAGCAGAATCTTAGCACCTGGAGGTTCTTTTTATAGACACAAGTGCCTGAGATCCACCCCAAACCTCACAGCTCAGGCTCTGGGATGGAGACAGGAAAAGCCCTCCAGGTGATGCTGCCAGTTAAGGTGCAACCGCTGGACTGGGTGGTTTCCAACGCTCCCCTTTCTAGAACCATAACCCAGCGTTTCTCAGTGTTGGAGATGGAGGGGCTGGATGAAGGAGACATAGACTGGGAGGAACCACCCTGACCCTCAGCACTACCAGGTGAAGGGGCCCTTGCATCTCAGGGGCAAGGCTGTGGTCTCTCCACACAGGGGGTGCCCTTGTGAGCTTCCTCCACCATTAGCTCACCATCCTGGGGACCTGGAGCTTCTGTCCCACAAACCAAAAGATTCATACCCTGCAAATTAGGAAAGTCGATGTCAAGATGTTTGAAGGGCCAAAAAAAAAGACCTTCTTCTATGGGATGGAGGATGCACGAACTTACTTCTCAGACTTAGAAAGGGTGTGTGTGTGTAGACAGGAGGAAGAGGAGCAGGGCCAGGGCCCAGAAAAAAACAGGCCCAAGGATGGCAAAAATGTGCAGAAGAGCACACTTGGCTTTTTAAAGTCTGTTCGGCATAAGGAGAAGAAAGGGGAGCCAGACATGTGGCCAGAACGCCACGATGTGGTTTTAACAGGCAGCTGTGAGAGCAAATGATGGCTCAGGTCCTGTGTTCCTGCTTCCACTCTAGGTAGAGAGAGTGAGGGGGCAGTTGTAAGAAGCTCTGTCACAAGTCACATGCAAAAAGCATTTGCTGGGTCTCATTGCATGAATCTGAGTCTCTAGATCCAAGTGAATTGTGCCTGGAGCACAGGAAGAACTTGCCAGTGTGATTGTAGAAATATGGCCTTGGCTTTAAGGAAGAATAGAGGGCAGGATGTAACATCAGAACTGTCCTGTTTTCAGAAAAGGGATTTCTAGAAACCCCAGGTGGCTGAGCCAGACAGGGACCTGGGGCTGCTGTCTCAAGCAGAGGAGGAAGCAAAGGGCCCATGAGCCCTGTGACCAGTGGACAGCGAGCCTCAGTGCCCACCAGGTAAAAGCCATTCACCGAGCTGGTCCTTTGCATGACCTCAGGTCAGGGGAGTGTTTCATCTCAGTGCCTTTGGCCTTCAGATGGGTTGACAAAATGTCCAGTCTTTTTGTCTGAGAATTAGTCATTGGGACTAGAGTCAAGCTAGGAGTGCAGCTGGTTGGTTAATAGTCACAGCAGTCTAATCAGATCATGAGTTGCCATAGAGGACTCAATAAACACGGAATGAATGAACGAGTGGGCCACTGTCAACCAGGAGGCAGTTTTCTTCTTTTGGACTATAGACTCAAACTTAGGCCTAACTTGTTCACGATTTTTGATACCTTGGAAACATAAAATGTGTCCAGTGACCACATTTGCAGATGATAGGAGGATGATAGTAACTATAGCAGAGGACAGAATTAAAATTTACTAAGGCCTTGATAAACTATATACTATAAATGGTAGTTCAGTTCAGTCATGTCTGACTCTTTGCAACCCCATGGACTACAGCACGCCAGGCTTCACTGACCATCACCAACTCCCGGAGCTTGCTCAAAATCATGTCCATCAAGTCGATGATGCCATCCAGCCATCTCATCCTCTGATGCCCCTTCTCCTCCTGCCTTCAGTCTTTCCCAGGATCAGGGTCTTTTCTAAAGAGTCAGTTCTTCACATCAGGTAGCCAAAGTATTAGAGCTTCAGCTTCAGCATCAGTCCTTCCAGTGAATATTCAGGACTGATTTCCTTTAGGATTGACTGGTCTGATCTCCTTGCAGGCCAAAGGACTCTCAAGAGTTTTCTCCAACACCACAGCTCAAAACATCAATTCTTCAGCACTCAGCTTTCTTTATGGCCCAACTCTCACATCCATATACATCCCTAGAAAAACCATAGCCTTGACTAGACACACCTTTGTTGGCAAAGTAATGTCTCTGCTTTTTAAAAATGCTGTCTAGGTTGGTCATAGCTTTTCTTCCAAGGAGCAAGTTTCTTTTAATTTCATGGCTGCAGTCACCATCGGCAGTGATTTTGGAGCCCCAAAAAATAAAGTCTGTCACTGTTTCCACTGTTTCCCCATCTATTTGCCATGAAGTGATGGGACCAGGTGCCATGATCTTAGTTTCCTGAATGCTGAGCTTTAAGCCAACTTTTTCACTCTCCTCTTTCACTTTCATCAAGAGGCTTTTTAGTTCCTTTTCACTTTCTGCCATTAGGGTGATTTCATCTGCATATCTGAGGTTATGGTATTTCTCCTGGCAATCTTGATTCCAGCTTGTGCTTCTTCCAGCCCAGCGTTTCTCATGATGTACTCTGCATAGAAGTTAAATAAGCAGAGTGACAATATACAGCCTTGACATACTCCTTTCCCAATTTGGAACCAGTCTGTTGTTTCATGTCCAGTTCTAACTGTTGCTTCTTGACCTGCATACAGGTTTCTCAGGACATATGATAGTCTGATATTCTTATCTCTAAGAATTTTCCACAGTTTGTTGTAATCCACCCAATCAAAGGCTTTAGTGCAGTCAATGAAGCAGATGTTTTTCTGGAATTCTCTACCTTTTTATATGATCCAGTGAGTGTTGGCAATTTGATCTCTGATTCCCCTGCCTTTTCTAAATCCAGCTTGAAAATCTGGAAGTTCTCAGTTCATGTGCTGTTGAAGCCTAGCTTGGAGAATTTTGAGCATTACTTTGCTAGTGTGAGCATTACTTTGCCAGAGATGAGTGCAATTGTACAATAGTTTGAACATAATGGTTTGTATCATAATGGTAGGTAATGGAATAATTTTTTTTATTAATGTGAGACAGTTGTGCCATGTGGGTCCTCTTAAAACTCCACTTACCTATTAGGATATGTTTTGTGGCCTGTCACAATAAATCTGACTCAAACTGGATTAAGCCAAGAGAGAAAAAAAAAAGATGAATCACTGATTTGACTTCAGTAGGATGGGTCTGGGTGCTCCCCTGGTGACATCAGAATGCCTTTGTCTAAAGCTTGGGTCTGCTTTGCTGTGTGCTGGCTTCTTCAGAAAGTGGGGCCCTTAAAGCTCACTCCTCACTCCTTTCTTGTATCTCAACCAAAGAGAGCATCTCTTTCCCAACAGCAGAAGTCCCATGACTAAGTCTCCTTGGTGGCACGTCCATCTCTGAGTCGATCATTGTGGCCAGAAAGACAAGAGTGTGCTGATAGACCAAGCCAAAGTTACATACCAGAAGCCAGGGTACACTTTGGGGGTCAAGGCTTACCAAACCCACTGAACTGAGAGGAGGGAAGAGGGATGGCTCTCCAAGGAAAATTGAGGTGCTAAAGGCAAAAGAAGAGACAGAAAGGTAGACCAGGCACCCCCCATGCAAGGTTATCCATGGCTTAACCTGGATTCTGTGCGCTCAGGGTTCAGTGGGTACTCCCACCTCAGGTTTACCTCCAGACCGGGACCCCATCATTGAGGCTTCCTATCCTCTTTCTGGCCCTAGGTTGGTCGTTAAGCTGGGATTCAAGCCCTTATCCATCTGTCTCCAAATTCAGGTTCCCTTCATTCCCTTAGTCTCTGGATAGAAAAGGGACAAGTGTGTTTCCACCTACTGGCCCCCAGTCAGGGACAGGAGGATTGGCTCAGGAGGATTGGCTCTGAAGGCTTGCCCTGAGCCTCCTGGCTGTCAGTTGTAGAAGGGGCACTCGGGCATGCTTCCTACCACATGTCCCTGCAAACCTGCAGTGTGTCAACCAGAAGCTGGACCTAGGGGCTTCCTCACTGCCAGTAGTAACGGCCTCACATCCTAAGGGAGGAAGAGAGAAACCTTTGTATAAATATCAAAACTCCTTTATCTCCCACTCAGTATTTTCTAGACAATGCCTGTGCCCCTCTGTGTTATTTCAGCTTGTGGTTTGCAGAGAGAGGTCCAGAGTGATGTGGTGGGAAGACTTCAAAGGGAGGGCGGGAGTCAGGATATGGCACTTATCTGGCTGTCAGCCAACTGTGGGACCCATACCTGTCAGCTAGTCTCTCTGGACCTCACTTTCCTCATCTATAGAAGGGGACAGTAAGAGCTTGTGCATAGGTGTGAACATACATATGTGAAAGCATCTGTCTTTGAGGTGACTGTGTGCCTGAAGAGGATGAAGGTCCTGCACAGAATGGGTGACCCTCGGAACAGGGAGAGGAGCAGGTTGGAGAGATAGCAGAAACAGGAATGCTCAGCCTGGAATTTCCAGGAGAGGCTGCAGGAAGAAATACGCCTTGCAGGCAGGTGTGTGAAGAAGACAAGGATGAGGGACCAAGGTTTGGGTTGATTGCGGAGGTGGGGAGAAGAGCCTTAGAGGAGGGAGACAGAACCTGTAGAGGAGTGGCAAGGAGACGGAGGATGAATGAGAATCCAAGGGCATTTGTTTATACATCCCTCAGGCCATGTGCTGTGCTATGCTTAGTCACTCAGTCATTCTTTGCAACCAACCCTTTGCAACCTCATGGACTGCAGCCCACTAGCGCCACCTGGGCTTCCCAGGGGGTGCTAGTGGTAAAGCAACCACCTGCCGATACAGGAGACCTAAGAGATACCGGTTCTATCCCTGGGTTGGGAAGATTCCCTGAAGGAGGGCATGGCAGCCCACTCCAGCATTCTTGCCTGGAGAATTCCCGTGGACAGAGGAGCCTGGTGGGCTATATAGTCCATGGGGTCACAAACAGTCGGACACGACTGAAGCGACTGAGCATGCACACGTGGGCCCTGTGTGCCCTGGTTTATACCAGGGCATTTGCAGGGCAAGTTTTGCTGAGCAGGGACACAAGAGCATTATTAATTCAGTATCAAAGGCACCAACTCTGTATCAGAAAGCCCTTCTGCAGATCTTTCAGTCCCTCCAGCTGGCCCAAGAGCTTGGTCAGTTTGGTCCTACTGTTTCTTTAACATCCCTTTAACACTTGTTACTCTCCCTTTGTGCAAAGAGAACAGACTTCAGGCTAAGTGCTTTCAGGCAACGGCTTTGGCTAAAATTTGTTGCACTGTGTAGCTTTCACTGTATTTTTTTTTTTTAACTGTAACCATTTTATGGCATGGAAGACTGATTTTCCTTCTGTGGAAGGGATTGAATTTCATTTCCAAACATATTTGCTTAAATAAGAAAAACTAGTTTAAAAAATAAAGTAAAAAAGATGGTACAAATGGCACAAGAATGATGAAAGATCCAAAAACAGTCTCTCACAGAAGCTCCAAATTATGTCCTGGAGAGTTCAGTGCCAGTCTTGCTTCCGGATTCTGAAGCTGAATGTCAGAAACTCATTCCGTTGTCCTTGACTAGCTTGCTGACCCAGTAAAGACCATAGAGCTTGTTCTTGCTCAAGCCCCCAAGCACGTGTTTTCTCTCTCATCATATTTGCTCTGGTGGCCAATTTCCAGCCCATGGACCTAGAACATCTGTGGTGCTTTGAGGTTACTGGTTCCCCAAAGGATTTCACTGCAGAAACACAGCAGTCAATGGAAACACCTACCCTCCGTATGACAGGGACACCTTTTCCTGAACAGCTCCATGGATTGGGCACTGAGTGCCAGTTTCTATTATGCTTCTCATTTGATCCTCTCTACAACCCAGCTGCTGCTGCTGCTGCTAAGTCACTTCAGTCATGTCCGACTCTGTGCGACCCCATAGACGGCAGCCCACCAGGCTCCCCCATCCCTGGGATTCTCCAGGCAAGAATACTGGAGTGGGTTGCCATTTCCTTCTCCAATGCATGAAAGAGAAAAGTGAAAGTGAAGTCGCTCAGTCTGTCCGACTGTTAGCGACCCCATGGACTGCAGCCCACCAGGCTCCTCCGTCCATTGGATTTTCCAGGCAAGAGTACTGGGGTGGGGTGCCACTGCCTTCCCCGACAACCCAGCTAGGTAGGTATTATCATTATGCCCATGAAAACTGAAGCTCAGAGAGGTGCTTACCTGAAGTTATACAGATAGCACACTGTGTGAGGGATTCAGATTTTGCAGGCTCTTTCCTCATGCTCTTTGCCTGCCAGTAGATAGCCTCTGCCCGAGGTTCACTCCATGCAGGGCCTCAGCCCTCCTAAGTGAGACCCAGCCAGGCTCCGCAGGAGGACATGTTTTCACAGGTGGGAGAATCTGTGTGTTCGTCATCCCTTCGTAACTGCCAGCACTGTAAACTGACCTGTCCCCACTGAGGAGGATTTTGCAACGTGATAAAGAAACGTACACTAGCAGCAGCAGCAGCAGCAGCAGCAGCGTTAGGCGCTCGGTTGTCTTGGACTCTTTGGGACCCCATGAACTGTAACCTGCCAGGCTCCTCTGTCCATGGGATTCTCCAGGCAAGAATATTGGAGTAGGTTGCCATGTCCTCCTCCAGAGGATCTTCCCTACCCAGGGATTAAACCTGAGTCTCCTGCATTACAGGCAGATTCTTCCCTGAGCCACCAGGGAAGCCCCCCAAAAATGTGTATTTTCTTACAAATAATTTAGCAGTTTCTATTCTTGTTCCACCTTCCATGAAATTCACAATGATTGACATTTCTTAACCAGAAATCCCTACTCTTGGTCTAACAAAGAATTTGAGGCCATTTCTAGCAGGATGGGGGCTTTCCTTATGGCACAGATGGTAAAGCGTCTGCCTGCAAAGCGGGAGATGCAGGTTCGATCCCTGGGTCAGGAAGATCCCCTGGAGAAGGAAATGGCAACCCACTCCAGTATTCTTGCCTGGAGAATCCCATGGACAGAGGAGTCTGGTGGGCTACAGTCCATGGCGTCACAAAGAGTCAGACACGACTGAGTGACTTCACTTTCTTTCTTTCTGGCAGGATGAGCTCTCAGGGAGTCGTGGTTTGCATGTCAGAGGGCTGTCATCCCAGGGTATCTGGGAAGCTTATGGGGCCCACCAAAGAGAACTATGGAACTGGAGCTGTCACCATAGCCCTGTGCCTTGAAGGCATGCCTTCACGTCTCACAGGAGGCCACAGTCTCACAAAAGGCTTTTCTGCTTCCATAACTTCACCCTTAACCCCAGCCCTGCTCCCTGAAATCCTTCTCCACAGCCCACCTCTTCCTCCATCTGGCTCCCCTGCTCCCTCTCCCTTCACTTCTTGAGGAAAGAGCTTCATTTCTAGGAAGCATTCTAGCCCTGTTCCGTGTTCTCCCCAGAAATCAGCTGAGCCACTGGTGGACGCTGAGGCTTACAGAGGTTAAGTGGTTACCCAAGGTCACACTAATAATTACTTCAGTGCCAGCATCAAAGCCAGGTCTGACCTAGAAAAGCCACGTTTCTCCACCTGCACACAGCTACATACTCTGCACCATCCCTCCCCATGGATCACCCTTCAGTCTCCCAGACCAAATCAGAAGTCTTTATTAGAACGATATGACCTCTCTCCTGGAACAAAACACAGTGAATTTTAAACATAATCATGTAAAGATAGTGAAATCATAAATTATTTTCTCCCTTTATTTAATAATTTTTTCCACTGGAATTTTATAAAGAAGCACTTTAAAATATATTATACATGTAGCTCTTTTATATGTGTATGGGTTTTTACACATATATTAAGTTTGACGTGGGTGTGTCATGTTTCAACAGACACACATTCGTATATTTAAAAGTTGACATGGTATTTAGCAAAATAAAAACTAAGAATTTCAGTGGATGAGTAGATTCTTTTATGTTGGGGGCCAACATTTTGAAACTGAGGGGAATATTCACCATTAGCGTAACTCTAGCCTAAAGTCAAGGGCGACCTCTGAAGGGTGCCTGCCCTTGTGGTATCATTCAGAGAAAATTCCAAAATATATCTTCCTTTAAAGAACTCACTAAAGAGTTTCCTCAGCAGACAGTTAAAACCTCAAAGGCACACAGTTCCTCAGAGTGCAGTATTCCCAGCAAGACTGCCGTCTCTCCCGGCCTGAGCCTGCCTAACCTCATTTCATTGTGAATGCTCTCAGAGACGAGGCTGCACCGCAGTGCTGCAGCTACACTGCCCAGCGCCTGGGGGCACAGGCCTGCTTCTGCCCCCTCCAAGCTCAGAAGTGGTCAGTCTTTTATAAAAGCATAGACGAGGCATTCTTCCAAGGGCCAGGCCGGGCCAGATGAGGAAGCCTGTGAGAAGGGAAGGTCACATCGGAGGCGACATGTCACTCGGGACTTCAGAGAGCGGATTTCTAGGCAGGCAGACCTTCCAACCAGGGAGGGAACTTGAGCTTAATGCAATTAGGGACTGGAATAGCAGAAGGGAACGGGCAGTGTCTTGTAAAGGGAATTTAATCATTTCCTTCATTCAGACAATAATTTGATTCAAAGCATTTAAAAAAAATTAAATAACAAACCCAACCTCTGTTTTATCAAGCACTTACTAGTGTCAAGTTCAATGCCAGTTTTTTAAATTATTTTACTTATTTTTGGTTGTGCTGGGTCTCTCTTGCTGTGCAGGCTTTTCTGTAGTTACAGCGACCGGGGCGACTCTCCAGTTGTGCACAGGCTTCTCATTGCCGTGGCTTCTCCTGTTGCGGAGCATAGGCTCCAGAACGCGCGGGCTTCAGTTGCAGCATGTGGGCTCGGCAGGTGCGGCTCATGGGCTTAGCTGCTCCATAGCAAGTGGGATTTTCCTGGGTCGGGGATCAAACCCGAGTCCCCTGCGTTGGCAGGCTGATTATTCACCACTGAGCCTCCAGGGAAGCCCTAGACTGTTTCTCAGATTAGCTGAAGAAGCAAGCACAAGCATCCTGGTTTGACCAGAACTGAAAGAGACACACATACCCCCATGTTCATCGTAGCACTGTTTACAATAGCTAGGACATGGAAGCAACCTAGATGTCCATCGGCAGATGAATGGATAAGAAAGTTGTGGTGCAGATACACAATGGAATATTACTGAGCCACAAAAAGGAACGTTTTCTGAGTCAGTTCTAATGAGGTGGATACAGAGTGAAGTAAGTCAGAAAGAGAAAGACAAATAGGGTATATTAACACATATACATGCAATTTAGAAAGACGGTACCAACGATCCTACAGGCAGTGCAGTAAAGAAGATACAGACGTAAAGAACAGACTTTTGGAGAAGGCAAGGGTGGAATGACTGGAGAGACTAGCACTGAGACACGTACGTCACCATATGTAAAAAGTTCCGTGCGTGAAACAGGGCACCCAAAACCCATGCCTGGGACAGCCCAGAGGGACAGGGTGGGAGGCAGGTGGGAGGGGGGTTCAGGATGGGGACACATGTCTGCCTGTGGCCGGTTCATGTTGATGCATGGCGAAAAGCTCCACAATATTATAAAGTAATTACCCTCCAATTACATAATTAATTTTTTTAATAAATTTTTTTAAAAGTATCCTGGTTTGGAAATGGAGGCTCGGAGAGGCTAGGTGGACAGAGGACTGGGCCTTAGCCAGCACCAGAACCTGAGGCTGGAAGCCCAAGCTCTTTCTCCTGCTCTGTAGCCAGTCCACAGGCCAGGGACAGTTCTGGAGTCTGAGATCACAAGGTGAAGGAGGTGAGTTCCTGCTCTACTACAGACCTTTCTCCATAAGAAGACAAAAAGAAACATCTTTTTTTTTTTTTTAATTGTTTTTAACAAAAAGAGAAATTGGTTTTGCCTGACTTTGGACTTAAACAGTCAGCCATCAGTACCCTGTGTGTTTGAAAGGCTGAACAGAAGTTTGGGTCAGCAAAGTAAACTTCTTGAGTATCTCAAACAGACCCTGGAGGCAATACACCACTCTCTCAGAGAGCTCTAAGCTGAAGGAAACAGCCTTAAGGCAGGTGTCCAGCTCTGACCTGGCGCGCAGTGTGAGCTCAGCCATGTCATTTCTCTTCCTAGACCTCTGTTTCCTCAACTAGAAAATGAAGAGAGCGAATAGTCCAAATGTTCCATTAGATGGAATGTCACTTCTAGCCAGGCAGTGAGTTCCCCAGCATAAGAAGTAAGCAAAAATAAGCTGAAGAGCCATGATGGAAAGGAAGTTGTATTAGACTCCCTCCAACTGGCCTCATGAATGGGGCCAATTCTGAACTGTATCTCTGGCACGAAGTCTGCTGTTTGACAACACGTGTGTTATGTTAGTCGCGCAGTTGTGTCCACCTCTTTGCAACCCCATGGACGCAAAAGCTCCTCTGTCCATGGAATTCTTCGGGCAGGAACACTGAAGTGGGTTGCCATTCCTTTCTCCAGGGGATCTTCCTGACCCAGAGATCGAACACAGGTCTCTTGAACTGCAGAGTTTCTTTACCATCTGAGCCACAAGGGAAGCCTGACAACATAATAGATATTAAATAAATGTTGAATGGATGGACACACTTCCTGCTTAGTGGGAGGTTGACTCTAGATGGCCATGAAGGTCCTCCCCGCCTGAGATCACTGACTTCCTTGCCATTCTCCTGGAAATCCTGACTCACACAGCTTCTCCCTAATATCTTAAAGTGGAAGCTTGGATTGGAAACACTGGGCTCTGTGTGAGATGTTCCCAAGACTTGTCATGAAGGCTTGGAGGTGAACTTCCTGAAGATTAAACAAGGCAGTGGGTACCAAGTGTCAGGCATGTTATAATCACTGAGGAGTTTTAGCTGCCACTGCTCATGTTGCATGAGGTGGAGGGAAGTGGGGGAGATGAAGGTGATGATGGGGACGGAAGAAGAAGACAATGGTGAGGACCATGGCTCACGCACACTCTGATGGGAGGAAGGTAGCCCGATTCTCTTTCTGGTGCTCTTCATGTCAGGGCCTGTACCTGAAGGAGCAGGGCATGTACTTGTTACTGGATTGCTCCTCTGTATCCTGTGAATGTCTGCAAACTTGAAGGGTGGCTTCAGTGGAATGAATACTTGAGCTCGGAGTCTGTAGATTTGTGTTGTGTGCTGGGTCAGCACTGACTTTTTGCTGTGACTTGAACAAAGTCATCTAACCTCCCTGACCTTCTATTGTCTGTGCCCAGTTATTATCAGCTTTATTGCAGGGGCCTAGAGGGGAGGCCTGCAACTCTAGACTACACACTGTGCCATGCCTGGGACAGCAAGTAGAGCGCCATCTTTAACACTGCTGGAAAAGGTCCTCATCATTTGGAACCTTAAATGGGCACACTTTCTCCCTCCATGGCTCGTATCGCTGCAGTCAGCCTCAGTGGGGCTCACGTAGCCTGTGGAAAGTGGCTGCCTTCTCTGCTACAAGATCACCCACTCGTGTATTTCCTACATGCACACCAAACCACACAGAAAAATGCCCGTCTTTCAGAAAAGCTGTGTATGCCTTACACACTGTTTTGCACCTGACCTTTTAAAAAAAATGGCTTTATTAAAACGTAATTCACATACCAAACAATCTACTCAAAATGTACCATCAACTCAAAGCTGATGGTTTTTAGTCTATTCACACAATTGTGCAACACATAACCACAATCAATTTTAGAACTTTTCATCACCCCAAAAAGAAGGCCTGGACCCATTAGTAGTCACCGCTCACTCCCAGCTTTAGGAAACCACTAATCCACTTTCTATCTCTATGGACTTGCTAGTTCTGGACACTTCATATAAACATAATCACACAATGTGTGGCGTTTTGTGCTGCTCCTTTCATCCAGCATGTTTTCAAAGTTTATCCATGTTGTAGTATGTTCGGGTACCTTGCTGTTAATATTTCAAGGTAAGTTGGAAACATCCCTTATCAGAACATATAAATCTGCCTCATTCTTTTGATTTTATTGTAGTAATTTTAGTAGGCAAGGTATTTATAATTCAAGATTCCAGTGGTATCAAAAGGTATTCAGGGAGGAAAGTCCTTGTACCTCGGTCCTGTAGCAACCCTTCCCTAGTCATTTCTCGTGTATCCTGTTAAGGGTGTTTTTGACCCATCTAAACAAACACATGTATAAATACAGTCTTTTCCAGGTCTTTTTTAACTCAGTGGTAATAACAAAACACACATTGTTTTGTCCCTTGTTTCTACTTAATGGAATACCTGAGATGTTTTTGTCTCTTAGACGGAGCTTCCTCATTCTCGGATTATTTCCTTTCCCATGTTAGGGATGGCTCAGTGACCTTCCCAGGTGGTTCAGTGGATGAAGAATCAGCCTGCAAATGCAAGAGATTCAAGAGATGTGGGTTCACTCCCTGGAACAGGAAGATCCCCTAAAGAGGAGGAAATTGCAACCCATTCCAGTATTCTTGCCCAGAGACTCCCATGGACAGAGGAGCCTGGCAGGCTGTGGCCAGTAGCGTCCAAAGAGTCAGACAACTAAGCATGCATGCATGTTAGGGAAGTTTTCAGCTTTTTATCTCTTCAAATATTTTCTCAGTTCCTTCCTCTCTCTCTATTCTCCTTCTGGAACCCCAATAATGTGAATATTTGCACATTTAATGTCCCAGAGGTCTCTTAGGCTGTCTTCAGTTCTTTTCATTCCTTTTTCTATACTCTATTCTGTGGCTGTGATTTCCACTATTCTGTCCTCCAGGTCATTTATCCATGCTTCTGCATCAATTATTCTGCTATGGATTTCTTCTAGTGTGTTATTCATCTCCGTTTGTTTGTTCCTTAGTTCTTGTAGGTCTTTGGTAAACATTTCTTGCAATCTACTCAGTCTTTGCCTCCATTCTGTTTCCGAGATCCTTAATCATATTTGCTATCATTATTCTGAATTCTTTTTCTGGAAAATTGCTTATCTCCCTCATTTAGTTGTTTTTCTGGGATTTTATCTTGTTCATTCATCTGGGACAGAACTTTGTGCTTTTTCATGCTGATTAACTTTCTGTAACATGGTTTTGTTTTATTCACTGTGGGACTGTGGTTCTTTTTGCTTCTTCTGTCTGCCCTCTAATGGAGGAGGCTAAAAGGCTTGTGTAAGCTTCCTGATGAGAGGGACTGGTGGTGGGAAAAACTGGGTCTTCCTCTGGTGGGCAGGGTCTTGCTCACTAAAATTTTAATCCAATTGTCTGCTGATGGATGCCTCCCTTCCTGGTAGTTTTTTGGGCTGAGGCAACCCAGCCCTCTGGTCTACAAGAGCTCTGAGTGAAATGAGTGAAGTTGCTCAGCCGTGTCCGACTCTTTGTGACCCCATGGACTGTAGCCTACCAGGCTCCTCTGTCCATGGGATTTCCCAGGCAAGAGTACTGGAGTGGGTTGCCATTTCCTTCTCCAGGGGATCTTCCTGACCCCGGGATTGAACCCAGGTCTCCTGCATTGTAGGCAGACGCTTTACCATCTGAGCCACCAGGGAAGTCCAAGGGCTCTATGGTCTGGTTAATGGCGACCTCCAAGAGGGTTTATGCCAAAGAGGATGTTCCCAGACAGCTGCTACCAACCCCCCATCCCTGTGGTGAGATCCTGCTGACCCACACTTCCAAGGAGGCCCTCCAACACTAGCAGGTAGTTTTGGTTCAGTTTTCTGTGCAATCAACTTCTCCTATCATCTGAGTCTTGGTGCACACAAGGCTTTGCTTGTGCCCTCCAAAACTGGAGTCTGTTCCCCCAGTCCTGTGGAAATCTTGTAATCAAATTCTGGCCTTGAAGGTCAGATTCCCTGGGGATTTCCAGTCTCTTAGTCCAGCTCCCAGGCTGGGAAGCTTGATTATGGGGTTCCAAACCTTCACAATGGGAGAACTTGCAAGAGAACTTGTTTAGTATTATTGGGAGAACTTCTTTGATATTATTGTTTCCAGTTTGTGTGTCACCCACCCAGCAGTTATGGGATTTGATTTTATTGTGATTGTGTCCCTCCTGCTGAAACCACACCACAGATTGGGACTTGAACCCATGTGGCTGAGACTCGAACCCAGCCAAAACCTTGCTTGGAACTTGAACCCACGTAGCTGGGACTGAAATCCAGCCAAAACCCACGGTACTGGTTTCATGACCTAGTGAAGCTCAGGTTCTTGATGTCTCATTGCAGAAAAAATTCAGTGAGAGACAAAGTGATAGGTAAGAAGTGGATTTATTCTGATTCAGAGAGACACACACTCCACAGTGTGTGGGCCATCCCAGAAGGCAAGTGCGGCTGCAAAATGTAGCATGGTTAGTTTTTATAGGCTGGGTAATTTCATATGCTAATGAGTGAGAGGATTACTCCAACTATTTTGGGGAGTGAAAACGACAGTGAAAATCGCTCAGTTATGTCTGACTGACCCCATAGACTATATGGTCTATGGAATCTCCAGGCCAGAATAGTGGAGTGGGTAGCCCTTCCCTTCTCCAGGGGATGTTCCCAACCCAGGGATCGAACCTAGGTCTCCCGCATGGCAGGTAGATTCTTTACCAGCTGAGCCACAAGGGAAGCCCAAGAATACTGGAGTGGGTAGCCTATCCCTTCTCCAGTGGATCTTCCTGACCCAGGAATTGAACCACAGTCTCCTGAATTGCAGGCAGATTCTTTACCAATTGAGCTATCAGGGAAGCCCTGTTGGGAAGGGATGGAGATTTCCAGCATTGGGGCCACTGCCCACTCCTTGGTCTTTTGACAGTGCTTTGGAACTGTCATGGCACCTCTGGGTGTGTCATTTCACTTGCTGATTGAAGATCAAGGTCTAGTCTTGTCTGCCATCTTGGTCCTATTTGATTCTAATCAGCTTATGTTGTGTCCTTGGGCTATGTCATTCTTTCAAAAGTTGTGCCCTGCCCCTTTCCCTCCTGTTACACTACCATCTCACAGTGGCTTCTTTGTCTTTGCATGTGGGGTATCTTTTTGTGATAGGTTGCAGGTCCTCCTGTTGATGGTTGTTTAACAGCTAGTTGGGATTTTGGTGCTCTCACAGGAGGATGTGAGTGACCATCCTTCTACTCTGCCATCTTGAACCCAGAGAGCTTCCTCATTCTTCTGAATCCCTGCATCCAACAGTGTGCCTGCTGGTGACTATATTTGAGCAATTAATTCCTAGAAGTGGGATTGCTGGATTAAAATGTTTTGCAGAGAGTGCTGATCCACTTCAACATCCACCCCCTTCTTTCTCAATGCTTCTCCAGGCCCTACCAGCCTGCTACTATTTCACTGTATGTCATTCTAAGAGATGAGAAACAACACCCCAATAGAGTTTTAATTTGCAATTCTCTTTGACTAAGGTTGGAAATGGCAACCCACTCCAGTACTCTCGCCTGGAGAATCCCATGGAGGAAGGAGCCTGGTAGGCTACTAGTCCATGGGGTCGCAAAGAGTCGGACATGACTGAGCGACTTCACTCACTCACTTGACTAAGGTTGAGCATTTTTTTCATATGTTTCAGAGAAACTTCTGTTTCATTCTCAGTGAATGGCCTGATCCTATCCTGGGCCCATTTTTCTGTTGAGTTGTTCATCTTATTGATTAGCTTTAATGAAATTTTCATATGAGTTGGAAATATTTTCTCAGTTTTATACTATTTCTTTGCATTTGTTTTTTCATTTTCCTTTTGGGTCATGCAAAAAGATTTTTAATGTAGTCAAATTTATCAGCTTTCTATTGTATGGCTTCTAAAGTTTGTGTCGTATGCAAGAGTCTTCTCAAATCAGAGAAGATAAAAGAAATTTATGGCTCCTTTTAGTACTTCTCTGGCTTCATTTCACTTCATTCTTTTTAAAGGCTACATGGAGTTTCATTGTATGAGTACGTCATAATTTACTTCACCATTCTTCTGTTATTGGGCATATGGCTTGTTTCCAATCTTTTCCTATTAAACGTGATGCTGCTGTGAATCCCCTCCTACCTCATACTTTGGAGCACATGTGGAATATCTGAGGAGGCATTCCTAAAAGTAGAATTGCTAGATCAAAGAGTATATGCATTTTAGATTTTGAAACATATTGGCGAATTACTTTCCAAAGAGACTGTCCTGTATTCCTTCTTTCAGTTGTTTAGGAGAGGGCCTTGCCACTCTTTCTTAATGGGAAACATCTTCATTTATTTTCTTCTCAAAATATTCAGTGCAGGGATTATGGACAGGGAGACATGCTGGAATGTTCAAACAGAGACCTTCCTCAGCAGGCTGCACTAGTGAGTGTTTGTCTTATCCTGATGCCTGCTGGGCAGCCTGTGGCTCAAAAAAAACAAAAGAAGTACCAAATATATACATGTCTTAAAACAATTATCCCTCCATTAAAAATACATAAATTGAAAAGAAGAAGAAAAAAATAGTCTTTAAAAGATTTTAGCATAAATTGTCTATTGGGCCACAAGAAACTCCGTGCTCCTCTCTTAGCTGGATGCTGCCTTCCTCTCTTTCTGGAAGAGAAAGTGAAGAGGTTTATCTTTATACTGTATTAAAGACAGTAGTTTGAAAGAGCTGCGCATCCATGTTTGACCTTTAATTAAAACCCTTCTTGATATCAAATTAGTATTCATTATACACATTTTAAGAATAATCATTCTAAATACTTGAGGCCATTAGGGTTTTTTGTCTCATCCTGTCCCCCTTCATCTTCAGCCTCTTTAGCATAACTTGTTGTGTCATTAGCTGATGTCTATTTTTATTTGTTAAATTTGAATAATAGCGTTTCCATCTTGCTAGTTGAAAAGGTAGCCACTGTCTCTCTTTTCATTTAAGAGAGAAAAGACCCAAAGCAAGAAGGTGTTTTTACAGCTGTGCTCCTAGCTCTGCAAACTTGATCGAGTCGTCAAAGTCCTCTGGCTTCTTTGCTCAGAGTGAGGACGGTGACGATGACGGGCTGCCTGGAAAGTGAGAGGGAAAGTGTGGGTGAAAGCATCTAGCTTAGGGCCCACGTTATCAGTCGGCTCAGGCTGCCATTCCCAAGTACCACAGACTGAGGGCTTAAAGGCAGAAATTTATTTTTTCAATTCTAGAGGCTAGAAATCCAAGAGCAAGACGTCATCAGAATTAGGGCCTGCTGAGAGCACCTTCTTGCTGGGTCCTCATGTGATGGAGAGAGAGAGTTCTGTTATCTCTGTCTCTTTTTATATGCACACCAGTTTTATCAGATTAGAGTCCCACCTTTATGACCTCCAGTAACCTTAATTTGGGCTTCCCTGGTGGCTCAGTAGGTAAAGAATCTGCCTGTAATGCAGGAGACCAGGGTTCGACCCCTGGGTCAGAAAAATCCCCTGGGGTAGGAAATGGGAACCCACTCCGATATTCCTGCCTGGAGAATCCCATGGACAGAGGAGCCTGGTGGGTTACAGTCCATAGGGTTGCAAAGAGTCAGACGTGACTCAGTGACTAACACGTTGAACCTCAATTACCTCCCTGAAGCCCACTGGGGTAGGGCTTCAATATATGAATTGGGGGATGGAGTGGGGTGACACAATTTTTTCACTAACATCCTTGGACACGAAATGCAGCCCACAGGCTGAGCATCAGGAAATCAGCATCTCCCCCACTGAGATAAAATCCACGGTCCCCATAGTGAGCCCAAGTCTGGCTCCTGACTGTGCTGCCAGCCTCATGCCTCCCCTACACTGAAAACACACCACTTTCTCTCAGATGCACCCTCAGACCATAAGCTCTCCTGCTTTGGACTCCTACATGTATCCCTCACCCACATATCCTCTCCTCATCCAAACCCTACACAGTCTTCCTGACCCCCGAGACCTGGTCAGGCCCCAGGCTACCCACCTTGAGAGCCCCATGCACGTCCTTCTGAGCACCACTTGTCCCATCTGGAATGGCTTTCCATTGAGCTAAGTTCCCTGAGCAGAGGCCTGCTGAGCTATCTCCAGCATTCCAGAGGTTGGTGCAAGGTGGACGCTCGGGCTGTGCTTGCTGTCAGACCACCTGCACTGTATACAGATGTTATCGCTCATTTAAAGACTCACTTCGCTGATGGCAGAAATCGTAGTTCTTCCCCCCTCGTCTTAAACTGCTGGTTAACTGTTGGCACCAGAGCTGAGAGCTGTCCTTCCTCAGTCCTTATCACACTTTGTTTCTCCTCCCCTCCTTCCTTACCTGGAGTCAGACTCCTCCTTGCCCCACCTCTGCAGCTGGCTGTGTGGCTCTCTCTTGGTTTGTTACTGAGCGATCCGACACCACATAGGCAGCTGGTTACTGAGACCCCAGCCTGGTGTGGCAAGAGGTCACTTCTGCACCAAACTGTCAGACAGGTGATGGAGTGCCGAAGCACCTTTGGTCCTCTTGGCACCCCAGAGGACAGCCCCAGCTGGCTTTGTCGCAATCTGGAGAGAAGGCTCCTGCCCCTGTGGTGTGATCATGGAAGTGGCTACTGTGGCCACTCGTGTGTTTTTAAAAAATGCAGGGTGGACACAACTGAGCCCATGGCCAAGGAGAAGAGCTTGAGTGCTGGAGGAAAGGCCTGAGCCCTGGGCAAGTGCCCTCAGACAAGAACTGAGCCACCCTCGGTCACAGTCACAGAGCCAGAGCGGGCAGGCTATGCACAGGCCAAGGGAGAAAGGGATGGCAGGTGGCCCACCTAGCTCTTCCTCTCTATATCCAGTCGTTTTTTGCCTGTTCCATCCCACCCTGTGCTGGGTGCTAGGACGATGTGCTGGCCACACTCCTCTTTCACACATCAGCCCAGCAAACCTTCTGTGAGCACTTGCTGTGTGCCAGATACTGTGATGGTTCTGAGCTCCCAGGAGCTCTCACTGGGGGAGCCAGTTATATCCAAGCACCAAGGACTGTGATGGAGAAATAGGCTTCAGAGTAAAGTCAGTCCAGGAAGAATGAGGAACAGAGGGGCAGGACCAGGAAGGCTTCCTGGAGGAGGTGACATGAGCACTCTGCCCTGAGGCATGAGTAAAAGCCAGCTAAGTGGGACAGTTCTCATGGTTATTCTAGGCAGGGCAATAGTAGGTCCCAGACCTAGTCTCTGGGGGTTCAGCCAGCTCTGCTTATGGAGCGCTTAGATTAGCTCTGCTAACCTGATCATGGAGGTACCTGGAGAAGAGGATCAGAGAGCCTGAGGACCAAGAAGGCCAAGAGACAAGCTTAGGACCAGGTCCCTGTGTGTGCATGCTTCACTGGGTTGTGAAGGCCTTTCCCAACTTACACTCTCTCCAGCTCTGAAAGAAAAAACCCCAGGGGGAAGTAGAGGCTAACCCCCATCAGGGCCACTGCAAGGGGCTGTCTCCACTAAGCCACACCCACTAGTGAGACACCCCAACCAAAGAGGAGGAACCGGGTGTCCAGGTTGGGGCTGGAAAAGCAGGAGAAGGACTCAGTCACTCATTCATTCATGCATGCAGTCAACAATCTCACATCCCTGTGGGGCTTTCCTGCTAGCAGGAAAAACAGCCTCTAGTGACATCTGATGCCCATAGTGCTAGGGAGAAAAATAAGGGCAAGAGAGATAGAAGAAATGGCAGACCGGGCACGGGGTGAGAAGCCGGGGTGATAAGGGCTGCTAGGGACCACGTGTTTTTTTGTTTTTTTGTTTTTGCTGCCAGTTCCATCATGACCTTAATAAAGTGAGAAAGGAAGCCAGTCCAGCATCTCCATCATCACTGGTTATCCGCCTACTGGGCCTTTGTCTCCCACTAGCTCAGCTGGTAAAAAATCCGCCAGCAGTGCGGGAGACCTGGGTTCGATCCCTGGATTGGGAAGATCTCCTGGAGGAAGGACATGACAGCCCAGTCCAGTATTCCTGCCTGGAGAATCCCATAGACAGAGAAGCCTGGTGGGCTACGGTCCATGGGGTCGCAAAGAGTCGGACACGACTGCGTGACTAAGCACAGCACAGCAGTCCTAAAGAGTGAGAGACTGCCCTCCACCTCAGCCCGTCTTTTGGCCTGGTTGCCCCCAGCTCCCCCCAGCCCCACCACCACCCAACTGCCTGTCCCTCTGCTGTTTCTCTGCTCCCAACTCATCATGGATTTTTACCTTGGGAGAAAAAAAAAAAACCAAGCATGGAAATCTCTTAATACAAACCAGATGAAGGGGCCTGGTAAAAATGTTTTTCTCCACATCAATCACCCTGGCCCTTGCTGTGCTGAGAATTTGGTAAACCCTCATCAGATCTCCTACCAAGAATCCCTTCCAGACTTTGCCTGAGGAGACGCCAGAAACAATGCCACCTTCTGTTCAGTGCAGCACCTTTGCACGCCTGATCACCCCCACTCCCACTTGGATCCAGGTAGGATTTGGGGGTCAGCCTGTCCTACTGGTGACGTCACGGGGGGGCTGACCCTCTGCAGCGAGGAGAGCTGCAGCGTGGAGTTGGGCCTCCCTCCCACCAGCAGTCGGTGGCCCCGTGGTCCCTCCCCTCACCCTCAAGCCCTATGCAGTGCCTGACGAGGGATCAGAGATACGAAAGGCTGGGTTTAGGGCAGGTGGCCAGCAGATCCTGGGATCTCTGGAAGCCCTTCCTCAATTAAGCTTAAGAGTGCAGGAGCCAGCAAGCATCCACAAGGGCTGGTCCTGGAAGGGGAGCCTGTAGACCTTCTCCCACCCTCCTCTCCCAGGGCAGAGACTCAGCCCAGAAGCAAAGAAGCCACATTTTTTAAAATGAGATATAATTCACACAACATAAAATTCACCATTTAAAGTGTTACGATTCAGTGGGTTTCAGTGTATTTACAATGCTTGCTACCATCTCCAGTCTCTGATTCTAGAACATATCATCACCACAAATAGAAACCCTAACAGTCACCTCCAACCCCCCTTCCTATGACTCCCAGCAACCACTGTTTCTGTCTTTGTAAATCCAGAGTCCTATTCTGGACATTTAGTATAGATGGAATCATGCAGTGTGTGGCCTTTTATGCCTCGTTTCTTTCACTTAGCTTAATGTTTTCAAGTCTCATCCATGGTTACTTTAATTAAAGTTCAATGAAATTTAAAATGTAGCTCTTTAGCTGAGTTGGCCACAGTTCAGGTGCTCAATAGCCAACATGTGGCTTTTGGCTTCCACGTGGGGCAGTCTGGCAAACTCGTCCATCATCACAGAAAGTCCTGTGGGGCAGTGCTGCTCCACAGCGCCCTCAGTGGACAGCGAAGACAGTGAGGAGAGACAGGGGGTGTGAACAAGACCCACTGCTCAGGTCCCCGAACGCCACAATGGGATCCACCGATGAATTTTGCTATTTCAAAAACTGGTGAAAATCTTGCCTTACAAGGAAGCAGCTCTCAAGCCAACCCAACACTATGTTTCTTGGCTTTCTGCCAGAGTTCTATCAGCCCAATGTGGGAGTCTGCCTATCTGAAGCCATCAGAGGCTCTGACTGGCCGCTGCAAATGACTCTGATTAATAACGATGGGAAAACAAGTTAACTGTTACTATGTAAATGCAACTTGGGACACATGATCTTTTGGAGGGGAAGGAGAATAATAAAAAGGACCCTTGTGTGATACCATCTAGAGGCAAACATTGTTAGCATTCTAATTAATGGTCTCAAGATTCAGATTTGGGGGAGCGTGTGAGGGTACACACATAGACATATGCATAAATGTATGATATTAAAATGTATTTGTTTCATTTTAAAAGGTCAATTTGTATACACAATTTAAACACACAAAACATCCCTGCCAATCTACAATGATCTTTCTAAGTAGAAATTTGGGGCATTTCCAGATGCAATACTATATCATTACCCAATAAAACCAATTCCTCCAAGCTCATTTCTATTTAACCATTTCTGAAAGCTCAAGTGATGACACAGGGCAAATAAAAGCAATTCGTAGCTGTCTTGAACTTTGGGAGAAGAGAGAAATCTTGGTCAAAAACATGCTTTTTTTAAAAAAGCATTGGTAATGGAAAACTCAGATGTTTGCAAAAGTAGACAGGAATAGTATAATGAACTCCCACGGACCAAATCCAGCTCCAGCGAATTTCAGATCTACCCTATCCATCCCCTTCTCCTCTTCATTACTTCAGTTTATGGCTTAACTGTCTGTCTTGTAAAAAGCCTTAGCCGGATTTTGTATTTTATCAAATCAGCCATCTGCCATTTTTACTGAGAAGTTTATGGTTTCATCTTGCCTCTGCTTTTTCTATGCTTCTTTGTTAATCCTGTCTTTTTTCTAAATAAAAATTGTAATCCATATGTGTCTCTGTCAAGGCAAAAACTTTCCTGTACCCTCATGTCCCCGATGTCCCCTCCACCTAATTCCCATCATGTAGTTATCCCTCTGTTTTCTTTCTTGGTCTTAGCTAATTAGGTCGTAGGGTGGAGGGACCAGCAGTCTTTAGGGAGTCTGACCACTCCTTAGTTACATTCCTTGGGTTTGTCTCCTCTCTTGTCTGAGTTCTTCCTCCAGGATGTTTTTCCACGAGGGCCTTTGTGTGGCAGACCATCTGTGTTTGAGACTGCCTTGGTCATCTCCTCACACTTGGATGCTAGTTTGACTGGATGTAAAATTCCCAGGTTCAAAGTTCAGTGCTTAAAGCTTCACTACTCACGCTGATTCCCAAAACCATTGCTCCTTCACCATCTTGCAGGCAATGCTGCGATCGGAAAGCGTGGTGCCAGTCTGTGTTTTGTTCCTTTACCACATGCTCTGCTCTCTCTGGAGAATTTTAGGCCTCTCTCTGTCTCTAATAATCTCCAGTTTGTGGAGACTGCCACAAGTTGAAGCATAAATTTCTTCTTAACTCTACTTAGTGTTCTGTGGACTTTTGCAGTTCGAGTGCTTTCATCTTTAATTCTGGAAATCTATCTCTATTACTTCTCTGTTTTAATCATTTCCTCCTACAGCTACTATTGGTGGTCTACATATTATATATTAATAAAAATTGATTTCTTATTTAATAAGAGTACATATAAATAGAAAGAGGGGCTTGCAAAAGAAAGGGTTGAGAAATGTTGGTATATCACAGCCATCTTCTCTTTTTAAAATAAATAAATGTTCCCAAGAGCCTGGTCCATCCTCCCCTTGCGCTGGCTCTGTGTGGGAGTTTTCTCATTATCATTCTCGTGAGCCTCTCATAGTAGGTCCTGCTTTGCAGACAAAGAGCATACTAGGAGGTGAAGGGCCTGTCTAAGGTCACACAATTGGACACGGGCAGTGATGGGAAAGTACCTCTATCTCTGACTCCATCAGCAGAGCTCTTTGATTGGCAGGGTTCAGAGTTGCTGAACTGCTTCTGCTGAAGGCTGCTGGGTATCATTCTGTTCCCCCATGACCCAAAATGAAGGGACATTTGCAAAAGAGCAGTGTCTCTCACCTGGAGCTCTGTGGCAGGTCTGGAATGAGGAGTACCCTCTGACCAGGTTACAGCTCACTTTGAGAAATCTCTAGCAGCAAGGACCCTTCTCCTTGGGCCACACGACCTCTCCAGTATTTGCCCCCCTGAGCCTGTTTCTCCTGGTCTCACCATCCTTGTCCCCACTGGTGAGCAGGTGGCCTCCCAGGAGGACATGCGTCCCTGCCGCACTCCTGGTCATGCCAACCCAGGTCCATTCAGCCTGGCAGGGCATGAGGCCTCCTGCCATGTCTGCAGGTGCCCTGGGCAGAGGCACTGATTGCTGCTCTAGGTTGAGTGGCGCTGCATTGCCCATGCCCCACTGGCTGGAGTATCTGAGGCTTCCTGCTGGGCTTGTCCGCTTACTCTCCCCAAGCTTTTGCAAGTGAAGACACAATGCAGTGAATCTGCTCATTAAACTTTTAATGTGGGAACTGCCACCCCCTCCCCAGACCTTCTCTGTCCCAGATCAGCTGCTCATGTTGAACATACTTGGCACCACACCACATGTGTTGTGAGGGGCACCTTGTATACTCGCACCCTCTGGCTCATATCTCTGGTTCACAAACCTCAAGTCCCAGAGGGCAACCATGTGGGCATGCAACCATGTGGGCATCATAGGCCAGTATTGGATTTTGTTTCATTTTTATTCTCAATTTACTAATTTTAATTGGAGAATAATTGTTTTACAATATTGTATTGGTCTCTGCCATACATCAACAAGAATCAGCCATAGGTATACATGTGTCCCCTCCCTCCTGAACCTCCTTGCCACCCCATCCCACCCCTCTAGGTTTTCACAGAGCCCCTGATTGTAGCTCCCTGCATCACACAGCAGATTTCCACTGACTATCTATTTTACGTATGGTAATGTATGTTTCCATGCTACTCTCTCAATTCATCCATCTGTTTTCTATGTCTGTGTCTTCATTCCTTCCCTACAAATAGGTTTATCAGTACCAACCTTCTAGATTCCATATATATGCATTAATATATGATATTTGTTTTCTCTTTCTACTTTACTTCACTCTGTGTAACAGGCTCTGGTTTCCTCCCCATCATTAGGACTGACTCAAACGTGTTCTTTTTTATGGCTGGGCAATATTCTTTTGTATATACGTACCACAATTTCTTTATCCATTCCTCTGTTGATGGACATCTATTAATAGGTTGCTTCCACATCCCAGCTGTTGTAAATAGTACTGCAACGAACATGGGTTACATGTCTCTTTCCGTTATGGTTTTCTCAGGGTATACGCCCAGAAGTGGGATTGTGGAGTCACATGGAGATTAATCCTTTGCCAGCTGTTTCCTTTGCAATCGTTTTCTTCCATTCTGAGGACTGCCTTTCCATCTTGTTTATTGTTTCCTCTGCCATGCAAAAACTTTTAAGTTAAATTAAGTCCCGTTTATTTTTGGTTTTATTTCCATTACTTTAGGAGGTAAGTCAAAGAAGACCTTTCTGTGATGTATGTCAAATAGTGTGCAGCCTATATTTTCTTCTAAGAGCTTTAGAGTTTCTGGTCTTACATTTAAGTATTTTGTCGGCTTTGAGTTTATTTTGTGTATGGTGTTAAGAAGTGTTCTGGTTTCACTTTTTATATATAACTGTCCAGCTTTCCCAGCACCACTTAGTGAAGAGGCTGTCTTTTCTCCATTGTATATTCTTGCCTCATTTGTCAAAGATCAGATGTCCATGGGTACATGGGTTTATCTCTGAACTTTCTATCTTGTTCCATTGGTCTATATTTCTGTTTTAGTGCCAGAACCATGCTGTCTTGCGGACTGTAGCTTTGTAGTATAGTCTGAAGTCAGAAAGGCTGACTCCTCCAGCTCCATTTTTCTTTCTCAAGATTGCTTTGGCTATTCCAGGCCTTTTGTGTTTCCATGCAAATTATGAAAATTTTTGTTCTAGTTCTGTGAAAAATACCATTGTAGTGTAATAGGGAAGGCAATGGCACCCCACCCCAGTACTCTTGCCTGGAAAATCCCATGGACGGAGTAGCCTGATGGGCTGCAGTCCATGGGGTCGCTAACAGTCGGACAGACTGAGCGACTTCACTTTCACTTTTCTCTTTCATGCATTGGAGAAGGAAATGGCAACCCACTCCAGTATTCTTGCCTGGAGAATCCCAGGGATGGGGGAGCCTGGTGGGCTGCCGTCTATGGGGTCACATAGAGTCGGACACGACTGAAGTGACTTAGCAGCAGCAGTGTAATAGGGATTGCATTAAATCTATAGATTGCTTTGGATAAGATAGTCATTTTCACAATGTTGATCCTTCCAGCCCAAGAACTTAGTATATCTCTCATCTGTTTGTGTTGTCTTTGATTTCTTTCATCAATGTCTTACAGTTTTCTGCATACAGGTCTTTTGTCTCTTTAGGTAGGTTTATTCCTAGGTATTTTATTCTTTTTGTTGCAGTGGTAAATGGGATTGTTTCATTAACTTCTCTCTGATTTTTCCTTGTTAGTCTATACGTGTGCCAGGGATTTCTGTGTATTAATTTTGTATCCTTCAACTTTACTGTATTCACTAATTAGCTCTACTGATTTTCTGGTGGCATCTTTAGGGTTTTCTGTGTTTATTATCATGTCATCTGCAAACAGTGAGAGTTTTATTTCCTCTTTTCTAATCTAGATTCCTTTTTATTTCTTTTTCTTCTCTGCTTGCTGTGATTAGGACTTCCAAAACTATGTTGAATAATAATGCCGAGCACCCTTGTCTTCTTCTTGATCTTAGAGGAAATGCTTCCAGTTTTTCACTGTTGAGAATAATGTTTGCTGTGGGTTGTCATGTACAGGCTTTATTGTGTTGAAGTAGGTTCCTTCTATGTCAGGCCTGTATTGTTAACAAATACCGATTAGGTGCCTTCTGTGTGCTCGGCACAGGTCTGAGCCTTAGGGAAATAGAAACAAAGCAGATAGCAATCCTTGCAGTATTCTTTTGGGCAAGATAGGCAGTAAAGAAGGTTTCAATATGTTAGAAAGTCGGTGTGTTATTAAAAAAAAAAGAAAAAGAAAGAAAGGACAGCCTGGAGTGTGGGGTGGCAGAGTGAGGAAGATGTGACAGCTTTCAGTAAGAAGAGTGACATTTGAGAAAAGAAGTGGAGGAAGTGACAGAATTTACCAGGTGGCCATCTAGAAGAAAAATATTCCAGGCAGCAGGAACACTGAGTGCGGAGATCAGGAGGTAGGAGATGGTGCCTTGTTTGGAAGAGCAGCGCAGAAACTAACATGCCAGAGGCGAGTGAGGGAGGAAGCAAATACTGGCAGATGACATCAGGGGATAACAGAGGCCCAGACCACTCAGGAGTTCAGATGGAGAGGGATTGGCCTGTGGTCCCTCAGGCAAGCCACACATGGGGACCCAGCATCAGTACTCCTGGTCTCCCCCAGCCTCCACCACCGAGGATCTGGAGCAAAGCCCAAGGCACAACTTTGCATGGAAAAACTTGTCTTTGTCAGCTGTGTTTACATGTAGATTTTGAAAACAAACTGCACGCTCTGTGGCACAGGAAGGCAGAGGCTCGTAAGTGCTCTGCAGCACTGACGAACAGGAGCCTGGGAGAGGGGTCAATGGTCCTTGAGCAACTGCAGGGCCCACAGGAGGTCTCAACTCAGGGCGGATAAGGGCTGTTTTCACGGGGAAGCAGGAACTGTCTTCTGTCCTCTCTGTAAAGATCAGCAGAGAGGGCACGGAACAAGGAGTAGAGAGATGGGGTCGGCCCTGCGCACCTTCCATGTGGCCTGGGGGAGCACAACCCAAGTGTCTCAGCACAAGGGACATAGCTTCCTTGTCATCAGAATGAAGGAAAGAGCCAGTGGCTGTGGTTGGCGAGAGGTCTAGTGTGACCTGAATCCAGACTTTCATCTCAGCTCCCCTGATCAATGCACATGAACTCTGGGTGCTTTATTTCACAGTCCTTTTCCACAAAAAGAACAATGATGATGTGACTTTTTAAACAGAAGATAGGAACATCATGTAGGAAAAGCTGGGCCTGTCCACCTCTGTGCTGGAGACCAGATTCATTCCATTCACCTGGGTGAGACTCACAATTATACCATCCTATTTGTCAGGCCAGGAACCTTGGCAGATAGTCCCTGTGCTCTTGGCCACGCACATCAGCTCCTCCTAGCAGAATCTGCAGCCTTGCCCCAGATCTCTGCCCTAGACCTGTGTTATAACAAGACCCCCAGCTGGGTTTAAGAAGCCATGACCTAAAGAATGGGGAAGGGGTGGGAGTAACCCCGACTACAGCCAAAGCTGACTTATTGCTGGAGTTGGACGTATTGACTGGGCTTATTCCTGCCTCCAAGGCAAAAACGGGAGTGAAAGTTAACTGCCCAGATGACCAGCTTTCATTACCTTTTGTATTACTTCCGCTCTAGAGATACCAATAAGGCTGTTCTGACACACACCTTTTGGAAAACTGTCTATTATTCTCATGTGGGTGCATTTTGGTGATGCTGGTCAGAGAGGTGTCCTAATTCTCAACCAGGCCCATCCTCGCCTCAAGCTCCAATCCCATCTTCCCCCACCCATCCATTCATCCTGCATCCGTGCAGCCAGACCTTCTCCTGAGACATCCCAGTGACTAGACTGTGCCCTAGAGGTATGGGTGACCAAAATATATGACCCCTGCCTTCCCAGGGGGCAGGTGCAAAATAAGTCATTGTTACAAAGTCATGTTTTAGGTGGGATCTTTGTTCTAAAGTCATTACAGAAGGCAAAAAATTATGCATAGTCCATATTCTTCCAAAAATCCTTCAGGTCACCCATAAGAAGCTAGAATGCACCTCTCTCCAAAACTCTATAGAGCCAAGCGTTCGCTCCAGTGCTGGGGGAAAAAATGATAAAACTTAAAAAAAAAAAAAAAAGAACAGCTTGAACTTGCATTCAGGAGTCCTTGAGTACTAGAAAGTCCTTACCCACCAAACTCGGGACCTCAGCTGGAGCACACACCTCACCCCATACAAGGCCCACTAAGGAGCAGGCAGACTAATGTCCCCAGCTTATGTTGACTCCAGTGCATAAGTGAAGATTTGGTATTTAAATCATACATCTCTTGTCTATCCCCAAACATCCCTAGTTGGCTGTGAATCAGTGAGAATGCTGTCCACTGCACAGCCAGGGACACCGAGCCAGGGACATCATTCACTCAGCCTGCACCTTCCCATTCTTACCTCCATACCAGATCAGCTGGACAGAAACAGGGTAGACCTGTGCACACTTTACATATGTGTGAGCTGAGGCCCAGAGAGGGCAGCCTCAAGGCTTGGGTGAGAAACTCATCATGGCATTGACTGCCTGTGTGTCAGGGTAGGACCTGAGACTGTATTAACAGGGGCATAATACCTTCAACAAGGAAGAGAGTTATTCTGCTCCCCTGTGAGGCTTGCCCTGAGGACTCCATTCTGGGAGCCATGGTGTAGAGGGAAGGATGCTATTAGATGGGGCAGGGCTAGAAGAAGCCTTCCAGGATGGCCGAGGATTAAGGAACGCACATCTCCTAGAGATGCAGAACTAGGGTTGTGGCTTTGCCTGTCAATTCGCAGCCTTTGCGAAGGGTGGTTGGGTTCATTCTGTATGATCCCTAGGGATCATCTAGGGTTTAAACGCATGGTTTCCACTAGACACAAGCGACTGTTTCATCTGGTGTTGGTGCACACTCCAGAGCAACCAGCTCTGGGGGGAGCAAGCCTGCTGCTCTGTCTCCTTAGGGGTTGAATGCTGCTTCAAGCAGCACACCTTCCTCAGGCTTTCCAGGAGGGTTTCAGTCCTGGCTGGTTCAGCCTGACTCGCTCCCTCCGGACCTAGGCCACTGCACTGCGCCATTCAGGGAAGCCCACCCTTGGTGTGAGTTGCACAGGCTAGAGGTAGGAGGAGAGCGCCTCTGTGTCCGAGGCATATCTGGATGCTGGATTCACCTTTCTTATCTCCCTGCACCTCCCAGTGTCATAGAAATTCAGCTCGGAGTGACCAGCTGAGATTTCACTGACCGCTGGAGAGAGTCTGACTTTCTCCTCTGTGTTCTCTGTACTATCTGGCTGCCTCCAGGGTGGGGTGCAAAGAAGCTTTGGGAGCACTGAGGGTTCAGGGTGTAGAAAGTCATAGTTAAGAGCATGGCCTCTGGAGAGAGACTGCCTGGGTGGAACCCCGTCCCTCCCCTACTCACCTCTACCTGGAATAGCCAGACACACACCTGGACCACACACCTGGGGAGTTTGAGCCCAAGGTACAGGACCCCGAGTACTTCATTCAACCTCCCCAACCCTGTTTCCTCAATGCTAACGGGGATAATGGTTCCTACTTGGAGTTGTCTCAAAGCCTGCATGCAGTGATCCACACAAAGCACCTAGCATGATGCCCACCAGGTCGTAGCTGCTCAATGAATACCAGGTACCCTAATTATCATTGTTATTATTTTGACCCCTCCATGACCCCATGTACCTCTTTTCATCATGGAAAACTAATGGTTGACAGTGAATGATGCTTTTGTCCCCAGAAGATGCAGGTTGGTGAAGCAGGCCCCCTCTGCTCAGAGAAGGCACCTCCAATTCTTGGGTGCCGCGGATAGCCCTGCAGTGCCCCCTACCCCAGAATACTCCCACACCACAGTGCCACTCCCACCCTACAGAGCCCACATACCTCAGAGCGGAGACTCGTGGATCGGAAAGGAGGCAATTCCACTCTCTCTCATTCTGGAGCTTGGAGAGCCTGGCAGCCAGCCCAGCTTGTGGAAGGGTCTCACATATTTGAATTCACTTCATTTTATGGAACTAATTTTAAAAGTGGAGAGAGGTGATGTCTGGACTTTGCCATTGGAGCCTGCCTCCAGTTTGAAACTGTGGGAGAAACCTGTTCACATACAAAACACGCCTCCTAGAAGCTGGCAGGGAGTCAGGTGGTCAGGGAGCCCTTTTCCCCACACACCCATGTCTCCACACTCAGACCCATCTGAGAAGGGCAGCCCCCCACAGGTTGCACCCAGCAAGCTGCTGATTTCCCGATGTTCTCTGAGCCTCCCTCCCTGGAAAATCGAGCTCCCCTGTGGACCGGCACAGAAGGAAGAGATCTGAGTGATTCCTCTATCTGCTGTTCTGAGCCACTGGCTTTACTGGAGAAGCATTTTTATTCTTTACAAGTGAAAACCAACTCTCAGGAAAATAGAGGGATTGGAAAACCAGCTGCACCAAAGCTGCACTTGTTTTGACTTTGCTTTTTTTCCCCTTCTACTCTCTTATCCTAACCAGTTGCCCATCTCTCCCCATTTAATTCTGGTTTACTTTTAAAAGCATCATTAGAGATGAAACAGAGGCTGTACTGCCAGAAGCAAGATGAACTATTAGCTGGATTCTCTCTTTTTAACCATCAAAGTGAAATTCACCTAACACAGAATCAGCCAGTTTAAGTGAATAATTCAGTAGGAGTTAGTAAAATCAATGTCATATAACTATCATTCCTATTCAGTTCAAAAACATTTCAGCACTCCAAAAGGAAACCCTATACCTGTTAACAGTCACTCCTCACCCCCCATCCCCACTCTCTGGCCAATACTAATCTACTTTCCAT
>SJYX01010710.1:305999-342850 GCA_006410675.1 Oreotragus oreotragus
CCTTGGTATCTGGGAAGTCACCCAACTGGGACCTAGCCAACCCACCCCTCTTGCATCCTGTGGTGGTCTTGGAACTTCACACCACTTTGGCTCCTGAGTTCCCAAACTCTTCAAAGGCACTCTTCAAAGAGATGACTCCCACCAGCCTTCTGACGTTCCAGAGCCCAGGGTGGTCCCTGGCAGGCCAACTGGTTAGCCTCCTGGCAGCTGTGTCCACCCTCCTGGCCAAGTGCCTTGCCTGGCTTTCACGTGCCTTCTTCCAGCCTAGCCCTGCCCCTGCCAGTCAGGCAGCTGTGTCACCCTCTCAGAACTCTTTGTTCTCTTCTTGGATTCAGAGAAACATTCTGACAGCTTGGAGACTGGCTCTGCTCTTCCTAGCAGCTGATAACAGAAGAGATTAAAAGATGAAAAACCATGCAAATGTCTGAAATTGCACGCCCAAGGGTATTTGTCCACACTCTTGAGCCTGTGGCATCTGTCACCATGCCCTCCTGCTGGCAGCTGTCTCTGTCCTCAGAGCCCTCCCCTGATGACCCTGCCCAATGTGATGGCACCATCACCTGCTCCAGAGGACGCTGATTGCCTGCGGGCCACTTATAGAGCCCAGGGGGCACATGGCCTGGGTTGTGAGCTCCACATCTCAGCCCCTGGCAAGCAGAGCAACATTTTCACTTTCACTGCAACATCACCAAGTGCCAGGCCTATGCTCAGAGTTCAGTACTCCAGGTCTTACACAAGCTTCACAAGTTGAGAAGGTAGATGCCGTGTAATCCCGGGTTTACAGCCTGGGAAACTGAGCCTCAGGGAGAACAGATGACCTACCCAGGGCCGCTCAGCTGGTGAGCGGCAGAGCTAGGAGTCAGCCAAGGTTTGCCTGGCTTCCAAGTCTCCACCCACAGCTACTGCACTTTGTTCTACAACCACTATCTCTGCAAAATAAGCCCAGAAGCAGCATTTCTGCCTTCCACAAGGTTCTTTTGACCAGGAAACATTCATCAGAGTACTTGGCCACACAGAGTGACCCCAAGCTGGCCAAGCCAGCACCAGGCCTGTGTCCAGGCCTGATAGGCCTCTGTCAGCTTGTGATGTGGGGCGAGTTACTTCTCTGCAGGCCTCCAGTTTCTCATTTCATTCACACAACTAATATTTCTGAACTCTACTCTATGCCAAGCACTGGGAAATAAGAGAGACAAGATCTGTCCTGTGAAGGAACTTACATTCTAGCAGGAAGAAGGTCTGTGTGGTTAATTGGGGTAGGGGGATTTGAAATGAGGTCAAAGATGTGGTGACCACCAGACAGATCTGACAACGTGCTTAGGCCAGGACAAGGTAGCGGATTTTGACCCCAAGCAGAGGAGGACCTGGGGCACTTGAGCAGGAGAAGGACATGCCCTAAGTGACCCAAAAGGCGTGAATAACACTGCACAAGGTGGCTCTGCGGATTGAAGAAGTCGAAGATCAAAGCTGATAGAAGTACACTGTTTAGCAGGGGATGGAGGGGCTGGGGGTGGGGGAGGTCGATGCTTCATAAACAAGAGGTGGGCCTTTAAAAATGGGCAGGAAGGCAGGAGTCCCTAGGCCCTTCTCCCACAGGCCCTGCTGAAAGAGGACAGCCGTACTTGGGTCCCAGAGTCTGCAGTGCTTGCAGGAACCATATCTCCCATCAAACACGTGCTTTCCTGGGACTAGCCAGCAGGAGGAATTGCACAGGCCTCCAGTCCCTGTCATGTCACATGTCGCATGGGCAGCTATGTGGGCAGCCTTTCATTTGAGCCTCAAAAGTGGTAATTGCTCAGTCGTGTCCGACTCTTTGCAACCCTAGGGACTGTAGCCCAGGCTCCTCTGTCCAAGGGATTCTCCAGGCAAGAATAGTGAAGTGGGTTGCCATGCCCTCCTCCCGGGGATCTTCTGACCCAGGGTCAAACCCAGGGTCTCCTGCGTTACAAGCAGATTCTTTACCATTCGAGCTACCAGGGAAGCTAAGCCCCATTTGAGCCGCATCCTGTGTCCAAATGTGAGTGGACCGAGACTGAAAGGGACAGGGAAGGTCTCAGGAGGCAGGCGTGACTCCGGGTTGACGAAGGCCTCATGTGGCGCCTTTTTGGACTTTTGTTGGCTCTTATCATGGCCACGAAATAGCAGCCTCTCCCACTAGGGAACTGGGGAGGCTTGGGTGCTTTGCAGAGTCTGCTGTTGACTCCCTCCTTGCTGTCAGGAGGAGCCTAAAGCCTGGAGAGGCCAAGGCTGGCTCACTCCATCTGTTGAGATTCAGTTGGAATTGAGGCTTTGTTCAGTTGTCTTAGAAATGGAAGCTGACTCTGATGGATTCTAAAGTCAGACACAGCAGATTTCCATCTTGGCTGAGTCATCCACAGAAGAAATCAGATAGAGTAGTTTTCACCTGGGAATAAATTTATTTCACAAAATTTAGAAATCAACTTGGCAGTGAACTTTCAGGCAGGTTTGAGGAGACTAGGAACAGAAAATACGGCTGACACTTGAAACCTGAAATTGGCCACCTGGAGGAGGGCTTTCCAACTGACAAAAAGGCTGACAGTGCTTGCTGGCTGGGGAGCCTGAAATCTGATCTGGGTTCCCCAAGACCAGAGCCTCCAGGCTCCTACATACTCTTTGGCTCTTGTTGTCCTCAGGCCATATTCAGACCTGCCTGTCTGCCTTGCAAAACCATCCTGCTCTTTCCAACTGAGTCTCTTACCAGGGTTAGTGAGGCCCCATCCTCTACCCACTGCTCTGCTGCAGGAGGCGCCTGCCCATCCCCCTGCTCCCAGCCCTCTAGTGGCCTCTGAACATGAGCATCCAAGTCAATACTCATTGTCAGGCCCTGCACAGCCCAAGGCGGGTGGGCACCTGGAAGTTTGTTAAGCTCAGCCAGTGCCCAGATGATTCTCCCAATTGAGAACGACAAGCCTGAAGAATCGGAGAAGGCAATGGCACCCCACTCCAGTACTCTTGCCTGGAAAATCTCATGGACAGAGGAGCCTGGTGGGCTGCAGTTCATGAGGTCACTAAGAGTAGGACACGACTGAGCGACTTCACTTTCCCTTTTCACTTTCATGCATTGGAAAAGGAAATGGCAACCCACTCTAGTGTTCTTGCCTAGAGAATCCCAGGGACAGAGGAGCCTGGTAGGAGGCCGTCTATGGAGCTGCACAGAGTCGGGCATGACTGAAGCAACTTAGCAGCAGCAGCAGCCTGAGGAATAAAATACAAATTCCTTCTGATTGGGCTCTGCGGATATTTACATCAGTGCTTCTCAAACTCTGGTTTTGGAACACAGCATCAGTATCACCTGGGGATTTTTAGAATTTCAAATTCTCAAACTTCCTGAATCAGAGATTCTGAGGGTGAGACCCAGCCATCTGTTATAAGATCTCTTAAGGTGATTCCAATGGGGGTGCAGAGTTGAGGCCCTCCTACCTCCTCTCACTGCAGACCCTTTGTACCTGCTGTTCCTCCAGCCTGAAATGTTCTCCACTCTGCCCAGTCAGCTCTGAGCGTCTCTTTGAACTTATCTCAAGCATACGGTTCTCAAAAAAGCCCAGACCTTCCAGATCAGATCATGTTCTCTTATCACGTACTGTAAGAGGTCCCTGTACTTTCCCTGCATAGCAATTGTTGTTCAATAGCTAACTTGTGTCCAACTCTTTGTGACCCCATGGACTGTAGCATGCCAGGCTTCCCTGTCCTTCACTATCTCCCTGAGCTTGCTCAAACTCATGTCCATTGAGTCGGTGATACCATCCAACCATCTCATCCTCTGTTGTCCCCTTCTCCTGCCCTCAATCTTTCCCAGCATCAGGGTCTTTTCCAATCAGTCTGCTCTTCATATCAGGTGGCCAAAGTATTGGAGCTTCAGCTTTAGCATCAGTCCTTCCAGTGAATATTCAGGCTTTATTTCCTTTAGGATTGACTGATTTGATCTCCTTGCAGTCCAAGGGACTGTCAAGAGTCTCTCATACCACCAGCTTGTAATTTCATGCAATATTTGGCCAGTGCCTGTCTCTCTTACTATCCTAATGATGGTAGAGACTGTGCTATCTTATTCCAGTTTATGCCCAGTTCCTGGCATAGCACCTGGCCAATAGTGGGGTTCTGTTGGTAATTATCACCTTTCTCTAAATAATGTGAATATCCTGCAACTTCTTGATATTTCCATTTTAGGCCTTATCTATTAGAAATCCAAAGTCTTCCTCTTTTCTCAGTCCTTTGTGTGAAACCTGCTATTTCTTTCTGGGCGTTTTCAGAATCATCTATTGAACCTCAGGGTTTTGAAATTTCAAGATGAAGTATCTTAGCAAGGTCTATTTTCTTTTTTATTATTAATAATTTTATTGGACTATAATTGTTTTACAATGTTGTGTTGGAGTCAGTGATGCTGTTTAATCATCTCACCATGCCCCCTTCTCCTCCTGCCTTCAGTCTTTCCCAGCATCAGGGTCTTTTCCAGTGAACTGGCTCTTCACATCAGGTGACTAAAGTATTGGAGCAACAGCTTCAGCATCAGTCCTTCCAATGAATATTCAGGGTTGATTTCCTTTAAGACTGACAGGTTTGATCTCCTTGCAGTCCAAGGGACTCTCAAAAGCACAATTCTAAATTATCGATTCTAGAGCCCCCAGCCATCTATATGGTCCAACTCTCACATCTGTACATGACTATTGGAAAAACCACAGCTTTGACTATATGGACCTTTGTTGGCAGTGATGTCTCTGCTTTTTAATACACTGTCTAGGTTTGTCATACCTTTCCTTCCAAAGAGCAAGCATCCTTTCAATTCATGGCTGCAGTCACTGTCCACAGTGATTTTGGAGCCCAAGAAAATAAAATCTGTCACTGCCTCCACTTTTTCCCATTCTATTTGCCATGAAGTGATGGGACCAGATGCCATGATCTTAATTTTTTGAACGCTGAGTTTTAAGCCAGCTTTTTCACTCTCTTCTTTCACCCTCGACAAGAGGCTCTTGAGTTCTTTACTTTTTGCCATTAGAGTTTCTGCTGTACAACAGAGTGAATCAGCTATATGTTTACATATACCCCCTTTTTTGGATTTCCTTCCCGTTTAGGTCACCACAGAGCACTGAGTAGAGTTCCCTATGCTATACAGTAGGTTCTCATCCGTTATCTATTTTATACATCATATCAATAGTGTATATATGTCAGTCCCAATCTCCCAGTTCATCCCACCCTCCCCTGCCCCTCCCCCTGTACCCATATATTTGTTCTCCATGTCTGTGTTTCTATTTCTGCTCTGCAAATAAGATCATCTATATTATTTTTCTAGATTCTCCATATACGCATTAATATGCAATATTTGTTTTTCTCTTTCTGTTTTACTTCACTCTGTGTGACAGTGTCTCTAGGTTCATGCACATCTCTACAAATGGCACAATTTTGTTCCTTTTTATGGCTGACTCTTAGTCCATTGTATATAGGTACCACATCTTTTTATCTGTTTCTCTGTTGATGAACATTTAGGTTGCTTCCATGTCCTGGCTGGGCCTCCCAGGTAGCTCAGGATAAAGAATCCACCTGTCAATGCAGCAGCTACAGGAGACTCGCGTTTGGTCCCTGGGTTGAGAAGATCCCCTGGAGCAGGCAATAGCAACCCACTCCAGTATTCTTGCATGGAGAATCCCATGGACAGAGGAGCCTGGCGGGCTACAGTCCTTGGGTTGCAAAGAGTCAGACAGACACCACTGAGCATGCATGCCAAGTCCTGACTATTGTAAACAGTGCTGCAGTAAGCACAGGAGTACATGTATCTTTCAGAATTATGATTTTTTCAGGGCATATGCCCAAGAGTTGTATTGCTTCATCATATGATAGTCCTATTTTTAGTTTTTTAAGGAATCTCCAAACTATTCTCCATAGTGGCTATAACAGTTTACACCAAGAGTGTAAAAGGGTTCCCTTTTTCCACACCCTCTCCAGCATTTATTGTTTGTAGATTTTCTGATAATGGCCATTCTGAGTGGTGTGAGGTGATACTTGAAAGTGAAAGTGAAGTCGCTCAGTCGTGTCCGACTCTTTGCGACCCCATGAACTGTAGCCTATCAGGCTCCTCTGTCCGTGGGATTTTCCAGGCAAGAGTGCTGGAGTGGATTGCCATTTCCTTCTCCAGGGGATCTTCCCGACCCAGGAATCGAACCCGGGTCTCCCGCATTGCGGGCAGATGCTTTACCGTCTGAGCCACCAGGGAAGCCCGAGGTGATACTTAACTCCGTATAATAGGCTCTAGGTTCGTCCACCTCATTAGAACGGACTCAAATGTGTTCCTTTTTATGGTAGCATCCACTGTATACATGTACCACAGCTTCTTTATCCATCCATCTGTCGATGGAACTCTAGGTTGCTTCCAAGTTCTATCTATTGTGCTGCTGCTGCTAAGTCACTTCAGTCGTGTCCAACTCTGTGTGACCCCATAGACGGCAGCCCACCAGGCTCCCCCATCCCTGGGATTCTCCAGGCAAGAACACTGGAGTGGGTTGCCATTTCCTTCTCCAATGCATGAAAGAGAAAAGTGAAAGTGAAGTTGCTCAGTCTGTCCCACTGTTAGCGACCCCATGGACTGCAGCCCACCAGGCTCCTCCGTCCATTGGATTTTCCAGGCAAGAGTACTGGGGTGGGGTGCCATTGCCTTCCCCCTCTATCTATTGTAAATAGTGCTATTATGAACACTGGGGTACATGTGTCTTTTTCAATTTTGGTTTCTTCAGGGTATATGCCTAGTAGTGGGGTTGCTGAGCCATATGGTGATTTTATTCCTAGTTTTTTAAGAAGCCTTCATACCATCTTCCATAGTGGCTGTATCAGTTTACCTTCCCACCAGCAATGCAAGAGAGTTCCCTTTTCTCCATACCCTCTCCAGCATTTATTGTTTGTAGTCTTTTTGATGATGGCCATTCTGACTGTTGTGAGGTGATATCTCATTGTAGTTTTGACTTGCATTTCTCTAATTATGAGCGATGTTGAGCATCTTTTCATGTGTTTGTTAACCATCTGTTATGTCTTCTTTGGAGAAATGTCTGTTCAGGTCTTTTTCCCATTTTTTGATTGGGCTGTTTGTTTTTCTGGTATAGAATTGTATGAGTTGCTTATATGTTTTAGAAATTAATTCTTTGTCAGTGTTTCCTTTGCTATTATTTTCTCCCATTCTGAAGGTTGTCTTTTTACCTTGTTTGTCATTTTCTTTGCTGTGCAAAAGCTTTTAAGTTTAATTAGGTCCCATTTGTTTATTTTTGTTTTTATTTCCATTATGTAGGAGGTGGGTCATAGAGGATCTTGCTTTGATTTGTGTCATCGATTGTTCTGCCTATGTTTTTCTCTAAGAGTTTTATCATTTCTGGTCTTACATTTAGGGCTTTAAACCATTTTGAGTTTATCTTTGTATATGGTGTTAGGAAGCATTCTAATTTCATTCTTTAACATGTAGCTGTCCAGTTTTTCCCAGCACCACTTATTGAAAAGGCTATCTTTGCCCCATTGTGTATATTCTTGCCTCATTTATCAAAATAAGGTACCCATAGGTGTATGGGTTTATCTCTGGGCTCTATCTTGTTCCATTGGTATACATAGTTTTTATTATGTTGAGGTAGGTCTCTTCTGTCCCCATTTTCTGGATAGTTTCTATTGTAAAATGATGTTGAATTTTGTCAGAAGCTTTTTCCTGCATCTGTTGAGATTTATCATACAGTTTTTATTCTTCAGTTTGTTAATATGGTATATCACATTGATTGATTTCTGTATATTAAAGAATCCTTGCATCCCTAGGATACACCCACTTGATCACGGTGTATGATCCTTTTAATATGTTGTTGAATTCTGTTTGCTAGTATTTTGTAGATGATTTTTGCATCTATGTTCATCAGCGATATTGGCCTGTAATTTTCCTTTTTTGTGATATCTTTGTCTGGTTTTGATATCAGGGTGATAATGGCCTCTTAGAAGGCATGTGGGAGTGTTCCTCCCTCTGAAGTTTTTTGAAGAGTTTGAGAAGGAAAAGTGTTAGCTCTTCTCTACATATTTGATAAAATTCACCTGTGAAGCCATCAGTCTGGTCCTGGACATTTGTTTATTGGAAAATTTCTAATCATAGTTTTGATTCCATTGCTTGTGATTGGTCAGTTCATATTTTCTATTTCTTCCTGGTTCAGTCTTGGAAGCTTGTACTTTTCTAAGAATTTTTCATTTCTTCCAGGTTTTCCATTTTATTGGAGTATAGTTGCTTATAGTAGTCTCGTATAATTCTTCGTATTCTGTGGTGTCTGTTGTAACTTCCTATTTTTCATTTACAATTTTTTGATTTGGGTCCTCGCCCTTTTCTTCTTGATGAGCCTGGCTAATCGTTTAACTATTTTGTCTATCTTCTCAAAGAACCAGCTTTCAGTTTCACTGACCTTTGTTATTGTTTTCTTTGTTTCTATTTCACTTATTTCTGTTCTGATATTTATGATTTCTTTCCTTCTACTGACTTCTTTCTCTAGCTTGCTTGTTCTTCTTTCTCTAGTTGCTTTAGGTGTAAGATTAGGTTATTTTATGTTTTTCCCATTTCTTGAGGTAGGTTGCATTGACAATCCAATAAATTGCAATAAATTGCTCGTAGAACTAATTTTCTGCATCCCATAGTCGTCACAAAACAGTTTCTGCATTTTTGAGTCGTCACGTCTTTGTTGTCATTTGTTTCTAGGTATTTTTTTAATTTCCTCTTTGATTTCTTCAGTGATCTCTTGCTTATTTAGTAGCATATTGTTTAGCCTATATGTGTTTGTATTTTTTACAGGTTTTTTTCCCTGTTATTGATTTCTAATCTCATAGCATTGTGGTTGGAAAAGATGCTTGATATGGTTTTAGTTTTCTTAAGTTTACCAAGGCTTGTTTTGTGACCCAAGATGTGATCTGTTCTGCAGAATGTTCCATGTGCACTTAAGAAGAAAGTGTCTTCTGCTGCTTGTGGATAGAATGTCCTATAAATATCAATTAAATCTATCTGGTCTAACATATTTAAGGTTTGTGTTTTCCTTTTAATTTTCTGTCTGGATGATCTATCTACTGGTGTAAGTGAAGTGTTAAAGTTCCCACTATTATTGTGTTGTTTTCAATTTCCCCATTTATGGCTGTTAACGTTTGGCTTTTGCAGTGATGTGCTCCTATTTTTGGTGCATGAATATCTACAGTTGGTATATCTTCTTCCTGGATTGATCCTTTGCTCATTATTATTAAGCCTTATCTCCAGTAATTATCTTGATCTTAAAGTCCATTTTGTCCCATATGAGTATTGCTACTCTGGTTGATTTCCAGTCACATGAAATATCTTTTTTTCCATACCCTCACTTTCAATCTGTATGTGTCCCTAGGTGTGAAATGGGTCTCGTATAGACAGAATATATAGGGTCTTGTTTTGGTATCAACCAGTCTGTGTCTTTTGGATGGAACACTTAACCCATTTATATTTAAGGTAATTATTCATATATATGTTCCTATTAACCATTTTGTTAATTGTCTGGGGTTTGTTTTTGTACATCCTTTGCTTCTCTTGTGTTTCCCATCTAGAAAAGTACCTTTTTTGTTGTTCTGTTGTTCTATTGCTAAGTCATGTCTGATGTTTTGTGACCCCAGAGACTGCAGCACACCAGGCTCTCCTGTCCTTCACTGTCTCCAGGAGTTTGCTCAAATTCATGGCCACTGAGTCAGTGATGCTATCTAACTATCTCATCCTCTGCCACCCTCTTCTCTTTCTGCCTTCAGTCTTTCCCAGCATCAGGGTCTTTTCCAAAGAATCAGCTCTTTGCATCAAGGGGCCAAGTATTATAGCTTCAGCATCAGTCCTTCCAGTGAATATTCAGAGTTGATTTCCTTAGAACTGACTGGTTCTATCTCCTTGCAGTCCAAGGGACTCTCAAGAGTCTTCTCCAGCACCACAATTCAACACCATCAATTCTTCGGCACTCACTCAGCCATCTTTATGGTCCAACGCTCACATCCATAAATGACTACTGGGAAAATCATAGCTTTGACTACATTTTGTCAGCAAAATGATGTCTCTGCTTTTTAATACACTGTCTAGGTTTGTCATAGCTTTCCTTCCAAAGACTGTGTCTTTTAATTTTGTGTCTACAGTCACCATCCACAGTGATTTTTGGAGTCCAAGAAAATGAAATCTGTCACTGCTTCCACTTTTTCCCCTTCTATTTGCCATGAACTTGTGGGACTGGATGCCATGATCTTAGTTTTTTGAATGTTGAGTTTCAAGCCAGCTTTTTCACTCTTCTCTTTCACTCTCATAAAGAGGCTCTTTAGTTCCTCTTCCGTTTCTGGCATAAGAGTGTTATCATCTGCATATCTGAGGTTGTTGATATTTCTCCTGGCAATCTTGATTCCAGCTTATGATTCATCCAGCATTTCAAATGATGTACTCTACATAGAAGTTAAATAAGCAGGGTGACAACATACAGCCTTGTACTCCTTTCCCAAGTGAACTTTTCCAAGCCTGTGGCCATTTCTGAGTTTTCCAAATACAGGAAAAACCCAAGGAGAAACATCCAGAGACACATATTAATCAAACTAACAAAAATTTAACACAAAGATGTAGAAGAACTAAAGAATGACAAACCGTGATGAAAAATACAATAACTGAAATGAAAGACACACTCGAAGGAATCAGGGAGTTTTTACTTTGCTCCTTCATCCGTAACATATTTCTCTGTTTTCCCATTCTGTCTTAAGTTAGTTTTGTTTGCTTGTTTGGGGTTCTCTTGTCTAATTTCTTGTGTTTATGGTCTCCTTTCTGCCAGCTACAAGGTCGTAGTTTTTCTTGCTTCTGTTGTCTGGCCCCTGGTGGCTGAGGTTGGTCCCAGGGCTTGTGTGTGCTTTCTGGTGCCAGAGACTGGTGCCTGTGCTCTAGGAGGTGAAGCTCAATCTTCTCCCTCTGATGAGCAGGGTTGCATCAGGTGGTGTGTTTGATAGTGGTATCTCGGAGCTTAGCACGACTTTAGGCAACCTGTCTGCTGGTGGGTACGGCTGTCTGTGTTCCCACCTTGTTGGTTGTTTGCTTGAGATGTCCAGCACTGGAGCCTGCAGGCAGTTGGGCAGAGCCAGGTCTTGATGTCAAGATAGATACTTTGTCGTACCTTCCACAGACCATCTGCTGTGTTCTCCTTTGATCCCCCAAAGGTCCCTTTCTGCCTCAGCTAGTTTATCCACTCTAGGTAAAAAAAAGGGGGGGGCAGTTTCTGAGTGCAGGAACCTCTCCTCATGTCCAGCTTCCTGCCAGGGTTCAGTCAGTCAGTCATTCAGTCACTCAGTCGTGTCCAACTCTTTGCTACCCCATGGACTGCAGCACTCCAGGCCTCCCTGTCCATCACCAACTCCCGGAGCTTACTCAAACTCATGTCTATCGAGTCAGTGATGCCATCCAACCATCTCATCCTCTCTCGTCCCCTTCTCCTCCTGCCTTCAATCCTTCCCAGCATCAGGGTCTTTTCAAATGAGTCACTTCTTCACATCAGGTGGCCAAAGTATTGGAGTTTCAGCTTCAGCATCAGTCCTTCCAATCAGTATTCAAGACTGAGGTCCTTTAAGATTGACTGCAGTTTAGGATTGGATCTCCTTACAGTCCAAGGGACTCTCAAGAGTCTTCTCCAACACCAGGATCCTCTATGACCCACCTCCCAGAATATTGGAAATGAAAGCAAAAATAAACAAATGGGATCTAATTAAAATTAAAAGCTTCTGCACAACAAAGGAAACTATAAGCAAGGTGAAAAGACAGCCTTCAGAATGGGAGAAAATAATAGCAAATGAAGCAACTGACAAACAACTAATCTCAAAAATATACAAGCAACTTATACAGCTCAATTCCAGAAATATAAACAACCCAATCAAAAAATGGGCCAAAGAACTAAATAGACATTTCTCCAAAGAAGACATACAGATGGCTAACAAACACATGAAAAGATGCTCAACATCACTCATTATCAGAGAAATGCAAATCAAGACCACAATGAGATACCACTTCACACCAGTCAGAATGGCTGCGATCCAAAAGTCTGCAAGCAATAAATGCTGGAGAGGGTGTGGAGAAAAGGGAACCCTTTTACACTGTTGGTGGGAATGCAAACTAGTACAGCCACTATGGAGAACAGTGTGGAGATTCCTTAAGAAATTGCAAATAGAACTGCCTTATGACCCAGCAATCCCACTGCTGGGCATACACACCGAGGAAACCAGAATAGAAAGAGACACATGTACCCCAATGTTCATTGCAGCACTGTTTATAATAGCCAGGACATGGAAACAACCTAGATGTCCATCAGCGGATGAATGGATAAGAAAGCTGTGGTATATATACACAATGGAGTATTACTCAGCCATTAAAAAGAATACATTTGAATCAGTTCTAATAAGATGGATGAAACTGGAACCAATTATACAGAGTGAAGTAAGCCAGAAAGAAAAACACCAATACAGTATACTAATGCATATATATGGAATTTAGAAAGATGGTAACAATAACCCTGTATGCGAGACAGCAAAAGAGACACAGATGTATAGAACAGTCTTTTGGACTCTGTGGGAGAGGGAGAGGGTGGGATGATTTGGAAGAATGGCATTGAAACATATATAATATCATATGAGAAACGAATCCCCAGTCCAGGTTCGATGCAAGATACAGGATGCTTGGGGCTGGTGCACTGAGATGACCCAGAGGAATGGTATGGGGAGGGAGGAGGAAGGGGGGTTCCGGATGGGGAACACATGTACACCGGTGGCAGATTCATGTTGATGTATGGCAAAACCAATACAATATTGTAAAGTAATTAGCCTCCAATTAAAATAAATAAATTTAAATTTTTTTTAAAAAGCATCAGTTCTTTGGCACTCAGCTTTCTTTATAGTCCAACTCTCACATCCATACATGACTACTGGATAAACTATAGCTTTGACTAGACGGACCTTTGTTGGCAAGGTTATGTCTCTGCTTTTTAATATGCTATCTAGGTTAGTCAAAACTTTTCTTCCACGGATCAAGCATCTTTTAATTTCATGGCTGCAGTCACCATCTGCAGTGATTTTGGAGCCCCCAAAACTAAAGTCTGTCACTGTTTCCATTGTTTCCTCATCTATTTGCCAGGAAGTGATGGGACTGGATGCCATGATCTTAGTTTTCTGAATGTTGAGTTTTAAGCCAACTTTTTCATTCTCCTCTTTCACTTTCATCAAGAGGCTCTTTAGTTCTTCTTCACTTTCTGCCATGTGTGTGGTGTCATCTGCATATCTGAGGTTATTGATATTTCTCCCAGCAATCTTCATTCCAGTTTGTGCTTCACCCAGCCCAGCATTTCTCATGATGTACTTACTCTGCATGTAAGTTAGATAAGAAGGGTGACAATATACAGCCTTGACATACTCCTTTCCTGATTTGGAACCAGTCTGTTGTTCCTTGTCCAGTTCTAACTCTTGCTTCTTGACCTGCATACAGATTTCCTAGGAGGCAGGTCAGGTGGTCTGGTATTCCCATCTCTTTCAGAATTTTCCACAGTTTGTTGTGATCCACACAGTCAAAGGCATCTTTATAGTCCAACTCTCACATCCATACATGACTACTGGATAAACTATAGCTTTGACTAGACGGACCTTTGTTGGCAAGGTTATGTCTCTGCTTTTTAATATGCTATCTAGGTTAGTCAAAACTTTTCTTCCACGGATCAAGCATCTTTTAATTTCATGGCTGCAGTCACCATCTGCAGTGATTTTGGAGCCCCCAAAACTAAAGTCTGTCACTGTTTCCATTGTTTCCTCATCTATTTGCCAGGAAGTGATGGGACTGGATGCCATGATCTTAGTTTTCTGAATGTTGAGTTTTAAGCCAACTTTTTCATTCTCCTCTTTCACTTTCATCAAGAGGCTCTTTAGTTCTTCTTCACTTTCTGCCATGTGTGTGGTGTCATCTGCATATCTGAGGTTATTGATATTTCTCCCAGCAATCTTCATTCCAGTTTGTGCTTCACCCAGCCCAGCATTTCTCATGATGTACTTACTCTGCATGTAAGTTAGATAAGAAGGGTGACAATATACAGCCTTGACATACTCCTTTCCTGATTTGGAACCAGTCTGTTGTTCCTTGTCCAGTTCTAACTCTTGCTTCTTGACCTGCATACAGATTTCCTAGGAGGCAGGTCAGGTGGTCTGGTATTCCCATCTCTTTCAGAATTTTCCACAGTTTGTTGTGATCCACACAGTCAAAGGCTTTGGCATAGTCAATAAGACAGAAGTAGATGTTTTTCTGGAACTCTCTTGCTTTTTCCATGATCCAGCAGATGTTGGCAATTTGATCTCTGGTTCTTCCTCCTCATCATCCAGCTTCCTGCCAGGGTTGCTGGACCCTCTTTTGATTCCTCTTTTCTTTTTTTCTTTCTACTTTCTGCCTTGTTGTGAGGGGATTTTTCTTGCCCTTTTAGGTGTCTGAAGCCTTCTGCTAATGTACAGCGGGTTTTCTCTGAGAACTGTCCCATTTGTAGATGTATTCTTGATGCACTCGTGAGGAGAGACAGATTTTGCTTCCCACAATTCCACTATCCTGTCTTTTCTTCCCGCAAGTCCTGCTGTCTTTTACTGAGCTGGGGGTCTCAGAAAAACAAATTTCTTGAATTTTTTAAACAATTTCTTCCCCATATTTCTCTGTTCCCTCTTTCTGAAGTTTTTTTGTTTGCTTGGCTTGGTGGTTGGGTGGGTGTCTGGTTTTTGTTTTTGCTTTGTAAGATTGTTTTTTATTGATGGGCAAAGAAACAGGGGGCAGTCCCTTGTCAAATCATGATTTCCTGGACTGATTTTCTTATCTCTTCTTTCCAACTGTCTGCATCTGTTTGTCTTGTTCTCCTTTCTTGTTGACTTCCCCCAACCTTTCTCTCACAACTCTTTCTCATGGAATTTCAATCTTTGCTATCATGTTTTTAATTTGAAAGAATTTTTGTGCAAATGTTCTCTGTTCTCTGGGTGTTCCTTTTTAATAGCATCCTGATCTTGTTTCATGTATATTGTATCCACCATTATCTCTGAGCTTATTATTTATGGATTTTTAAAGTTTGATGTTTTTGAAAGCCAGTTTCCTCTGAGTTACTTTCTCTATTTGTTTTGCCCTCTGCAAGAGGACAAGTACCTTAGATTTGTTTTTCAGAGTATAAACCTAAACAGCTGACTGGTAGCTCCACTGACCCAGATGGAACTGCTTACTATGGCTCCACAGGAGCATGAGCTTGTTGCGTCTTTATCCTGGGCTGATCACATTCCCAAGGAAGAGCCTTCCCACCTCCCACCTGGCAGCAAAGAAAGGGATCTGTGTCGAGAAGGAGAGATATGTGGGCCTCCATATTCCGTGTGTAAGCTTTCACTAATGGTAACCCTCTCTCGTTTGTGCCTGGCTTCCTGAATGTGCTAGAGACTTTCCTCTTTCCACTGTCTGGAAAACAAACCCCAAGCTTCTGCACAGTTTGAGGAATGGCAGCTGTCCAGATCAGAGACTAATACAATCTCCATCGCAACTACTTAACTCTAACTTTGTAGCATAAAAACAGCCATAGGTAGTTCTTTTTTTTTTTTTAATGAATATGGCTGTGTCCTAATAAAGTTTTATTTACAAAAATAGAGGGTGAGCAAAATTTGGCCTGTGAGCCATGGCTTGAGACTCCTGGTCTAGATTCCAGCTCATCACTGTATGGTGCTTCCGGTTTCTGGGCTTTGGGTATTTGTTTTGGTTGCTTTTGAGGTGTCCCAAATCCTGGCTTAAAATATTGGTTGTCCCGTTTCTGCATAGGCAATGATCTCTCATTTGTCTACTCCCCAGCTTCCTAAATATTGTTGCTGGTGTTTCCTCTCCTGACCTATTTTGCCCTTGGAACTCAGGTTTCTGGAAGTAGTAGAAATAAACTCCATCTCCCATCCTTAAATTCCTGGATTCTTTTTTTTTTTTTTAATAGACCCCCTAGGGTTACCTCTTTAAACATCTAGAAAGAAAGTGAAAGTGGTAGTCCCTCAGTCATGTCCAACTCCTTGAGACCCCATGGACTGTAGCTTGCCAGAATCTTCTGTCCATGGGATACTGGAATGAATACTGCAAACAAGAATACTGGAGTGGGTTGTCATTCCCTTCTCCAGGATCTTTCCCACCTAGAGATCGAACCCAGGTCTCCTTCACTGCAGGCAGATTCCTTACAATCTGAGCCACCAGGGAAGCCTCTGTAACTAACGTTAATTAGGAATGGTTTAGGTTGTGTATTTTTACCAAATGGTACTTTGTTGCTATTTTTTAATAAATTAATTGAGCATATACCACATGAAATGAAAGGCTTCTCTAAAGACTTGAGTATAAAATGACTCCTTCCTTTCTCAGGCATTGTTTCAGGAAAAAGCTTTACTTTATATTGCAGCCATAATTCTAACAAAAACTGCTTTGTGAGAAAGGTATTAATATGCCCATTTTATATATGGGGAAACTGAGGCCCAGAGTTGCCTGAGCTCACAGGATAGTATGTGACAGAGCAGAATTTGAACACATAACTCTTTTAATGATCCTACTTCTGTATTAAGGAAGTGGCCATGGGCTTTGATGTTCTCTTAAGGAAGAATGACATGGCTAGATTCAGAAAGGTGCCTTGAATGGGGGAATCAGGGGAGACATTGCATAGGAGAAACAAGCCTGGGGAAAGGGAGGCCCATGAGGAGGCTGCTGTAGATGGCTGAAAGCAGTGAGGCTGAGAGGGCCCGTTTGACAGGGATTACAGAGACCACGGGCAGGGCTTAGAAATGAATTGGGGTATATGGACAAGGGAGGCATGGGAGATGGCCCTGTGATGAAGAGGAAACACTCAGCCAGAAAGAGCAGAGGGACTGCCATACCCCGTGGAGGGAGCACCCAGCCATCCTCACCCAGGCAAGGCGATGTTGGTCAGCCCAGCCCCCCAAACTGTCTCTTATACACATCTAGATGTGTATAAGAGACAGGGGAGAGGGTGGGATGATTTGGAAGAATGGCATTGAAACATATATAATATCATATGAGAAACGAATCCCCAGTCCAGGTTCGATGCAAGATACAGGATGCTTGGGGCTGGTGCACTGAGATGACCCAGAGGAATGGTATGGGGAGGGAGGAGGAAGGGGGGTTCCGGATGGGGAACACATGTACACCGGTGGCAGATTAACAGCACCTTCACATCTAAGATCACTTCCCACGCTGTGCTGTAATTGACTGTTTGCATATCATACCCCAGAAACTTGTGAGCTGCTTAAGAACAGAACCAAATGTATTTACTTGAGTATTCCCAGAGCCTGGCACAGAGTGAGTTAATGTTGGATGGATGGCAAGACAGACAGACGGATGGTTGAATGGGTGGATGGGTGATCAAAAGGAAGAATAAACAGAGATTAATAACTTAACAGCTGGATGGATAGTTGAACAAATATTTAGGTGGATATTTGATTGTCTAGATGAATAAAATCTTTCATTCATTCAGAACTATGTAGTGAGCAGTTTTTCTACAGCAGGATATATGGATGAGCACATGACTAGAAGGAAAGAAAGGGAAATTGGGACGGAGGGAGAAACAGCGTAGCAGGTGAATAAACTGAGGAGGAACTGGAGAAATGCCTGGGCAAAGAGATGGCATTCACACGTTCACACATTCACATTCTCCTCTGAAGGTATCAGTGTCTGTGAGCCAAAGGAGTTGTTCCCAAGGTCTCAAAGGGGAGGGGTTAGGAGAAAGAATTCACAAACACTCTCTTTCTGTCTACCAAAAAATTTTTTTTCTCTAAATAAACTTTGAATCCACTTCCAAGTATGTTTAGAAAGACCAGTGGTGGCTTTCATGAAGGATGAATTATAAGTGCTTCATTCGGAGCTATGTTTAGGGACCCTCAGAAATACATACAGTCACCAAAGCGAGTGCTAAAATGCATATGAGACAAGAAACATATGCCGGGGATGATGATGTCAAGCAGGCTTACTGCAAGCATATGTGCTGTACTGCTGATGGAATACTCAGCAAGTGTTCCAGAAAGAGGCCTTTCCTGAAAGGGAGGTCAATGAGAATACTCCCCCTTCTCATAAATCTTTGGGGAAAAAACAGGCCTGTCTCCTGCACACATGCAGCTAATTATCTGGGGTGGTGGGGGGCAGCCCTCAAGGATCTCCCCAGGGAGTGGTTAAGAGCAGTTTACTAGGGCTAAATCTGCCCCAAGTTATTTCCAACAGCCCCAGCTAAAACACCATGGCAGCTGGCCCTTGGTTCATCACCCAGTGGGCAGAATGGGTCAAGCACAGGTGCTCAATAATTAAAAAGACAAATTTACATCTTTTCCTTTTCCAACCCCCAGCAAAGATCAGACTCTGAGACAAGCTGCTGATGGACACCTGAGAGTCCAGAGCATTTTTGCCTGGCTGCTGGTAACCATCCACCTTAGTCCAGTTTAACTGGATTTGACCTGAGCCAGGGCCAGGCTCTTGAAGGACTGAGGCAAATTGAATGCAGCCTCCACTTTGTGAGGCTCACAGTTCTAACAGACAGACAGAGAGAGAGCTGGGCAGACAGCTTCATCCCAGTGCACTAAGTACAGAAGCAAGTAAATATCCCTGGCCCAAGAGTGGCAGCCAGGAAGGCTTCCCAGGGAAGGTTCCATGTCTTAGCTGGGTCTTGAAGGATGAATAGGAATTACTCTGGCCAGTATTTGAGAAAGGACGTACAGCTCAGGGGCCTGGATGTGTTCTGGGCCAGGAGTAATATGTGGAGGACAAGCAGGAGATGGGCAGCGCAGGCCACAGTCTGGCCCAACCTGGAAAGGCCTTGGCCAAAGAGCTCAGACTGTGGCCCAAGGTCAGAGGGGAGCCTGTGAAAGGCTTTAAAGGAAGCGCCATGATCAGGCTTGTGGTTTAGAAGGGCTCTACTGACTGTGGGACAGAGAATGAACGCGAACAAGGGAGCCAGGGACGAGGCTGTGACCACTGACCCGGGGAGAGATGCTGCTACCAGACCCAGCAGGAATGGAGGGGCGGACTCTGGCTCTGTCTCTTCTGCCTGTCATCTGTGCGTGTTCTTTCAGCTTTGCTGCTATAAACTTGGCATAATAGACCCCCCACATGGAGTTGTCGTGTGGTTCACAGTAATACACCGAAAATGCCAGGGCAAGGCCAAGACCTGGTCAGCTGCTCAGGAAGTGGGAGTGGGATCCACCCACATTCCTGAGGGCTCCCGGGTAAATGGTAGCGCTGTTCACAGAGACTGGGGATTCAGACAGAGAAGTGGGGTGGGGTGGGGGTAAGAACATTGATTTAGGCCATCCCTCCAGCTTCCACTAGGACTCTAAAGGGGCTTCTGCCTCAGCTCATCTAATCCAGAAACAGAATAGCCTGTGGCTTAGAGCATGATCTCCGGCACCAGACCACCTGGTCAAGTCCTGACCTTGCCACTGTTTGTGACTTCAAGCCAGTGACTTGTCCTCTCTGGGTCCAGTTTTCTCCTCAGTAGGATGAGGTTTAGGGTTCAGTTCAGTTCAGTCACTCAGTTGTGTCTGACTCTTTGCGATCCCATGGACTGCAGCATGCCAGGCTTCCCTGTCCATCACCAACTCCCAGAGCTTACTCAAACTCATGTCCATTGAGTCAGTGATACCATCCAACCATCACATCCTCTGTCGACCCCTTCTCCTCCCACCTTCAATCTTTCCCAGCATCAGGGTGTTTTCAAATGAGTCAGTTTTAGCGTCAGGTGGCCAAAGTGTTGGAGTTTCAGCTTCAGCATCATTCCTTCCAATGAACACCCAGGACTGATCTCCTTAAGGATGGACTTGTTGGATCTCCTTGCAGTCCAAGGGACTCTCGGGAGTCTTCTCCAACACTACAGTTCAAAAGCATCAATTCTTTGGTGCTCAGCTTTCTTTATAGTCCAACTCTCACATCCACAGGATGGCTATGAAAATTACAGGAGGATTGACATGACAGAGCTCAGAACAGTACCCAGGACACAGTAAATTCTGAGCCTACACTGCAGTACTCCTGGTGGTGGTGGTTGTGGAAATAACGGCTGGTGGTTTATGAACCCAGAACTGGTGTCCCTTGGGTATTATAAACTCAAAACTTGGTTCCAACCTCCCCATCCCCTGAGCACTAAAAAAGAAATGAAATAAATAAGCCAGGTAGAGGTAAGTGACTGTAAGAAAATAAAACAAGATAACATGCCAGAGATGGTGACCAGGGAACACAGGCCTTGAGAAAAGATGAGGCCTGGCTGTCTTGAGAAGCAGAAGCAAGACCACGAGGCAGGAGGTGTAGGTGTGGAATGAAGGGAGACAGTGGGAGATGGGACTATGTAGAGAGCCTCCTCACAGGCTGCCCGCTGAAGTGTCCAACCATCTGGTTTGCCTGGGACAGTCCCACTTTCAAAACTGAAAGGCCCAGAAAACTTCTTAGTCCTGAGCACACTGGGATGGCTGGTCGCTTGATTGCTCACTTGCTGCCCTCACTTCCTGGATGTGGACGCTAAAGCACCCCAGGCCTTGCTGGGGGCTGGCATGCCCTTCCCTCAGGAGAGCTCTGTTCTCCTGTCCCCAGGAGTGGGAGGCCTAGGTCCAAGGCCTGTAGAGTCAAGTTACCTCGGAGCAAAGTGGAACAAGCGGAGTGGCCAGCTTTTTCCTGTGGATCGCTTCCTAAGTCCATGACCACAGCATGTTGGCCATACTCTGAAGGCCTCACTTGCTCTTTTCTAGAACTTTCTGACTGGACTTTTAACATGTAGGTTAGGAGGAATTCTCTTGGAAATCAAAGCTCACATGGATGGCTTTTAAGTTTAAAAAAAAATAAAAGCTTTTCATTCTCTGAAAGCAATAAATCCTGGCCTTCATTAAGTTTGAGGGGATACATTGGCCCATGTGTCAGTGATTAAGGCTTTGGGGTGAATGGAGAACTGAGGAATTTGGTGTCTTTGGGGTGTGCTGGTTTCTGTGATGCTTCTCTGGAGTCTGTTTTCCAACTGGAAACAGAATCCCAGGAGATGATAGGCTCTGGGAAGAAGCCAATTCTCACTGGCACAGATCTGGGTCTGACTGAGCCCCAGAGACCTGCGCTAGGCTCTCCCACTCACCGCTGACCACCCAACACTGACCCCTCACAGCGGATGCCTCGGATACACTCGCCGCCTGCACAGGAACCAGCAGTCCGGAGCCACAGTTTCTTTGCATGCCTTTCTTAGCCTGGGCACCAGCTCTTTCCACATTCAGGTTAACCTGACTCTACTTTCACCCTTGGGGAGCTGAAGAAAGTCCTTCTCCCTTTCCTGGAACTTCCCACTTAGCCCTTCCAGTCCAAGCCAACTGGCCAATCAGGGCCTCTCCAGTCCTGGAGATGTACTCATGGCCTTGAGCCTGAAAGGTTGTTGTTGAATTATGACGCCAGGATTCTTGGTCCCCGGAGGAGAAGAATTCAATCCGGGGCCAGAGACGAGGCTTGATCGCTCAGAGCTTTTGTGTAATAAAGTTTTATTAAAGTATAAAGGAGATAGAGAAAGCTTCTGACATAGGCATCAGAAGGGGGCAGAAAGAGTACCCCCCTGCTAGTCTTTAGCTGGATGTTATATAGTCACCAGCAATCTGTTAACGAAAGAAAGGAATGTCTCAAACCTTAGAATGGCACCAGGCCCCTCACCCAAAAGATGTATTTTGGGATAACCTTGGCTCCAAATGGTTTATCTCGGCCATAAAATGATTAACTTGAATCTTGAAGAAGGGCAGATCACCATACAAATAGTTTCATTTGCATAGATTAGAGGGACAATATCAGAGTATAACATACTGGATTATCAAGTAGGTTGAGCCCAAAAGGCGATTTTTTTTTTTTTTAATAGACCCCCTAGGGTTACCTCTTTAAACATCTAGAAAGAAAGTGAAAGTGGTAGTCCCTCAGTCATGTCCAACTCCTTGAGACCCCATGGACTGTAGCTTGCCAGAATCTTCTGTCCATGGGATACTGGAATGAATACTGCAAACAAGAATACTGGAGTGGGTTGTCATTCCCTTCTCCAGGATCTTTCCCACCTAGAGATCGAACCCAGGTCTCCTTCACTGCAGGCAGATTCCTTACAATCTGAGCCACCAGGGAAGCCTCTGTAACTAACGTTAATTAGGAATGGTTTAGGTTGTGTATTTTTACCAAATGGTACTTTGTTGCTATTTTTTAATAAATTAATTGAGCATATACCACATGAAATGAAAGGCTTCTCTAAAGACTTGAGTATAAAATGACTCCTTCCTTTCTCAGGCATTGTTTCAGGAAAAAGCTTTACTTTATATTGCAGCCATAATTCTAACAAAAACTGCTTTGTGAGAAAGGTATTAATATGCCCATTTTATATATGGGGAAACTGAGGCCCAGAGTTGCCTGAGCTCACAGGATAGTATGTGACAGAGCAGAATTTGAACACATAACTCTTTTAATGATCCTACTTCTGTATTAAGGAAGTGGCCATGGGCTTTGATGTTCTCTTAAGGAAGAATGACATGGCTAGATTCAGAAAGGTGCCTTGAATGGGGGAATCAGGGGAGACATTGCATAGGAGAAACAAGCCTGGGGAAAGGGAGGCCCATGAGGAGGCTGCTGTAGATGGCTGAAAGCAGTGAGGCTGAGAGGGCCCGTTTGACAGGGATTACAGAGACCACGGGCAGGGCTTAGAAATGAATTGGGGTATATGGACAAGGGAGGCATGGGAGATGGCCCTGTGATGAAGAGGAAACACTCAGCCAGAAAGAGCAGAGGGACTGCCATACCCCGTGGAGGGAGCACCCAGCCATCCTCACCCAGGCAAGGCGATGTTGGTCAGCCCAGCCCCCCAAATGCTTGTTGAACCATGGCCATTCTCTGCAGTTCCAGAGCCTAAGGCTTGGCCAGAGCCTAGAGTTTGAGAGGCATGGCCCCTGCTCTGCAAGCAAGATCCTTGTTCTCAGCCCTTGGCATGGGGCCCGGAGAAGGGAGGTGCTGAAATATCAGGGTTTGAGGGGTTCTTTGAGCACTCTGCTTCCCAGAGAGGGACCACAACTTACCTGCCAGGAATTTCTAGTTAGCTCCGGGACAAATGGGGTACAGAGAGAGCCCAGATCCCAAGCAACTGGGCCCGAGTCCTAAGCACTCTGGAAGCTTTCAAAGTGGGAGTAGATAAGCCAGAGTTTGGTGCTGTTCTGAGGGCTAACCACTGGCCAATGGCTGCAGCAGGCTGCAGCGGCTGNCCAGATCCCAAGCAACTGGGCCCGAGTCCTAAGCACTCTGGAAGCTTTCAAAGTGGGAGTAGATAAGCCAGAGTTTGGTGCTGTTCTGAGGGCTAACCACTGGCCAATGGCTGCAGCAGGCTGCAGCGGCTGACCCCCCGTCCTCAGACTCTGATATGGAGGTTCTGCCGATTCTTTCGGCCTACCACTCCTCCTGAGCCCCGGTTTGTCCTCTGCAGAATGGGAATGCAGGATCACTAGGGAATATATCTGAGTGGGCCCCATCAAGAAGTGTATTTCTGACAGGAAATGTCTGCAAGGCAGAAGTGGAATGGCTTTGGGGAGACTCTTGACTCCATTCATCCCAAGTTGCCACCCCATTAGTTCTAGGAGACAGGGAAGACAGGCATGTTTTCCATCTGTGGATGGCTCTATCTCCCCTTCAGTACTAGAACTGATCCCAGGCATCCACGCCCCTTCCCCAGACCCCCCACAGCACCTTCACATCTAAGATCACTTCCCACGCTGTGCTGTAATTGACTGTTTGCATATCATACCCCAGAAACTTGTGAGCTGCTTAAGAACAGAACCAAATGTATTTACTTGAGTATTCCCAGAGCCTGGCACAGAGTGAGTTAATGTTGGATGGATGGCAAGACAGACAGACGGATGGTTGAATGGGTGGATGGGTGATCAAAAGGAAGAATAAACAGAGATTAATAACTTAACAGCTGGATGGATAGTTGAACAAATATTTAGGTGGATATTTGATTGTCTAGATGAATAAAATCTTTCATTCATTCAGAACTATGTAGTGAGCAGTTTTTCTACAGCAGGATATATGGATGAGCACATGACTAGAAGGAAAGAAAGGGAAATTGGGACGGAGGGAGAAACAGCGTAGCAGGTGAATAAACTGAGGAGGAACTGGAGAAATGCCTGGGCAAAGAGATGGCATTCACACGTTCACACATTCACATTCTCCTCTGAAGGTATCAGTGTCTGTGAGCCAAAGGAGTTGTTCCCAAGGTCTCAAAGGGGAGGGGTTAGGAGAAAGAATTCACAAACACTCTCTTTCTGTCTACCAAAAAATTTTTTTTCTCTAAATAAACTTTGAATCCACTTCCAAGTATGTTTAGAAAGACCAGTGGTGGCTTTCATGAAGGATGAATTATAAGTGCTTCATTCGGAGCTATGTTTAGGGACCCTCAGAAATACATACAGTCACCAAAGCGAGTGCTAAAATGCATATGAGACAAGAAACATATGCCGGGGATGATGATGTCAAGCAGGCTTACTGCAAGCATATGTGCTGTACTGCTGATGGAATACTCAGCAAGTGTTCCAGAAAGAGGCCTTTCCTGAAAGGGAGGTCAATGAGAATACTCCCCCTTCTCATAAATCTTTGGGGAAAAAACAGGCCTGTCTCCTGCACACATGCAGCTAATTATCTGGGGTGGTGGGGGGCAGCCCTCAAGGATCTCCCCAGGGAGTGGTTAAGAGCAGTTTACTAGGGCTAAATCTGCCCCAAGTTATTTCCAACAGCCCCAGCTAAAACACCATGGCAGCTGGCCCTTGGTTCATCACCCAGTGGGCAGAATGGGTCAAGCACAGGTGCTCAATAATTAAAAAGACAAATTTACATCTTTTCCTTTTCCAACCCCCAGCAAAGATCAGACTCTGAGACAAGCTGCTGATGGACACCTGAGAGTCCAGAGCATTTTTGCCTGGCTGCTGGTAACCATCCACCTTAGTCCAGTTTAACTGGATTTGACCTGAGCCAGGGCCAGGCTCTTGAAGGACTGAGGCAAATTGAATGCAGCCTCCACTTTGTGAGGCTCACAGTTCTAACAGACAGACAGAGAGAGAGCTGGGCAGACAGCTTCATCCCAGTGCACTAAGTACAGAAGCAAGTAAATATCCCTGGCCCAAGAGTGGCAGCCAGGAAGGCTTCCCAGGGAAGGTTCCATGTCTTAGCTGGGTCTTGAAGGATGAATAGGAATTACTCTGGCCAGTATTTGAGAAAGGACGTACAGCTCAGGGGCCTGGATGTGTTCTGGGCCAGGAGTAATATGTGGAGGACAAGCAGGAGATGGGCAGCGCAGGCCACAGTCTGGCCCAACCTGGAAAGGCCTTGGCCAAAGAGCTCAGACTGTGGCCCAAGGTCAGAGGGGAGCCTGTGAAAGGCTTTAAAGGAAGCGCCATGATCAGGCTTGTGGTTTAGAAGGGCTCTACTGACTGTGGGACAGAGAATGAACGCGAACAAGGGAGCCAGGGACGAGGCTGTGACCACTGACCCGGGGAGAGATGCTGCTACCAGACCCAGCAGGAATGGAGGGGCGGACTCTGGCTCTGTCTCTTCTGCCTGTCATCTGTGCGTGTTCTTTCAGCTTTGCTGCTATAAACTTGGCATAATAGACCCCCCACATGGAGTTGTCGTGTGGTTCACAGTAATACACCGAAAATGCCAGGGCAAGGCCAAGACCTGGTCAGCTGCTCAGGAAGTGGGAGTGGGATCCACCCACATTCCTGAGGGCTCCCGGGTAAATGGTAGCGCTGTTCACAGAGACTGGGGATTCAGACAGAGAACTGGGGTGGGGTGGGGGTAAGAACATTGATTTAGGCCATCCCTCCAGCTTCCACTAGGACTCTAAAGGGGCTTCTGCCTCAGCTCATCTAATCCAGAAACAGAATAGCCTGTGGCTTAGAGCATGATCTCCGGCACCAGACCACCTGGTCAAGTCCTGACCTTGCCACTGTTTGTGACTTCAAGCCAGTGACTTGTCCTCTCTGGGTCCAGTTTTCTCCTCAGTAGGATGAGGTTTAGGGTTCAGTTCAGTTCAGTCACTCAGTTGTGTCTGACTCTTTGCGATCCCATGGACTGCAGCATGCCAGGCTTCCCTGTCCATCACCAACTCCCAGAGCTTACTCAAACTCATGTCCATTGAGTCAGTGATACCATCCAACCATCACATCCTCTGTCGACCCCTTCTCCTCCCACCTTCAATCTTTCCCAGCATCAGGGTGTTTTCAAATGAGTCAGTTTTAGCGTCAGGTGGCCAAAGTGTTGGAGTTTCAGCTTCAGCATCATTCCTTCCAATGAACAGCCAGGACTGATCTCCTTGAGGATGGACTTGTTGGATCTCCTTGCAGTCCAAGGGACTCTCGGGAGTCTTCTCCAACACTACAGTTCAAAAGCATCAATTCTTTGGTGCTCAGCTTTCTTTATAGTCCAACTCTCACATCCACAGGATGGCTATGAAAATTACAGGAGGATTGACATGACAGAGCTCAGAACAGTACCCAGGACACAGTAAATTCTGAGCCTACACTGCAGTACTCCTGGTGGTGGTGGTTGTGGAAATAACGGCTGGTGGTTTATGAACCCAGAACTGGTGTCCCTTGGGTATTATAAACTCAAAACTTGGTTCCAACCTCCCCATCCCCTGAGCACTAAAAAAGAAATGAAATAAATAAGCCAGGTAGAGGTAAGTGACTGTAAGAAAATAAAACAAGATAACATGCCAGAGATGGTGACCAGGGAACACAGGCCTTGAGAAAAGATGAGGCCTGGCTGTCTTGAGAAGCAGAAGCAAGACCACGAGGCAGGAGGTGTAGGTGTGGAATGAAGGGAGACAGTGGGAGATGGGACTATGTAGAGAGCCTCCTCACAGGCTGCCCGCTGAAGTGTCCAACCATCTGGTTTGCCTGGGACAGTCCCACTTTCAAAACTGAAAGGCCCAGAAAACTTCTTAGTCCTGAGCACACTGGGATGGCTGGTCGCTTGATTGCTCACTTGCTGCCCTCACTTCCTGGATGTGGACGCTAAAGCACCCCAGGCCTTGCTGGGGGCTGGCATGCCCTTCCCTCAGGAGAGCTCTGTTCTCCTGTCCCCAGGAGTGGGAGGCCTAGGTCCAAGGCCTGTAGAGTCAAGTTACCTCGGAGCAAAGTGGAACAAGCGGAGTGGCCAGCTTTTTCCTGTGGATCGCTTCCTAAGTCCATGACCACAGCATGTTGGCCATACTCTGAAGGCCTCACTTGCTCTTTTCTAGAACTTTCTGACTGGACTTTTAACATGTAGGTTAGGAGGAATTCTCTTGGAAATCAAAGCTCACATGGATGGCTTTTAAGTTTAAAAAAAAATAAAAGCTTTTCATTCTCTGAAAGCAATAAATCCTGGCCTTCATTAAGTTTGAGGGGATACATTGGCCCATGTGTCAGTGATTAAGGCTTTGGGGTGAATGGAGAACTGAGGAATTTGGTGTCTTTGGGGTGTGCTGGTTTCTGTGATGCTTCTCTGGAGTCTGTTTTCCAACTGGAAACAGAATCCCAGGAGATGATAGGCTCTGGGAAGAAGCCAATTCTCACTGGCACAGATCTGGGTCTGACTGAGNGGATTATCAAGTAGGTTGAGCCCAAAAGGCGGAACCGACTTGAAGACAGAGTTTGGGGTAAATGCATAGTACATTAGCATAGCTTAAGATAAACATTTCCATAAGAAAAAGGCATTGGTTAACTTCAGGTGAAACCAGGTATCATTATGGCAACACAGAATTTTAAGAGAAACCTCCTTTTAAACTTGTATAGAGAAGGAAAAAATATCAATAGTTTGTTTCCTCCTGTCGCTTAAGAGAGAGAAAATGTCTGACACTTGCAGGCTATTTCCTCCGTTTGGAGACCCCTGGCCTTCCTGCCTGTTACCCTCTCAAGCCCAAGAGAAAAGATGGGCCATTGTCTCTCTCTGTCCCTCTGAGGGGCTTCTCACTCTTCATGCACGTTTGCTCACCCCTCCCTTCAGCTGCCTGAGCCAAGGTTGTGACTTACCCATCTGTCACTTAAAAGAACCCCTTCAAATAGTCCCTTGAAATCTCCACTCTAAGGCACAGAGGCCCTTTCCTGAAAACCCTTCCATGAGCCCTGTGGCTCTGCCCCAGAAACCGTGCAGTGACGCCCCACCCCCTCCACCTGTATTCTGCTTCTCCCCAGGTCCTCCGGGAGAGGCAGTCCATTTCTTCAGCTCTGGCGCCTATACACGGTCCATTTTCCCAAGAAGGAGACACTTAGGAATGTGCTACTGCCAACAAGAGCTCTGGTCCAGCTCCTGGCTCCCGACCAGCCCTGACTTGGACAGGTCACCTCCCCTTGGGCCTCGGTTTCTTTGCTGTGAGCAAACCCATTATGTACACATCTCAGAGTTGCCAGCAGAATCGAAGAGACAGTAAAAGCACGCAGCATATAGCCTGCATCAGCTCGGCATGCGTCAGCCGCCCCACTGCCCCCAGGCCTGCGGCATCCCGTCTTCTGAGTCCCCTCCCACCGGGACCCTGGGGACCCTCAGGAGCTGGCTCTTGGGTCTAGTGTGCTGCCAGTGTAAGTAATGGGTCTGGACTCCTTGATCCCATTTAAAATGCCTTATTATGATGTATGGCAGAAACCAACACCACATGGTAAAGCAATTCTCCTCCAATTTAAATTTTTAAAAAGAGAGAAAAAATAAAAAGCAAAATGCCTTATTAAAGTTGCTCCTGACTTGGGAGAGAAACCAGCCTGGAAACAATAGATATTTCTAATGGGCATGCCAAAAGCAGGCCAGAGTCTGCTCCAGTGTTGGCAGCATGTGGTCTTTTATTTCAGTATTTAATTCACAGACATCTAAGAACCACCTCTGGGCCCCTTCCATTTTGTGTGGTTCACAGTATATTTTTTAAAAATAATAATAACAAATGCCAAGAACTGGGTATAAAAATTGTGACCCATTCTACCTGCCCACCTTCCACAAGCATCTTCTACAAGAGGCCAGTGGCAGGGTTGGGATGCCAGGGCTCAGGATCTCAATGCTCAGCCCCATGCACGCCAGCTGTCTAACCTCAGAACTCATTTAATCTCTCTATGCCTCAGTTTCTCCATCTATGAGATACAGATCATAATAGTAGCTTTCCTCCAAGGTTAGATGTGAAGAATATGAGTTAGTACCATGGAATCGAGGTTAGTGCCACATATAAACATTCAGTAAATGGTACCACCTGTCTCTATTTTTTCTTGAACAGAGTTAGAGGGGCTGCTGTGTCTGTCCAGAACTGTCCACTCCTTTTGGAGGAAGCATCAGCATTCATATCTGAGGCCTTTGGGGAATGTGAGTTTGGGGCCATTCACCAGCCCTGGCCCAGCCCCCCACCCCAAGGTGGCCTCTGTTCCTTTGGCATGATGTTCAAGCAGGCTGACCAGGTCTGATCACTGGGGCAGTAGGGGTCTTCATTCACCTGGACAACCATCGTAGTTCCAAACAAACATTTGCCTTACAACCCCAGCAGCCTGTGGCATTGCTTCTGCAAACTTCTTCAGGACCTTACAACAAGCCTTTGGGCTTAAAAGTGTGGTGGATGGTGGAGGAAGAGCCTGCAGGACCTAAATGCCTTTGAAGTGAGCTGTACTTGCCGAGCAAGATACTGTGATTTTAATTCCTGGAGGACAGCATTACCTCTGGAAGCCAAGCAGCCTGCCAGCTAGCCAGCCTCTCCCAGGGCCAGCATTCCCTCCCCAAGTGCAGTGTCCCCCAGGCCCTCCCAGAGGCATTCACAGGATACACTGCCTCCATCCTCCGAAGGACAGAGGACCCTGTGAGGCCAGGCTGAAAATGAGCATGGTGGAAGTTTCCAGCTCCGAGGTTGGTCTGAAACTTGTAAAACAAAATGATCTGGGGAGATGTTTTAATGATGTGGTCATGGAAGCTCAAATCCAGGGATTCCCCCTGCCTTCTATGCTCAGGGTACACCCCCACAATGGCCCTGGGGCCCTGGGCAATCTTAGGGAACGCAAGCTGAATGTCTAGGAGATTCAGAATCACTCTCTTCCTGGAGTCCTGGGAAGAAGGTCAGATAAAGGAGCCTGCAAGGCCAGAGGACCGGGTCTGAAGCCCTCGGAGGATGTGGACACGTTTGGGGACAGTCTTAATCACAGGAGCTGAGGAGATTGGAGGACTGGCCCTGGAGCCACACAGACCTGCCACCTCCTTGCTGTGTACCCTGGGGGACAACACCGCTGTCCCCTGTGGCCACACAGTTCCCAGCTCAGCAGATGTTCAGTGGCATCATGAAAGCTGTGCTGCCAGCAGCATTGCCATGGTCTCCACGAAGCTGACCCGAGTTCACATTTCGCTCTGGCCCTTGGTGGCTAAGAACCCAGGGAGCATTTCTTTTCTTTTGTTTTTTAATTGTGGTAAAATACACATAATTTAAGTTTTACCATTTTTAAGTATATAATTCAATGGTATAAGGTACATTCACATCATTGGGCAGCCATCCATCTACACAACTTTTTTCGTCTTCCAAACTAAAACTCTGACCCCATTAAACACTAATTCCCCATTCTCCTCACCTCCCTCCAGCCCCTGGCAACCACCGTTCTTTCTGTCTCTATGAATTTGACTACTCCAGATAACTCACATAAGTGGAATCATACAGTATTTTTCCTTGCGTGATTGGTTTATTTCACTCAGTATAGTGTCATCAAAGCCCATCCATGTTGCAGCATGTGCAGGAATTTCGTTCCTTTTTAAACTCAGCAGATGTTCAGTGGCATCATGAAAGCTGTGCTGCCAGCAGCATTGCCATGGTCTCCACGAAGCTGACCCGAGTTCACATTTCGCTCTGGCCCTTGGTGGCTAAGAACCCAGGGAGCATTTCTTTTCTTTTGTTTTTTAATTGTGGTAAAATACACATAATTTAAGTTTTACCATTTTTAAGTATATAATTCAATGGTATAAGGTACATTCACATCATTGGGCAGCCATCCATCTACACAACTTTTTTCGTCTTCCAAACTAAAACTCTGACCCCATTAAACACTAATTCCCCATTCTCCTCACCTCCCTCCAGCCCCTGGCAACCACCGTTCTTTCTGTCTCTATGAATTTGACTACTCCAGATAACTCACATAAGTGGAATCATACAGTATTTTTCCTTGCGTGATTGGTTTATTTCACTCAGTATAGTGTCATCAAAGCCCATCCATGTTGCAGCATGTGCAGGAATTTCGTTCCTTTTTAAGACTGAATAAAATTCCATTGCACATATATATTGTAATAAATTTTGTTTATTCGTTCACCCATTGTTGGGCATTTGAGTTGCTTCCACCTTTTGCTGTTGCAGCTGGGAAACTTTCTTGATTTCTCTGAGCCTCAGTTTTCCCAGTCTTTAGAGAAGGAAGAGTGGAGAGGGTTTAAAGCGTTTTTCAAAACTGAGTATAGATTCAATTAGATAAGTTGCACAACAGCTCCTACCCTTAGGGACTTGCAGGTAGGAGAAGTGGGGGCTGGCTAAGGGAGGGCGGCTGAGTAACCGCTGGATCCAGGGGAAGCAAGAGGGGGAGAGTGTTGGCCCCAGGGTTGCGAGAGGACAGCAGTAAGGCAGGCACTGCTGGAGGAGGCGTGCTCAGCGGAGGGAGCTGCCCAGAAGGACTGAGGGAGACCAGCAGGGCCTCACTGCTCAGGCCTCCCTGGAGCCTGTCAGAGTTCAGGCCCCCTTTGAAGTGGGTCAGTGACACGGATTCTCCAGCCTAACCAGAGATCAGATTTTTATCGGTTAGAAATGATTCCACTTTGTCTGGTCTCAAAGGGTGCTTGAGAAAACCATCGGCCTCCCTGGAGTTACTTAATATACAGATGATTGTCACAAGCAGAGCCCTCACTAGCCCATGCTATGCCTGAAACTTCAGGATTTGTTTCAGAAATCTCGTTCCCAGACCATTCTACCCATGCATCCTCATCCCCAGGTCCGCAGACACACTGTAATCAGGTACATAGAAAGGCTCCAGACTGGCCCTGCTCCTGTGGGCTCAAGGTCAGGGTGTAATTAAGGATTCAGCCAGCCTGAACCTGAACTCAGACCCTGCCCACTACCCCATACTTGAGCTAAACTATAGCTACCCTGTCTCAGGCTTCACACACCTTAGGAAGTAGGTAATCCAGGTACATCAAATACCCAGATGCTAATGCTCCAGAGACCCCTGCGTTATTTCTTTCAATCCCAAATAGGTCCCTCTTTTGTGCCCCCACGCTGGTGTGTCTGCTGTCAACTCATCTGTTAAGTAGTTCTGCAAGGCAGACGTGGTTGCCATCACCCCTAAACTTTTATCCTTGTGGATTGGGAGCCCAAAGCGCAGAGAGGTTAAACAGCTTCTTGTCAGTCATGTTTTCTCCCTTTCTGCACCAGCGTCACCTGTGGGTGTCTGATGCTCAAAGCCTCTGGAAAGAAGCTTTGCAGGCGCCACCACAGCAGCACCCACTGTGAAACACCAGGGTCCCCACGACCACCAGCCCCTGATCCAGAGCTGTGTGGGTCACACAGAGGTGAGGACAGACCGAGTTGGTCTTCATCACCTGGAGACTCTCCAGCTGAGACTATTCTTACAGCAGCGTCCTTGGGCAAGACCCTATTGTCTCCATCTGTACATCAACAAATTGATCAAGAGAGACTCCCAGGTGCCTTCCAGGGCAGCCTGAGTGTCTGAGTCTGCACCAGCAGTGGGAAACGTTGTCCTACTGTGGAAAGGAAGGAGCAGAGGAAAACCAACAGGTGGAAAACTCTGGGGCACACTGCTGGGCCAAAAGCCTGGTTTTGCTTGTTTGGAGAACATCTGAGCTGCAATCAGTTGGCGCAGCTATCCCTGGGAGCCCAGGCAACATGCTGTAGGCCTGGCTCAGATGCCAGGGGGGTGGCCCGTCTGCCCAGCTGCTCACCCCAGGGTGGCCACCCCTTCCGTTGTCAAGGCTGCCTACCTGGGGGGTTGACATATCTGGCACAACTGCCCTTACACCTTAGGGATCACAAATTGATGATGAAGGGCTCCCCAGAGCACCAGCTGTGTGGCCTTGTACACAGGCATATGTGCCAAGCCACTTCAGTCGTGTCCCACTCTTTGTGACCCCATGGCCTATAGCCCGCCAGGCTTTTCTGTCCATGGGATTCTCCAGGCAAGAATACTGGAGTGGGTTGTCATGCTCTCCTCAAGGGTATCTTCCTGACCCAGGGATCAAACTCATGTCTCTTACATCTCCTGCATTGGCAGGTCATTCTTTATCACTAGCGCCACTTGGGAAGCCCATGTGGCCTTAGGCAGGCAAGTCTTTTAGCCTTGTTTAGCCTCAGAGTTCCCCTCTGTACAAGGCATACAAGAGGGATGAGCAGGGAATAGTTGAGCTCCTTGGATGAGCCACAGGAGACCCGGAGCACAAGGGTTCCAAGTTTATGTTTGCTTGATAAGTAGCTGGAGTGGTGCCTAGTAGATGCTGAACCAGGGCTTCTGCCCCTGACCAGCCCTCAGCACCTGACAATCCAGAAATTCATGGAGGGCCGTGCTTCCTGCTGTTCCACTCCACCACCGCCCCCACAACTGCAGGTTTCACCATGCAAGCTTCTTGTGTGCAAGGCCTCCCTGTTTGCAAAAGAAGCAGACAGGGAGACTAGTAGTCAGCATGAGGCTCAGCTCCGGCACTCCCCACTCCCAGGGCCTCTATTTATCAAGCATGGCAGGCCTCACCACCTGCATCTCCTGCTGTGGGAAGAAAGGAGGAGGAAAAAGTGTCCCTCATCTCAACAGCCCTGGGCATCAAATTAGATCATCTTGCATCTCTTCTAAGCCTTGGATCTCATTGGATTTGACAGTCTTTTAAAGAAAATGCCAAGAAATAGTGAGGAGGGAACTTAGGCTGCACACAATGCAGACTGCAGGCTGCAGTGGACTATCTTCTGTTAGGAGGAGAACAAGCAAGGCATGCCAGGAAGGGTAGGTGGTAGAGGCTAGGTGTGGGGGCAGCCTTTGCCTGATGCCAATGAGGAAGAGGTCTCAAGTGTGGGGAAAGGAGAATGCTACAGACAGCTTCCATGTGATTTTTGGCTTGGCTCCATGGATGCTGGTGATCCCTAAACTTAGGTGAGAAGAGAATCCTGTCAGGGAGCACATGGAGAATTGGGAGATGATTTTGGCTTTGGACATGTTGCCTTTCAATAGAATTATCCCAGAGGCAGTTGAATGTTTGAGTATGAATTTCAGAAGAGAGGGTCAACCAGCTGTCTAGTGGTGAGCTGTTCACACAGAGGCTACCGGGATCTGATTTGGGCGGGCTGCAGAGGGTTCACAAGCAGCAGCCTCAGTCTCCTTCTTCACTTGGGCCATTTCAGTTGGGAGTCCTGTCCAGCCTGTCAGGCCTACGCCCCACAGACCATGTGCCCTCATCAGTACCCAGGCTCCTCGCCCACTCCAGGCCTGCTGGGAGCTTCCCTCAAAGGCCCTGGGAAGCGGGGGCACCCCACCATGCCTGGACAGCTGCCTACCCACTGAGCATCCTCCTTACTGGGCCTTCTGCCTAACTATGCCACCCAGAAGAACCACCCAGAAAAATCCATTAGTTCAGCTCCCTCAGCAACAACAAATGTCTTCTTCATCTGGCTTGAGTTCCCCAGACATAATTTTACAGTCATACCCCACGATGACCATGAAAACCACGGTGCTGCTTTAGTTTTCAGATCCAGGAGGAGCGTGGCTTACTCTCCCCCTCTTGGGCCCCTTTCCTGCCATGCCGCACACCTCAGTCTGAGGCCCAGGACAGCCGAGCAACCTTGTGGAGCCAATCACAGGCCTTCTATAGCCTGGTGAGAGCAGAGAACCCAAGGGTCCGTTTGCTGGGCCTCCTCCCTTGTACAGCCAGGGGAGCATGACCCCAGCTGTGCCAGTGGCGTTCCTATCCCCACACCCTCACTCACCCTCCAGCACAGAGGATCCAAACACTGACCAGCCTCGCAAAGTTCCCAGGCACCGTCAGCCCCACAGAGGAGCTGAGAGGAGAGCAGGATGCATGTTTAGCCATGAGGGGTCTGAGGTAGGGGTGAGACACCCACAAGTAGGTGTTGGAGGCGGTTGGACGTGCAATGTGGTGTTTCAGGCCTTGGCTGAGATCATGGACCTGGAGGCTGGTTACACTGTTTACACTGCCGTGAGGAGATGTCGTCAGTTATGGGAGTGCCAGAATCTTAGCCTTGCCAGTCAATACAGTCCCGAGCCATTCCAGCATGAAACTCAAGGTCTCTGTCTGGTATCAGGAAAACTCAAGGGCCTCAAGGGCTGTGTAACTGGCATGAATCTCTGCTCTCCAAACTCAGGGGTGGGACTTCCCTGATGGTCCAGTGGTTAAAGAATCTGTCTGCCAGTGCAGAGGATGCAGGTTCAGTCCCTGGTCTGGGAAGATTCCATATGCCTTGAGGCAACTAAGCCCATACACCACAACTACTTAGAGCCCCATGCTCCAGAGTCCGAGAGCTGCAACCACGAAGGCCTGTATACCCCAGAGCCTGTTCTCGTTGTGGTGGCTTCTCTCCTCGCAGACCATGGGCTCCAGGCTGTGGGTTCAGTAGCCGTGGCGCATGGGTTCAGTTGTCCCTTGGCGTGTGGAATCTTCCTAGACCAGGGATTGAACCCGTGTCCCCTGCATTGTCAGGTGAATTCTTAACCACTGGACCGCCAGGGAAGTCCCAGAAGTTTCCAAGTTTGATGTAGCCCAATTTGTTTATTTTTAAATAAACAGTATTTTACTTAAAATACTGTTTAAAATATTTAAAATACTGTTAAATATTTGTTTAACAATAGTCGTCCCCGCTCACTGCAACTAGAGAAAGTCCATGCACATCAATTACGACCCAGCATAGCCAAAAATAAACAAATAAATCGATATTTATTTTAAAAAAGAAACTCAGGGGTGCATCATTTATATGGTCAGATGGTTTTAAACAAAGGTGCCAAGGCTACACAATGGGGAAAAGATAATCTCTTCAACAAATGCTATCGAGAAAAACTGGATATCCACATGCAAAAGAATGAAGTTGGGCCCTTACCTTATACTATGTATAAAAATTAGCTCAAAAGGTTAAAAGTCAACTTAATGGTCAAACAGGCAAAAATAAATTGGGCTACATCAAACTTGGAAACTTCTGGGACTTCCCTGGCGGTCAAGTGGTTAAGAATTCACCTGACAATGCAGGGGACACCGGTTCAAGGACGATTCCACACGCCAAGGGACAACGAAACCCACGCACCACGGCTGCTGACCCACACCTAGAGCCCATGGTTTGCGAGGAGAGAAGCCACCACAAGGAGAAGGCCATGCGCCACAACCGCAGAGCAGCCCCTGCAGCCACAACGGGAGAAAGCCCAGGCACAGCCACAGAAAGCCAGTTCAGCCAAAAGTAAAATTACATGAGTAAGCAGAATTTTAAAGAGACTTCTGCACAGCAAAGGAAATTATCAACAGAGACAGACGGCAACCTACAGAATGGGAGAGAATATTTGCAAACTCTATACCTAAAAATGGGTTAATATCCAGAATATATAAAGAACCCCAAAACAGCAATAGAGACTGAGACATAGAGGACAGACTTATGGACACAGTGGGAGAAGGAGAGGGTGGATAAAATTGAGAGAGCAGCATTGAAACATACATGTTACCATATGTAAAATTAATAGCTAGCAGAAATTTGCTGTATGATGCAGGGAGCTCAATCCAGTGCTCTGTGACAATCTAGAGGGGTGGGATGGGGTCG
>SJYX01010711.1:4618-47633 GCA_006410675.1 Oreotragus oreotragus
CCCCCACCCCACATCATCCCTCCGGATCATCCCCATACACCAGCCCCAAGCATCCTGCATCGAACATAGACTGGCGATTCATTTATTTTAGAAGGGTATCATGAGTAAGAAAGTCTCAATCTTTTATTTTTGAAATATTAATCTAAATTACAAATATTTTAAAACATGGGCCAGTTGAAAATTTAGATTATATAATTGTTGAACATCAAAATCCAGTTTAGGAGTCAAAGTCACGTTAACTGTATTCTTAAATCATTATTATGATATTTCCCATATATTGATTAAAATGATAAGTAAAAAATATTTGCATATGAAATTGAATAGGTTAAATGTATTGGTACACTTTTAATAATGAAGTGTCCTAGGTAAAGCATGGCTCAGCAGGTAAAGAATCCACCTGAAGTGCAGGAGATGCAGGAGACCAGGATTTGATTCACGGGTCAGGAAGATCCCCTGGAGGAGGAAATGGCACCCTACTCCAGTGTTTTTGCCTGAAAAAATCCCATGGACAGAGGAACCTGGAGGGCTACAGTCTATGGGGTCACAAAGAGTCAGGGCGTGGCTGAGCATGCATGCATGGAGGGACCTCTGTCTGATGATCTGGGGGCTTCCCTGGTGGCTCAAACAGTAAAGAAACTGCCCATAATACATGAGGTCCAGGTTCTATCCCTGGGTAGGGAAGATCCTCTTAAGAGGAGAATGGCTACCCACTTCTGTATTCTTGCCTGGAGAATTCCAAGGACAAAGAAGCCTGGCAGGCTACAGTCCAGGTGGTAGCAAAGAGTCATACAGGACAGAGCCACTAACACTAATGCTACTGCTGCTACTACTACTAGGTAAAGCAAGTCTCCACTTAATGCAAAATTCTGTTCTTGGATCCACAACTTTCTGCTTTTTCCCACTGCCATTTAAACATAGATTGTTCTAAAATTAACTTATTTAATGAAAAGAAAATTATTTCTTCTAAACTGCACTGCATTCTAAAAGAAGTTCCTTTGTAGCCAACTCCAAAGCAACCCAACACAATATGAAGCTCTTAGAGAGGAGTTGTGACTCTCACTCTGTGCCCCACAGTGCTGGATCATAGAAAGTGCTCAAAAAATGTTCACTGAATGACTGAATGGATTCCTCCACCCATGCCTCCAAGACTGAAAGTTCTCCTTGCTAAAAAAATCATCACTCTGGTTAACACACGTTTTTTTAGGGTGTGAGAAAAGTAATTGCTTATTTTGCTTTTGGAATGGTTTTCCAAATAGCTAAATGTGAGTAGAGGGCATCTCAAAATGTCTCTCCTTAAAAATCTTCCTAGGCAGTACACATTAAAAAAAAAAAAAGGACGCCGGTATCATTAGGGACCAAGGCAGAAGTAGTAAGTTAAATTTGTTTTGAAGTCCACCTCCCTGGATTTTAACACCACTTTCTCTCCTGAGTCTTTCCATTTCTCTTTCTGCTGTTCACCTGACTTAAGATGAATCCTTAAAAATTCACCTGAAGAGAAAGGAAGTAGTTCTACATAAGGGTCCCCTTAATAGCTTCCTGTTAGGTGGAAATTTATGTTAAGATATCAATACCATGTTACAAATCATTATGTGATTGACAGTATTTGCCACCAAGGAGCCAAAATATAAGGAGTGCTTCATTGGTCAAGAGTCAACTGGAAAAAAAATAATTGTAAAGACAAGAATTATTACTGATTTCCAGGCAGGGATGTATAGTAAGATATGATCTCAAAAAAACCTATGGAGAATTCTAAATCCTACTGTGCATGATTAGGCACTTGGGAGTTTGTTAATGATAACACAGCCCCTGTTGGTGTTCTTATTCCTGAAATTCGCTTCCCTGCTCTCCTACCCTCCCTCCTCTTTCCCCTCCTCCTCCTCCTCCTTCTTCTTGTTCAACTGGAAGCCTGTAATGACTTCTAGACTATCCCTGTTAGAATCCCAAGTCCACTACTTAGAAACCATCTTAGAAAAGCTGCTTAATCTCTCTGAACCTCAGATTCCTCATTTATTAAACAAGGGTGGTAATAGTATGTCCTCAAGTGCTTAATAAGGTACCTGGTTCATAATTAACCCTAAATAAATATTAAACATGATTTTTATTACTAGCATATCAAGTAGATATATTCTCCTTAAAACATACAGAGCCAATGATTATCGATCTGAATATAATAGATTGTTGATCCTGTTCCACAAACTATTGTGCTCTCTCTGGCATACCATTTCCACTTGTTTTTAAATTTTATAATTTTTCTGATGGTACACCTCAGAAAAGTCATTTATTAATTGGAAATAAGAGTTGTGGGAAACAAGAGTTGTGGGGAAAAAGTGTTGTGGATTATTTATCTTATTGAAACATTTCATAGTTTATCTTCTTATACAGAATGAATGAAGGCCAAGTAAGCTCAGAGAATTTCTATTTACTCAGAAGGAATGACATCATTATCAATGACAAAAGCACATTGTATCATACAGGTTAAAGAAAAGTTTAATACTCATTAGCAATCAATAAGTACCTGCATGGTCAACCTTGTTTAATTCCTTATTCTTGTTTGGGGTAAATGGATGCTGCATGTTATGAAGAAAAATGTGATGACAGAAAACAAATGATCCTCACAGATGCACACTCTGCTGGAGTGCAAGGAGTTGTGGCAGCAGCACATCACAGAAGGACACAACACAAGAGATAGGTTCCTACAATTACATGCAAACTGAAACTTTACATTAGTTTTTGTTCACAAAGGAAATAATGTATTCAATCTACTCAGGACATTTACTAAATAAAGATGCCATAAATTCTTATATAAATGATCCTTTCCTAAATTAATATCCCCCCCACTAATCCTTCAACCCTGTATTAATCTTTGTGGTAAATCTAGATTTGTATATGGGTCTGCATAAAGGGGAAGCTATAGAGTACTCTCCAGCTTCTTGCTCTTTTCCAAAATTTCCCAACATTTTGGCATAGAATATATGACCCCTCTGGTTCCAAACTGGGAAAGGAGTATATCAAGGCTGCATATTGTTACCTAGCTTATTTAACGTATATGCAGAGTACATCATGTGAAATGCCAGGCTAGATGAAGCACAACCAGTCCATGAAGATCCAACCAGCCCATCCTAAAGGAAATCAGTCCTGAATATTCATTGGAAGGACTGATGCTGAAGCTCTAGCTCCAATACTTTGGCCACTTGATGCAAAGAACTAACTCACTGGAAAAGACCCTGATTCTGGGAAAGATTGAAGACATGAGGAGAAGGGGACAACAAAGGATGAGATGGTTGGATGGCATCACCGATGCGATGGACATGAGTTTGAGCAAGCTCTGGGAGTTGGTGATGGACAGGGAAGCCTGGTGTGCTGCAGTCCACAGGGTCGTAAAGAGCTGGACATGACTGAGTGACTGAACTGAACTGAGCCGAACTGATACGACCTCTCTGGGATAGAACATGTGGTTACCTGCCGTTTAAGAGATTAGAGAATACCCACAAGGCTCCCACTGGCTATCCATAGCAAAGATTGGAATATCAAACAAGAAAACACCTAGTCTTTTGTTTAAATCAGTTGAACAAATGTCTCATGTATAATCTCAAAGAACATTTCATTCTATAATTTGCTTGCAGATCACTTGAAGGGGAACCAACAACTCATATTTCCCCAACCTTATTCCACTACACCTCCCCCAACCTTCAGCAAATGTATTCGTTACAGACAGGAGGAAATCTGTTAATTATTCTTACTGCAATTTCTTTGAAAGAGCTTCAGACTAAAATGAAATGGTTCCAAACGTCAACAAACAAACTCCAACAATAACTCTAGAGTACATTATTTAACAGAGGTGATACGATGAACTGGCTGGATATTTACTGTTTCTATAGTATTCAAGTCTCTCTTTCCAATGGATAAAGAGGGAAAGGAGAAATAGCTGCAGGACCCATTTGTGAGCATTGGCATTCATAAAATTCTTTGCACGCAGAAGCTGGATCTGAACATCTGAGTATCTTAGAGTTTTGCATGTAAACATGAGTATCAGTGCCAAATCTGTACCATGTATAAAGAGAAAAAAAGAGCATAAGATTAAATGACTTCTGAATACACTCCATTTCCTCAATAAATACTTAAAGTATTCTGGAAAATCAGATATTTAGAATATTTAAACATTTATGTAAGCCAACTAGCTTTCCTTCTTTAGTTCAAGAAAGAAATATTAAAAGCTGGGAAACTAAACTCTTCAAGCAGTATAATACAGGCTCTGGAGCCAGACTGCCCAGTTTCATACCCTAGATCTATCATTTATGACTCACACACCCTGTATCAGCCTCTAAATCTCAGCTTCAGTTGCCTCATCTATAAAATGGGAATGGTAATAGTACCTTCCTGATAGGATTGTTGGGAGGGTTGAAATGAGATCAGCGAGCTAAAGTGCTTAGCATAGAGTCTGGAACATCATAAGCCCGGGCTCTTTTAGCTGTTGCTGTTATCCACTTCACCATCACAGGACCCAGTACTGGTGGAGAAGGAAGAATGAGGAGAGTGATCATTCACAACCAACCTCTTACATAACATCAACAGCAATAACTGCAGTCTGTGCTAATCTATGTTTCTCCACTATCAATGAAAATAAAATCATCTTAAAGTCTGTCCACAAGAGTTACTATATAAAGTCCCTCCACAAGGTAAGAGATTTTGTGTGTACTGCTCCCAATTAATAGGACACTCATTTAAAGTTAGGAAATTGAATCACAGGTCTAATTGTTCCAAAAGGATATATATTGCCTAAACAAAATAATAACTGTATTAGAACTCAATATCACAGTGAAATTGGTTGTTATGAACACTTTCATAAGCAGTAGATAATAAATACATTTCTCTGCTTTCAAAGAATAAGATGCTGTGCTGTAAATAAATCATTACATTACATCAAAGGTACTAAAATCAACAATCACCTGATTATCATTGGCAAGCCTTGTTTGAACTCCATTTTTTCCCTAATTAAATGAGAGGAGAGAGTAAAAGAAATATTTGCAAAATGTCCCTCGTACAATAGAGTTTCTAACTGTAGGGGGTAGAATGATGCATCCATTTCCACTTACTGTATCAGGGAATGACTAAATTACTTGTAGCTCCCTTTCTGCACACACACTTATGAGTAATGATATAATTTTCTAAATCACATAAAAATACATAAACAGGATTCTGTATCATTCTATGCCCATTTTTATGAGAATTCATGTGGATGCTAACTTTATAGAATATTTAAGAGAATATTTAATTAAGCTCTCTTAGTTCTGTTACAATTCAGGCAATTTATCTGCATTATACATATTTTTAGCTCTGAACTAATAGAATAGTCATGTTTTACTGTGTTTTGTCATCTATATTCAAAACGTAAAATCTTAAAAATTCACTGTTTCTCAGCTTGCTCATAACTTTCTCTTATAAAATAAAGCTTTCATTTCAAGTCTTAATATTTGAGCCATTTTAAGGTTCCTTTTTAAATGTTGGGTAGCCATCAGACTAGCAATGTAAATTTTATTTAAATTGATTTTATATCTTCATCACCACTCCTTATAAAAAAATCTCATCTTATTACTAGAGATAATGTATGTGTCAAAAAAGAAGCCTCAAATGCACTTCCTGTGCACTTGACAGGGTGACAAAATATTTCTCCTATCCTTTCCTAATTGAGCTTCAGTACAAAGGAGGACATTATAATAATATTAATAATAGTTACATGGATATTTGTAGGTACTGTGTAACCCTTCAGTCCATTTTCCCAGACAATAGTGGCTACAAAGAGGCTTCAAAATAGAACATCGCACAATATGAATGCCACTTTTTTCTATCTTACATTTTAAAAACATCATTGAAATCAGAAAGTTCATTTACAAAGGACTGGCAGTTGCAATCACAGCAATAATGTAGTGCTGAGAAAAAAAGGGTAATTGGTTTGGTAAAGATCGCTTTCCATTACACCATAAAGCACTACACAATAGGAAAGGTCGCCAATTAAGCAATCATGAATACCAAGTACTGAAGCTGATGAAAATAGGGCAGTGGTTTAAATAGATTTGCAAGCAATTTACCTTTTCACAATGTTGGCAATCTGATGCAATTTGCTTGCAATTTTGTCTGCTTTCAGTAGCACTCGAAGCTGACACTACACAGACCAAATGGCAAAGAGGCCCTGCATAGAAAATGTAAAACTATCTTGGCTGCATCAGGAAACCAGAATGGTGGTTCATCAGGAAAATTACAACAATTAACATAAGTGCTGCAAAAATCAACACTTTAAATGTCACACTCACTAGTCTGTCCAAAGACTGTAAAAGTACCATCCCCATTGCCGGACTAACAGTAAATATGAAGCAATCACCACCAAACCTTGGGGCTGATGGCTTTACAATTGATGTGACATTCTCTGAGTGATAAAATAGCCTCTCATTTTACAAAAGTAAGTATTTTTCTTTTCTAGACTTAACCTGGATTATGTCAACACAAAATTTACGTTTAATTTTTTTTCAACTTTTTCGACAAAGCCATTCCATGCCAGTGTGGGTATAGTTGGTCTTGACATTTAAAAAATAACTTTATATTTCAGAGAATTAGGGCCAAGTTGATAAAAAATAATCCTTCCTCAAATATCGATCTGCTGCTTTCAAATGTAAATCATGGTCCAGATTTATGTCGAAAGCTGTTACACTATGTGAGGTACAGTGTCTGACTAGAACCTATTTTATCATCTTAGAGAAGGCTCCAAAAAGGCATTCGTGGATATTCCCTTGAGGACTGGCTGGAATTCCAGATGCCATCACATATCTATATCGATGTATTCCCAGCTAAAAGTTAGACATTTTGAAAATAACTGATAACTTCTGCTTTGGCCTCCATGTTTTGAGAAGCTATAAATTTGTCAGGCTTTGAGAATTGGCTTATAGTGTAAACCTAATGATTTCTCAGTGAACTGGGAGGATCCAGTGATGAGAAAACAAGAGTGGAGTGTCAGAAAATCTAAGTTTAATTTTCATCTCTATACTGGCTGACTGTGAGAGTTATTTTAGGGCTCTGTCTACTGAGGGCCCATCTTTTAGTTTTGAGTGAAATGACTGTTTGGGTTCAAGAACAAAGTTGGATTTCCCCCCTCCTGAATATTCCTGCCTTTGCTTGGGTTTAGACACCATAATTTCCACAGTAGCAAAGAAATAAGAGTATCAGACACACATGTACATGATATGCTCACAGTTAAGAGTAAATATTTTTACTATGGATTTAGTGAAAAGATCCATTGTGATAATAGCTACTACAGCTTTTATTGCACAACAGGACTTACTTTACTTTTACCCTGTAGAAAATCATTTCTTAAACAGAAATTCAAACTTGGTCTGTAGAACCCAGATGTGTCCTTAACTATGTGACCTAACATTCTGTGGTGACTCATGACTCTGGGATTCTTCCCCTGATGATTCCTCATGTCATCACTAATGAGGCATTTCATTCTGTGGAGAGTTACTCTCCCCAAAAGTTTTATAAGCTGCCTCTCACCATGATCATCTTAAGCAACATCAACAAGGAATACTCTGCTGACAGGGTCTCTGGGGCTGTTGTCCACACTGCAGCCAAGGCACTGTCCAGAGTGCTGGGGCCAAATGATGGCCATGCTAGTTCAGGAAGCTGATGACTGCTCAGCTGGAGGTTGATAGGTTAGCCAATCCTCTTATAACGGTTTACATATTCTGCGAAGTGAAGCTTGAAGAAAGAGGTAATGATTCTCTACCTGGTTTTAGGTGGCCTGAGTGCAACCATTTTCTGAAGGGATGCATGCATTTGGTATCTGTTCTCTGACAAACTTGGAAAATAAGTCACACAGGAAGGGAGTGACCTTCTGTTGCCATCTGCAACATGACAGGAATGATTCTATGAAAGGATGGCATCAGCAATCTCCAGAGTAAATTACAGGCTTGGAATAGCAATAAGACATTTGCTGTCTCACCAACACAAAATACTCAAAAGTTTGTTAAGACTGCTTGCAGAGAAACAAACATTGAAAAGAATTAGCTATTTTTTCCTGTGTGTGTGTGTATGTATGTGTGTCAAATGCAGCATGATCAAGGGAGTGGTATACAGGAGTGTGGAGAGAGAAACTATCGTTAATTTTGATAAATGTAATGACCTGTGGGTTTTTTTTTTTTTTCTCAGCTGTTGATTGGTACCACCGAAAACAATTATTACTGGTTAATTTAGTTGTTGGCATAGTGCATAGTAAATATTTCTGTTGTATCATTCTTTATTAACTGCAGAAAAAGCCTTTGATTTTATTTATCAAGTTAGTAAAAAATCACACACAGCAACTATATGACCATAAAGCAGATAGTGTCAGAATCATCAAAACTATTTCAAAGTTTTCTATTATAATCCTCATGATCTATCTCATAGAAAGATTAGAATTTACTGGAATCCAGGCCTCAGAAACTTGGATTTAAAAGATAATATTTCCTAAAGAGGTTTCAGAAGCCTTACTAGTTTGGGTTGAACTACATATATACATTGAGTAGACTTGTCCAGTCAAACATAAAAACATGAATCAAATACCATGCAAATTCTTATGAAACTATTGGACTTGCCACCATCAAGCAAGCAAAATGCATGAAAGTCATAGTTCCTTTTGGAAAACAATATCATTTATCCAAATAAATAATCTTAGACTTCCAAGTATTTTTAAAAGACAAGTAATAATATTTATAAATAAAATAAATATGAAATATGTTTAAAATATGAAAAGAGATTTCCTTGAATGGCAGTTATGCAACTACTTTGAGGTCAGAAATGAATTGAATTTTGGCTCTGCTATTTACTAGCTGTGTAGCTTCAGGCAAATTATGTAATCTCTCTGAGTATAAATTCTATCATCTGTAAAATAGAAATAATAAATCTTACAGAGCCTGTGAGCAGTAAGAATATTGCATGGGAAGTGACAAATACTAGATGTTTAAATAAAGATCATCAGCTGTTATTTAGTCAGGTTTTTTTTTTCTATGCATTCCCAATGCAGACGCTGTATTCATTGGATAAAAATGGAAAATACCTGCTATATTCAAATAAACAACATAACTTGTATTAAAATCTTTAATGTACAGTAAAATTAAAATCTTTTAATGTGTTTTTTTTTTCAAAAAGAAAATAAATTACTCAAGAAGTATTTTTCAAGTTAGTGAAAACACATTGTAATTCTCTTTTGGTGATTTATTATTACACAGTAGTTTTCAAAATAGAATAAAAAAAATTCCAAAACCTTACCATATGTATAAAATGTAAATTCTTTATTTTCTTTAAAATCCACAAAATAGAGCATAAAATTTCTGTTCTTTTTTTTTTTTTTAATTTTTTATTTATTTATTTATTTTTTTACACGAACTCCCAAACATGAACCCCCCTCCTCTTGGTTCTTGACAAACCTACACACCAGTGTGGAAAACTCTAGAGAATGCCATGCGAAAGCACAGGAAGACAGAAGAAGTCAAACATGAAGAAGCCCAGTCTGTTCCAGAGCATCTCTGAACCTCCAAGCAGGATGGCAACCCAAATTCACATCCTGAACAAGCTGGCATCAGTCCAAGACCAGCAGGACTTGCAGTGTCTTCCTGGGATCACAATTCTGAACACTTCAGTGTAGCTCTATTAGGAGTTTGGCCATTCTGCACTTTAGTGGGATGCTGGGAGATGTTTCCAAGGCCATCCCATACCTACAAGACACCTTAAATCTCTGAAACAAGCCTTTCTCCCAGCTGACCTGTGGTGGCTGTCTCGAGGTAGCTGGAGATACCAGTAAGTCCTCATGGTTCATGGAACTTAGTCCTAGAGCATACTTGCACCCGGAGACCTATTACCGCTTTGGAACACTTCTAACCTGAGCCTAATTATATTCATTCAAAAAACAGTTATTGAGTGTCTGTTATGAACTGTACTTTATGGAATACATTGTAATGAATTGCCTCTGTCTCTAAGGAGCTTATAGTCTAGTATAAGAGATAAGAGGTATTCCAGTATACAAATATTTAAATAAAATATTAGAAATGGCAAGTACCATAAAAGAAATGCAAAATGTCAGTTGTGGAGAAGAGAGAGAAAATGCAAGTAAAATCATAGTATAATATAAAGTATACTAATTTCACTAAATTTTGCTCTTTCCTTTAAACTAGGGTTGATACTATTAGAAAAGTTCTTGTTTGAGACCATACTTAAAGACCTTATAAGGTAAGCTTTGGATGGATAGGGAAAATATTTCAAGGTGAAAGAAAAATCGTAAGAAAGAAGGAAAGGAAAGGATGGAGGAAGCCCACCTCAACCAGAAAATTCAACTCCAGTTTGGCTAGAAACATTCAGAATTCTACATGTGATCCTGTGTGAATTCATCTAGAAAATATTGAATTCTCTGGGTAGATAAGTTTCCCCATTTATAACTTTATGCATCAAGCATTTTATAAAGCTCATCCTCAATTACTAAATTTTAGCATACATTGTAATTATACCTCACATATGCTTGAGAATAATAATAATCCTGTACTTGAATTATCTTGAAAGGATGATACCAAGTCAGAAAAAAAGCTGATTTTTCATTCTTCGCAGGTCAAATCACATTCTAAAATCTGATGTTGTAATCTTATATATTCTTAATCTTTCAGGTTGAATGTGAACTTGTTCCCAGGCAATGCAGCTCATATAAAAGGCTGTAACAGAGCAAATGAGGATTTCACCAGCTCAGAACACTTTGAACTGCACTTTCCAGTTTACTGCTAGCTTGAACAGAAAGTTATGATTTGTGTCCATCCACAGGTCAGTGAAAGTTTTTGTTGATATTGGAAAACCCTATACTTGCTGGACTAATAAATCTGACAAAATCAGATCCTTTGGTTTCAATTGCATCCTGTATCTGTCTATAGCCATAAAACATTCAACTATGAAATTCCCACTTTCAGAACACTTTGATCCTTTTTACTATCAAATCATACAATATATGTCACATCTGCAAAATCAGCTGAGAGCTACCCCTATTCAAAACAAACAAAACAGAAATGAATTCTTCAGAAGCTACAGATAACCCTTCGTCACCACAGATGGTGACTTCAGGATTCTAAGAGTCTTTCAAATAAGATCTTGGTGCCAGGATTATCGAATGTCATAGACCTAACAGGTCTCACAGCCTCGCTGCTGTTGAACTACTTTATTTCTCAGTTCCCAAGTTTGGTGGGAATTAAAATATTGCACAGATGGGACTATAACTGACCATAGCCTGCTCCATTGTATGTCCAAGCATCTCTAATTACAGCAACACACAAGAGGAAGAGATTTGAAAGGGCAGGTGATGGGAGAGGAGAGGAACCTGGTTTGACTTAAACAGCACAGGATCCCTCACCATCAGGCCTGATGTACATCAGCCTGACAGCTAATTAGGGTAGACATGAATTTTTCCAATGTAACAGATGTTCGCTAATCAGGCCAGATTTGGAGCCCTTGCGCCAGCAACATTTCATGCACAATTTAACTATCTAAAAGGAATAAACTACTTAATGCATTGTACTGAAGGCACAGCTGTTTCACAATCAGAAAATTTGCTGTCAAAGATGTTCTCTTTAAAACTGACATGTTTTTATATAACTCTGATGGGGTGTTTATAATGTATTAATAGTTGTCAGCAAGAGCTGCTGTCATCATCAAGAAGTAAAATATTTCTGAAGGTATATTAAAATGAACAGACTCTTTTCTCTTCCCCCAAAATCGATTCAGATAATTTAACTAGGTTGAATGTGGTCTGCTAAGTTCTTTGAAACAAAGAACATCAATGCATTTTTTTCAGTTTATTCTAAATTTAAGACAAAAACCATGTCTTTGTTTTTGGTTTAAAGACTTAAAACAATTATAGGTCCACATTTAGTTACAAAGCTGGAATTTTTTATCATTCTAGTTTTATGTAAATACACTAGGGGGACCATCATTACCACATCAAAAATGTTTTATTGGGTAAAATGAAGGTTTGACATCTTCATAAGCACAGACTAATTTGGTTAAGAATGAAATGGGGATTCCTTTCTCTCTCTACCCCCTTCTTTACTCCTTAAGTACTAACTGACCTTTTATTATAAGAAAAGTCCTAAATATGAATTAAAACTTTATTTTCTTTGACAGTTTAATTTTATAACTTATTTTTATTTTTAAAATGATATAGCAAAATAATATTTAATACTCTATAAATGGGCTTCCCAGGTGGCATCATGGTAAAGAACCCACTTGCCAATGCAGGAGACGTAAGAGATGTTGATCTGATCCCTAGGTTGGGAAGATTCCCCCAAGGGAGGTCATGGCAACCCACTCCAGTATTCTTGCCTTGAGAATTCCATGGACAGAGAAGCCTGGTGGGCTACAGCCCATAGGGTCACAAAGAGTTGGACTCGGCTGAAGTGACACACCTTATGAATATTGAAAAGTTCACATCATTAAAAAATATAGCTTTGTAAATCTTAAAAGTCTGTATTTGAAAGAGACATTAAATAGCCAGTGACTTAAAAATTCCACAATGTAGACAGTTTTTAGGGTAATGTGTATTGTCTACTTATTTTAGCAATTTGCTTATTTTAGTAACATTTTTAGCAGTTTTTCCAACCATTTTATGACACAGTTTGGGTACATTCTCTTCAACAAACATTGGTATTGGTTGAACTCAGTATCATGAATTATGCTTTATCTGGGAAAAAATATGCTTTATCTGACATAATATAGTTTCTATGGTAACTAGGGTACTGCTGACCCTTTATTCAAGTGTTGGCCCAAGTGCATCTGTGACTCCTTAAAGGTACAATATATATTGAATTAGTGGCATCGATAGCTCAGATCTCCAGGTAAATTCAAGAATAATATCTTTAAAATCAAGTTAGGTAAAGAACAACTTTCAGGACTGGTAAGGTTGTCTAGAAGTTTCTGCTGTGACTTGAGTACATAATTTTTGTATTATGTTTTCCTGATGTGATGACTTATCCACAGGAAACTGGCTATAAACCAAACGTTTAAAAAGAGTTTTCATATTTGTGTTTTATAACTGTGCAATTTAGCCCTGAGAGATATTAAAAATTAACTTCACAAAGATTAAAAATTAAATGCCTTGATTCTAAATATTACTCTCCTTTTGGATATCTATGTAAGTAGATTGTTTGCTATTGGTGATTCTAGTATCTTAAAGACATAATTATTTGAATCTTTAAGGCAATTTCATATCTACTATCAGTTCTTTAACATGGGACCCTTTTTTAATCAAACTGTACAAAAAAGCTCTTAAAAATAAATCTCCAAAATATCACCCATTTCATCTTGAAATAATTCAACTTTGCACATAATTATTTTATAGGATAATCTGATATTTTAAATATTATCTATAAATTTAGATTTCACTTAGAATAAAATCCATACTCTTTACTACAGTCTAAAAAGCTCCACATTATCTGGCCTGCCAATGTCATTGCACATTGCTTCCTCTTTGCTCACCATGACCTAACTAACATTAATCTGCTTACTGAAATTTGAACACACCAAAATCTTTCTCTCTGCAAACCATTTTTACTTGCTTCTTTCAGTTCGAATGTTATTCTATTTTTGGCATGTCTGGCTCCTTATCCTCACTCAGGAATCAGTTTAAAAGGAATTTATTCAAAGAAAACTTTCCTGACAACCCTAATTAATCTTACCACTCCTCTAACCTCTACCATATCACCCTGCTTATTTTCCATAGTACTCATCTAAATAAAAAAATAATTTGCTTATTTATTTTGTCTACCCACCTCCTCAAATCTGCTAGAACTATGATGATCAATACAATACCACTAGCCACTTTTGGTTATTTAAGTTTAAGTTAATTTAAATTAAATAAAACTTCACAAAATTAAAAAATACAATTAAATCAAACTTCATTCCTCAGTTGTTTCAAAAACACAAATACAGAACACTTTCATTCCATGGAAATTTCTACTGGGCTTGCTGGTCTAGAATATAATTTTAGAGAGCAAAAAAAGCTCTGGTCAATGACTAGAACAGCAACTGATCCATAATAGTTCTTAATCAGTTAAATGGATGGATGGATGGAAAGGTGGATGGACAAGCAAACTTCAATTTATACATAATCAGTGAGAAGTATGGCATTCCAGCTAATATAATACTTTGGTTTCTATTCGATCTTCTATTCCTAATATTAATTATTTTAATAAGATGAGATAAAGCAAGATGCCACTAAGGTGTATCTAATATGGTTTCATCTTTTTTGAAAGAACTCAAGAAAGAAACTCCCATGTTGACCTGAACTAGAACCATAGGACCAAAAAGGTCCCTTTAGAATCAAAGGAGCCTTAGGCTTTAGACCACAGCTAATTGAAGAGTAGAAATAGCAGGAGCTTGAACTCTGGTAAATGCAAAGTAGAAACAGTGGCTGATTTTTTCTTTGGCTCCAAAATCACTGTGGATGGTAACTGCAGCCATGAAATAAAAAGACACTTGCTCCTTGGAAGAAAACCTATGATAAACCTAGACAGTATATTAAAAAGCAGAGACATCACTTTGCCAACAAAGGTCAATAGACCCAAAGCTATGATTTTTCCAGTAGTCATGCACAGACATGAGAGTTGGACCATAAGGAAGGTTGAGCACCAAATAATTGATGTTTTCAAATTGTGGTGTTGGAGAAGACTCTTGAGAATCCCTTGGACTTCAAGGAGATCAAACCAGTCAATCCTAAATGAAATCAACCCTAAATATTCATTGGAAGGACTGATGATATAGCTGAAGCTCCAATACTTCAGCCACCTGATGCGATGAGCTGACCTGTTTGAAAAGACTCTGATGCTGGGAAAGATTAAGGGCAGGAGAAGAAAGGGACAACAGAGGATAAGATGGATGGATGGCATTACCAATTCAATGGACATGAGTTTGAGAAAACTCTGGGAGATACTGAAGAACAGAGAAGCCTGGCATGCTGCAGTCCATAGAGTTGCAAAGAATTGGACAGGAGTTAGTGACTGAACAACAATGAATGCAAGCTCAAATCATAACTCTGATATTTACCAGATGATGATGATGATGATCATTTTGAGGAAATCATCTTTATTTGCCCCATATGTAAAGCAAAAAAGGAATAACTTCACAGGATTTTTCAAAGATTTTTGTCTTGTGAATGCTTGGCTTATAGTAGGTGCACTAAATGGCAACTTCATTATAAATTTCCTTGAATTAATGGCCTTTGGAAATCCTGGTATATCTTATAGCATTATAGCATAATATCTAATAGCATGTAGCATTCTCTGGCATTATTCTTCAACTCAGAAATTTTATAACTGAAGCCCTACTCATAAGTAAACACTGTCATGACTTTTAGAGGCTTGTCGCAAATGTTGCACTTGGAATGGGAGGTAGAAAGTAGTTAGGGCTGTGGATGAAGGTTATGGGTAGAAAAGAACATGTTGAACAGAGAAGCAGCTATGGACTAGACTGCTCCTGAAACAGACTGGCTCATGTTTAAAAAAAATTTTTTTTAATTCTTGAAAGTATAAATGATTTATAAGGCTCAATAAGTACATAATTTGTATATAATATCTAACTCATCACTTAATTTCAATAGTTAGCTGCCGTTAGCTTAGGAAGCAGAAAAAATGGAACCGATAAGATCAACAGAAGGGCAGTCCCAGTTTTTATGTGTTTTTCTGTTAATTTGAAAAAAAGGGTAATTTTATAATGTCATCAGAGACAATGAAACTCTACAAGCTTTATTATAGTTTCCCTTAGAAAGGGTGTTAGTGGAGAATCAGTCTGCAGTATCAGAATCAATGTCCTCTTAAGCTTAGAAAAAAAAAAATTAGTAGATAGTACAAACTTGGAAAGGACTAAATTTTAAATTAGAATATGAGTATACAATGAGAACTTCAATTGCAAGTGTATTTATCTGATTTTCTACATTTCCAAAAGTTTGCGGGTTTTGCTTTTAGTCTCTCTTTAGAGCTTGATCTTATTCCAGGGAAGGAACAGGAAAAAATTCCACCTGAGAGCCCTAAAAGTGATCACTCTTAAGTACCCATGATTCTTCAGGGTATTTGAAATTTATTTAGCTTAGAATGAAAATATAAAACATTAAATACTTTTTTGAATGGTAAACTAAGTAGCATCTTTTCTGTTTGTTTGGTTTCTTCTGAGACTTAAGCTAAAAATAAACAGAATTGTCTACATTACAACAATCTGGAATCAATCAGTGTTATTAGGGACTCAATATTATTGGTAAATCACATTTAAATACTGAACATCTCTGATGTGAACTTTTGTGTGATGTAGGTCTAGGAACTGGACTAGGAAAACACTACTTTCCTGTCAGGAGCTAAGAGTTCATATTTGTGTGACATCCTATTTCTGGAACAAAATTTTAAACACTTTTTAGCCTTCTATAGAGGAAAACATACATGAATAATAAACTGATTAAACAGCAATTTGGAGGTAAAACTCTGCCTTAAGAAGAATTTGTTGAGGCATATTTTGGAAGAATTTTTGTAAGATACCTGTAGCAGAGTATATATTCTACAGCAAAAAACCCTGAGGGATAATTCATTCCTGTTTGATTTATAGACAATAAGAAAGGATGACTTTTTAAAATGCTTTACCATCATTTTTACAAAAAACCTTGGAAGAAGAAAGATACAGAGCCATGGTCATGCACCTTTTGTCCTTTGTTTCCAGAGCAAGCTTTTCTGGGCCCACTTTTAGCACAGATGATATTTTTTCTTTATTTATTTCATATGCATGTCCACTACTTGCTGTTATCACTTTACATTCATTTGCAAGATCTAATCTCTCTCCTCCTAGCCTCCTCCTCACTTTCCTCCTATTATCTGAAAACATATACAGTGATTATGCATGTTAAAATGAGGGCCCCCAAATGAAATAAAATGGAAAATTAGCAAGAGACACAAACAGGCAAGTGAAGAACAAAGCAAAACAAAAATGCTAGGCTGAAGTCTCAGACATGGTTTGGTGTGATACTAGCTTGTTCTCTTCACAGTCTAAGGGCTTGTCTTCCTTGACTGTAAAATGAGGGCATCTCAATATCACAGCTGGATGGTTCAGGTCTACCCCTGAGGGATCTGTCGGGTATTTCTCAGTCATGACCTCTAGATAAATCAGTGTTAACAGCCTCTTTTCATTTGTATTTCCCTGCTGATGAGTTTCCTCTTTCCCTTCCCCTATTATCCTTTGGGTAGCAGGTTTCTTTGGACTTTCCTCTGTCTGCATGTGGGGGGTTAATTTTGGCATTTCATTCTCTCTTCTCATTCCGTTAAGTATCTCATTCTCTTTTTAAACTTACTTCCAGCATTATTTCTCTGTGTGTCTTCTAGGAATATTTAGCTCATTTTAAAAGCAAAAGCATGTTGACCTTGAATAAGAACACAATTGTTTTGATGTCCTGGAACTTTTCCTCCACACACAGCAAGTATCAAAGCTTTGACCACAGGGCAGAGAACACACCAAAAATACTATTCCTCCTGTAATTTCCAATTCTTCCCTATTGCAATGCATGGAAAATGCTATGGGCAGAGACTCTCTTAGTGATTTTACTCTAGGACCATAGCTTACAAAATTAACTGCTGGCAGAAGAAAAAAAGAAGCAAATATAAAATCCAAATGCCTGCAATGAATTAATAGCTGAAGTAGTGAAATGCTGAATGAGGTAGAGGCAAATTCTTAGAAAAAAATCATTAATACATCTTTATAATTTAAAAATCAACAAATATTAAAATATATACACTGAAGGCACTTGCTTCTATCACTGTCTCCATTTGTCACTTCCTAAAACTTTCCACACAGAGTACAATTTTTATTATTTGCATAATTCATTTGTATTTGTATAATTCTTACATAATTCTTTGTATAAACAATATTATGCAAGATAGAATATATATTTATATTCTTTCTCCTAAAACAAAGGTTTATACACACTGTCCAACACATTGCTTATTTTTCACTTCATATATTTTAGAACTCTATCCATACTGATACACAGAAAGGTTGCCCAGTTATTTTTTTTAAGTGAAAGTGTCAGTTGCTTAGTCATATCTGACTCTTTGAGACCCCACGGGCTGTACCCCATGAATGGCAGCCCACCAGGCTCCTCTGTCCATGGAATTCTCCAGGCAAGAATACTGGAGTGGGTAAACATTCCCCTCTCCAGGGGATCTTCCCAACCCAGGGTTTGAACCCAGGTCTCCTGTATTACAACAGATTCTGAGCCAACTTCATTGCATATTATTCCAAGGCATAGATATACCATGATTAATTTAACCAGTCCCCTATTGGTGAACATTTTAAATGAGTCAGTCTTTTGCTACAAAAAACAATGTTGCAGGACATAATCTTGAATATATGTGACTTCACATATGTGTAAGTTTATCTATAGGAAATATTCCCAGAAGGTAGATAGCTAGGTCAAAGTACATTTGATTTGTTATTTTGAAAGACAGTGCCAAACTTTTTTTCACAGATGATGCATCACTTCATACTGCTATCACCAATATGTAAAATTACCCATTTCCCCACAGGCTTGAAAAAAAATTTTAATAGATTTCTGCATTTTGGAAGTTTGGAATTTTGATTACATACTCTGATAAATTATGATATCTTGGTGTGATTTAAATTTACTTTTATATTGAGTGAGGTTGTGCATTTTTTTCACGTTCAAGGGCTTTTCCTTTTCTATAAAATGCTATTCAACTCTCTCTTTAAAAAAAAACAGTTTTAAACCATTTGTAGAGTTATCTGTACACATTAGGGCAATTAGCTATTTCGTTGACGTGAAATTACTTTTCTGTTTTGTTGTTTTTCTCTGGATTTATTTATTGTTTTTGCTTTGTTTACACTCAGAAGTTTAACAATTATTTTCTGAAAATGTATCCAAATTTTTACTATAGTGTAAAGGCTTTAGTAGAGAAGGCAATGGCAACCCATTCCAGTACTCTTGTCTGGCAAATACCATGGACGGAGGAGCCTGGTAGGCTGCAGTCCATGGGGTCTCTAGAAGTCGGACACGACTGAGCAACTTCACTTTCACTTTTCACTTTCATGCATTGGAGAAGGAAATGGCAACCCACTCCAGTGTTCTTGCCTGGAGAATCCCAGGGACAGGGGAGCCTGGTGGGTTTTCTATCTCCGGGGTTGCACAGAGTCGGACACGACTGAAACAACTTAGCAAAGGCTTTAGTAATAATTAAAAAGGCCCTTTCCATTTCAAAGTTGTAAAGGGATTTCTCATGCTGTCTTCTCTATTATTATGGCTTCATTTTTTAAATCTTTGAAACTTTTGGTTTCAAAATCAAAAAAACTTTTGATTATCCTTGAAACTTTTAATAATCCTAGAGAATGATATGAAAAAAGGATTAAATTTAACACTTTTCAGATGGCCTTACCATTGTCCCAGCATTACTTACTGACTAATACACCTTTTCTCTCAATGATTTGAGAGAATAAGTCATTATTCTTTGGCAAATAAGCTTCTTATATTATGGGGGGTCTTTAGACTTTCTGGCTTCCTTGGTGGCTCAGAGGGTAAAGTGTCTGCCTGCAATGCGGGAGACCTGGGTTCGATCCCTGGATCGGGAAGATCCCCTGGAGAAGGAAATGGCAACCCACTCCAGTATTCTTGCCTGGAGAATCCCATGGACGGAGGAGCCTGGTGGGCTACAATCCACAGGGTCGCAAAGAGTCGGACACGACTGAGCGACTTCACTCACTCACTCAGACTTTCTGTTTTATTGGTCTGTACAACTACTTTGTATTTAGCTAGAGAGAGTTTTCATGTTTTTTCTCTAATTGTCCATGATTTAGTCATTCAGAACTGCAGTTGACCCTTAAATAACATTGATTTGAAATAGTATTTTTCAATGTGTGTGTATATGTATGTGCATGTGCATGTGCTCAGTTGTGTCCAACTCTTTGCGACCCCATGGACTGCAGCCCGCCAGGCTCCTCTGTCCGTGGGATTTTCCTGGCAGAAATACTGCAGCAGGTTGTCATTTTTACTCCAGAGGATCTTCCCACCCCATGGATTGAAACTATGTCCCTTGTTTCTCCTGCATTGGTAGGCGGGTTCTTTTACCACTGTGCCACCTGGGAAGCCCAGTATTTAGCCGAATTTATTGATGTGGAAAGGCCAAATAAAAGTTACACATGGATTAACCAGCTCACCCCCCATTCTTCAAGGGTCAACTGTACTAACCCTTCCACAGCAAGTTTTTCACCAATGGCATACCCCAGTTACCTCCAGATCTTTGAACATGCTATTCACCCTGCATGGAATGGTTATCGTGCCAGTCTCTGTCTAGAAACCTTGACTTTTAAGACCCAGAGAACCTATAACACTTCCAAGAAATTAAGAACAGAAATGTTCTTATAATTAAAAAGTTGGGAGAGGATAATTATGTGAGATGTAAGATGACAGCCCCCTTATGGCAGAAAGTGAGGAGGAGCTAAAAAGCCTCTTGATCAAAGTGAAGGAGGAGAGTGAAAAAGTTGGCTTAAAGCTCAACATTCAGAAAACGAAGATCATGGCATCCGGTCCCATCACTTCATGGGAAATAGATGGGGAAACAGTGGAAACAGTGTCAGACTTTATTTTTTTGGGCTCCAAAATCACTGCAGATGGTGACTGCAGCCATGAAATTAAAAGACGCTTACTCCTTGGAAGAAAAGTTATGACCAACCTGGATAGTATATTCAAAAGCAGAGACATTACTTTGCCGACTAAGGTCCGCCTAGTCAAGGCTATGGTTTTTCCTGTGGTCATGTATGGATGTGAAAGTTGGACTGTGAAGAAAGCTGAGCGCCGAAGAATCGATGCTTTTGAACTGTGGTGTTGGAGAAGACTCTTGAGAGTCCCTTGGACTGCAAGGAGATCCAACCAGTCCATTCTGAAGCAGATCAACCCTGGGATTTCTTTGGAAGAAATGATGCTAAAGCTGAAACTCCAGTACTTTGGCCACCTCACGCGAAGAGTTGACTCATTGGAAAAGACTCTGATGCTGGGAGGGATTGGGGGCAGGAGGAGAAGGGGACAACTGAGGATGAGATGGCTGGATGGCATCATGGACTCAATGGACGTGAGTCTGAATGAACTCCGGGAGATGGTGATGGATAGGGAGGCCTGGCGTGCTGCAATTCATGGGGTCGCAAAGAGTCGGACACTACTGAGCGACTGAACTGAACTGAACTGAACCTCCTTCCTGTGTCTGAGAGGTAGGGAACTTTAGAAGTGCTTGGGCAGACACATGAATAGCTGGAGGTCTCCTCTTTATACCTGTACCCAGAACTAAGTTTCTATTTCATGTTCCATCTCCAACACAGTAGAACTTCCTGGGTGCCACATGCTTCAGGGGACATTGACAACTCGGTGTATCCAGAGAGTAGTGGTTCTCAGACTGACACAAGTTCTCTAAACTGTGGTTTATGAGGAATGGTTTTAAAAGTGAGGAAACTGGACACAGTTTGAAGAAGAGAAGACTTTGGGATGAGGTGTGGAGAATGGTGAACTATGACCCACACAGGTGTTTGAAAAATATCTGAGGTCTTGCCATATGGAAGAGGGATTTGACTTTTCTTTGTTATCCAGAGAGGATTAGAAAGCTGTTGACTATTCTTTGAGATGTGGAAGCATTTTCCAAGGAGGCAGTAGACCTTCCATCTTTGAAGTTGTTCTAGTCAAGTAGAGAGGCTTTAAGTGCTGCATGTGGGGCTCAAACCACTAAACCCAAAGGCCACTTAAGACATGCTTGTTTCCTTCTAATCCAGTTTCCAGCCGGTTCTGCTGTGCTCTGGTCTGGCTTCCTGCAAACAGCCTGCCTCCCCACTTCTTCATGCTTTTGTCCCAGGTCTGACCCTGCCGGGCAATCTCTGAGAACACCCATAAGTACTGTAGCCGTGTTTCTTGATATAAGCTAAGGAAGAGGAGGCTTCATTTCCTGAGGTGAAAATTAGAATCTTGGCTCCCTGAGGAAGTTGTCTGCTCTGCCACAGTGGATGAACTCTGAGGGTCTCACCTCCCACTATGCCCTTCCACCTTCATTCTTTTTCTTGTCAACAGTGGCCATGTTTTCCAGTGGTAGAATCTTTCAAATGTGTAGAAAGTGAAAGTGAAGTCACTCAGTCGTGTCCGACCCTTTGTGACCCCATGGACTGTAGCCTATGAGGCTCCTCCATCCATGGGATTCTCCAGGCAAGAATACTGGAGTGGGTTGCCATTTCCTTCTCCAGGAGATCTTCCTGACCCAGGGATTGAACCTGGGTCTCCCACATTGTAGGCAAACGCTTTACCATCTGGGCCACCAGGGAAGATGGCTCAGATGTGTAACAGTTCAAATGTGTAACAGTTCCTTAATTTGTACCATACTTTCATCTCAAGACTATTCTTACTTATGTTAATTCTTTTATTTGGTTGTAAAAACTGCCATGCAAGGTAGACCATATCATGTTTTGATACATAAGGAAAGGGATGCAGAGAAGTTAAGTGACTTCTTTAAGGTTGCACAACAAAAGAAAATGTATCAGAAAATAAAGTATGATTACACGGAGACTCCTTACTTGATGCCCTGTTTTTGCCTTGGACACGAGGGTAAACAAAATACATTTGGGCCAACTCTTTGTCTCCATGATTCGGTAGAAGAAAACTGAGGAATGCTGAGTGTTGCTTGAAACTACGCTGTGGTGGCCAGTGACAGAGCCAAGAGAAGTCAGTGTTTTATTAATTTATCTCTTTTTGGGTTGCTGGAGAAGAGGCCCACCAGAAAGCTCTCTGGCTTAAAAGTTGAGGTTTCAAGCAAATGGCCCATAAACACATGAAAAGAAAGATGTCCACCTCATAATAAGAAAACCGCTAGTTAAACTACCCTGAGGTACCACTTCCCACTTGTCAGATTGGCAGAAATCCACATTTGATCACATAACCTGTTGCCAAACTGTGAGGAAGCAGGCACTTTCAGGGATTCATGGTGGGATGCAAAATGGTGCTCTCTTGGTGAAAGAGAACATATCACTGTCTAGCAAAATGCTTATCTGCTTTCCTTTGCTATAGCAGTTTCACTGATCAGAATCTGAGACATAGATACAAAAATAGGAAAAGATATTTACAAATGGCTACTAATTAAAGCAAATTTTTTTACATGTTTGAAACATTATGTACTTGTCATAACGAGTGCAGGCATCTTCTCACACCAATAGTGGGTGGGTCCATGGGAAGACAAGGAAATCTGTGCACGCTTTGTCATGCCTCTGCTTCTGTTTGTTGCTGTCCTCTGGGTCAGTGGAAGCCCCTGGCCAAGCCTGGGTTCAGAGAGTTAAGGGTCTACCAAGTTACAGATAAAATGCATGTGTTAATTGGGACTACCAATGCAGTCAGTTTCAGTTCAGTTCAGTTGAGTCGCTCAGTCACGTCCAACTCTTTGCGACCCCATGAATCGCAGCATGCCAGGCCTCCCTGTCCGTTAATAACCCCTGGAGTTCACTCAGACTCACGTCTATCAAGTCGGTGATGCCATCCAGCCATCTCATCCTCGGTCGTCCCCTTCTCCTCCTGCCCCCAAACCCTCCCAGCATCAGAGTCTTTTCCAATGAGTCAACTCTTCGCGTGAGGTGGCCAAAGTACTGGAGTTTCAGCTTTAGCATCATTCCCTCCAAAGAAATCCCAGGGCTGATCTCCTTCAGAAAGGACTGGTTGGATCTCCTTGCAGTCCAAGGGACTCTCAAGAGTCTTCTCCAACACCACAGTTCAAAAGCATCAATTCTTCGGTGCTCAGCTTTCTTCACAGTCCAACTCTCACATCCATACATGACCACAAGAAAAACCATAGCCTTGACTAGATGGACCTTTGCTGGCAAAGTAATGTCTCTGCTTTTCAATTTGCTATCTAGGTTGGTCATAACTTTTCTTCCAAGGAGTAAGCGTCTTTTAATTTCATGGCTACAATCACCATCTGCAGTGATTTTGGAGCCCCCAAAAATAAAGTCTGTCACTGTTTCCACTGTTTCCCCCATCTATTTGCCATGAAGTGATGGGACCAGATACCATGATCTTCGTTTTCTGAATGTTGAGCTTTAAGCCAACTTTTTCACTCTCCTCTTTCGCTTTCATCAAGAGGCTTTTTAGTTCCTCTTCACTTTCTGCCATAAGGGTGGTGTCATCTGCATGTCTGAGGTTATTGATATTTCTCCCGGCAATCTTGATTCCAGCTTTTGCTTCTTCCAGCCCAGCATTTCTCATGATGTACTCTGCATATAAGTTAAATAAGCAGGGTGACAATATACAGCCTTGACGTACTCCTTTTCCTATTTGGAACAAGTCTGTTGTTCCATGTGCAGTTCTAACTGTTGCTTCCTGACCTGCATATAGGTTTCTTAAGAGGCAGGTCAGGTGGTCTGGTATTCCCATCTCTTTCAGAATTTTCCACAGTTTATTGTGATCCACACAGTCAAAGGCAGTCAGTTTACTGTAGGGTAAAGTACAGGTACTTGTAATTCATACAGCATGGTTTATAGATTTATGATCTTGCTTATGTAAGTAGAATACACTGTGTTAGCAAGATGTCTCTTAAAATGTATAAATCCAACCGTTTCAGATATTTCAATATATATTAAGGAGTTATGTTTAAGAATATATATGCTCATCATTCTATCTGTGCAATAAAAGATTTGGTGGTAATAAGGATAACACTCTTGAGGATAATCAGTGGAACTGCCTCATGCAGAAGGCCTGGGCAGTGGCCTCAGAGTTGTTACTCAGAATGGCAGGCAAATGTGTCAAAGCAAAGAAATTTCTTTTTCACGTAGCATAAAAAGTTGTTGAATATTCAGGGATATAGAATCAAATATATGATAATGTTGTGACCAAAATAAAACTACAGGCTCTGCAATCTTAAAAAAAAAAAAGAAATGTGGAGAAAAATGTGTATAGTAAGTTATTTATATAAGTAAACATGTTTTTCTTTTTATGTTTTAAGTGGAAGGATAAACTGTATTATTTTTTAAATGATGATCTATGAGAAAAGGAACAGAATGGAGAGGGAGGAAGCCAGATTTCTCTAAATAGACTTTGTTTTTAGGTTTTTGACTTTGGAGTGATGTAAATTTTATTTAATTACAAAGGAAACAAAAAAGCCTATAATAACTCCTTATAAGATAGACTGTGATTGATCTATATTTCACATTGTATAAATTTGGTAGTTTATAACCAGATGTATTTGATCCTATTCAGTTCAGTTGAGTCACTGAGTCATGTCCGACTCTTTGCGACCCCATGGACTGCAGCATTCCAGGCTTCCATGTCCATTACCAACTCCTGGAGCTTGCTCAAACTCGTGTCCATCAAGTTGGTGATGCCATCCAACCATCTCATCCTCTGTCATCTTCTTTTCCTCCTGCCTTCAATCTTTTCCTAGCATCAAGGTCTTTTCCAATGAGTCACTTCTTTGCATCAGGTGGCCCAAGTATTGGAGCCTCAGCTTCGACATCAGTTCTTCCAATGAATATTCAGGACTGATTTCCTTCAGGATTGACTGGTTTGATCTCCTTGCTGTTGGTCCTCATTATATTCTACAAAAGCAATGAGGAAATTTGAGTAAGAAAGTGTAATAATACAGTGAAGATTTCTAGATGAGAAGATTGTCTTGTTTGCTTTGTTTAAAGATTATTAATGCATATCAGTAATGGAGAAAATGACATTACCTAATATTGAAAAATGAAAGGTGTCCATCTTCTGAAAAAAATTATAAAACAAAAACCAAAATGAACATTTTTCCTGTGTTGGTTTTCTGTGCTATAAAACTGATTTTCACAAAGTTAATGACTTAAAACAACACATGTTTATTATTAGTTTCTTTGGGTCAGTGGTCTAGACCTAGCTTTGACAGGTCCTCGGCTTAGAGTCTCAAAAGGCTGATATGGAAATGGCTGCAGGCTACATCCTTATTTGGAGGCTATACTGGGGAGAGATTGCTTCCAAGTTCCCTCAGGTTGTTGGCAGAATTCCTTTCCTTATGGCTGTAGGATTCAACCCAGCTTGCTTCTTCAAAGCCAGCAGTGCAGAGTCTCTAGTGTGTGTGTGCGTGTGTGTGTGTTTCTCAACAGTCCTTTTTTTTTTTTTAAGAGTTTTCACCTAATTCACTCAAGTACACCAAAAATTATCTCCCCTATAATTAAATCAGAATCATTTGGTTGGCCCTCATATCCATTAGGATGACAACTGCTAAAAAGAAAAAGAAAACACCAGAAAATCCTTGTGTTGACAAGGATGTGGAGAAACTGGAAACCTCATGCCCCACTGGTGTGAATGTAAAATGGTACAGCCACTGTGGAAAATAGTACAGAGGTTTCTCAAAACATTAAACAGAGAATTACTATATGGTTAAGTAATTCCACTTCCAGGTACATATCCAAAAGAATTGAAAAGCAGAGTCTCCAAGAGTTAGTCTTACACCCATGTTCATAGCAGCATTATTCACAGGAGCCAAAAAGTAGAAGCAACCCAGTGCCCATCAACAGAAGAATGGAGGGATAAAATGCAGTGTATACGCAGAGTAGAAAATAAAGAGCCTTAAAAAGGAAGAGAATTGTGACGCTTCTACAACATGAATGAGCCTTGAGGACATTATTCGAAGTGAACTAAGCCTGTCACAAACGGACAAATATTAGATGGTTCCATTTATATGTGGTACCTGGAGTAGTCCTCTTCACAGAGACAAAAAGCAGAATGGTGATTGCCAGAAGCAGGAGAGAGTGGAGAACTGGGAGTTGTTGTTTAATGGGTACAAAGTTTCAGTTTTGCAAGAAAAAAGTTTTGGAGATTGTTTGCACAACAAGGTGGATGTACATAGTATTGAATTGTTCACTTAGATTGTTCAGATGGTAAATTTTATTTTATGTGTATTTCAGTACAAGAAAAAAATTTAAAAATCGAATGATTAGAGATCTTAATAATGTGTAAAATCCCTTCACTTTCATATTCTCTTGGAAACCAACAGGTTGCAAGTCTTGCCCACGCTCAAAGGGAGAGAATACAGGATATGAACACCAGGGGGTGAGGAATCATGGGGGCTTCCTTAAAGTTGGCCTATAAATTCAAAGCAAAATGTAGCAAAAGAAATTCACAACATATCCAACTAGAGAAAAGCCTGTGCAGCAACGAAGACCAAGGATAGCCCCAAAAAAATCTTTTAAAAAATCTGTGTTCATAGTAATACTTAAAAAGGCAAACAAACAAGGTCCTGCTGTATAGCATGGAAGCTATTGTCAACACCTCTGATCTTGAATATATCAGTGTCAATATATTTATGTGTATGTATATATATATATATATAATCCAACCAGTCCATTCTGAAGCAGATCAACCCTGGGATTTCTTTGGAAGAAATGATGCTAAAGCTGAAACTCCAGTACTTTGGCCACCTCATGCGAAGAGTTGACTCATTGGAAAAGACTCTGATGCTGGGAGGGATTGAGGGCAGGAGGAGAAGGGGACGACCGAGGATGAGATGGCTGGATGGCATCACGGACTCGATGGACGTGAGTCTGAGTGAACTCCAGAAGATGGTGATGGACAGGGAGGCCTGGCGTGCTGCAATTCATGGGGTCGCAAAGAGTCGGACACGACTGAGAGACTGAACTGACTGACTGAAGAGACATGGGTTTGATCCCTGGGTCAGGAAGATACCCTGGAGAAGGGAATGGCTACCCACTCCAGTATTCTTGCCTGGAGAATCCCATGGACAGAGGAGGCTGGCAGGTCAGAGTCGGAGCCAGTCCATGCAAAGAGTCAGACATGACTGAGCAACTAACACTTTCACTTTGGGTCTCCCTGGTAGCTCAGCTGGTAAACAATCTGCCTGCAATGCAGGAGACTCTGGTTCAATTCCTGGGTCAGGAAGACACTCTGGAGAAGGGAATATTCATTAGAAGTTGATGCTTTAGCCTCTGAGCCACTAGGAAAGCCCATCTGTAATGACAGAAAACCTCAAATAAAGATGACTTTAAACTTGGTGCTTATTTTGCTCTCAAATAAAACAGATCCATGGGTAAGTAGTTCAGGCTGGTATGGTGGTTCCATAATCATTGGACTCCCAGTCTTTTTCTACCTTGTGGTTCTCCTATCCTCTATAAATAGTTCAAACCAGGTAGACTAAGATATTACCTTGAGCTCCAGCGACCACATTCACATTCCAGGCAGCATGGAAGGTTAAAGGCTCCTTTAAAGGTACATATATTTTTGTCCCATGGGCCAAAACATAATGACATGGCAACCTCACCCTTCAAGAGAAGTTGTATCAATAGTTCCTTTTTATTGCTAAGTAGTATTGCATGATACAGATCCACCACCAATCCCTTAACCATTTACTCATTGAAGAACATTTGAGTGTCTTGTAGAGCTATTAGAAATGAAACTGCTATGACTATTCATGTATAGGTTTTAACATGACTATAAGTTTTCAGTTCCCTAGGATAAATGTCCCAAAGTATAATACAATTGCTGGCTTATATGATATGTACTTGTTCAGTTTTGCAATAAATTGTCACATGTTTTTCTAGTATAGCTGGATCATTTTACATTCCCACCAGCAAAGTATGAGTGATCTAGTTTCTTCACATCCTAACCAGCTTCTGAGTTTGTCACTATTTTTTATTTTAGCCATTCTGGTAGATGCATAGTAACATTTCATTATGGTTTTAATATGCACTTTACAAATGCTAATGATGTCAACCTTTTTCCATGTGCTTATTTTCCATCTGTATATCCCCTTCTTTGAACTGTCACTTCCTGTCTTTTGCCTATTTTCTGTCTTGCTTCTTTTTTTTACTGTTGAGTTTTGAGAGCTTGAACATTTTAAACACAAGCCCTTTGTCAAATGTGAGGTTTGCAAATGTTTTCTCTCAGTCTGAAGCTTGCTTTTTCACCTTCATCATAGAAACTTCCCCAGAAAAAAAGCTTTTAATCTTGGTATGCTTCAATTGATTAATTTTTCCTCTTTTGTATCACCCTAGTCCTAGGTCTCAAAGATTTTTACTATGTTGTCTTTTTCTCTAAAAGTTATATAGTTTTACATGTTACATTTAAGTCTATGACATATTAAGTCAATTTTTTTAAGAAGTTATGAGAATTAGATCAAGTTCCATTTTTTTTAATCTATGAATATTCAATTGCTCCAGAAAGAAAATATTTTAAAAGGGATATTATTTATATATAATTATTTTATATATAATTATATATAATCAATAATATAATAATTATTATATTATTATATATAATATTATAATATTTTAAAGATGGTTGTCAACAATCTTCTTTTTAAAAATGGTGATTAAAAGGAGCTCAAATGGGTTCAATAAAATCAAGTTAGTCTAAACCAACTTTTCCTCTTTAAAAACATTAGATTTCTAGGGAGATTTGGAGAATGATGGGAAAATAAAACAAGCTTCATACACATACCCCTTAGTTTGAAATACAGGATTCAGGAAGGGAAATACAACAGTCTCACTATATTTAATACTTGTCAAAGCATTTCTCAAGTAGGGTTTATCCAGAAAGAAAATATTTTAAAAGGGATATTATTTATATATAATTATTTTATATATAATTATATATAATCAATAATATAATAATTATTATATTATTATATATAATATTATAATATTTTAAAGATGGTTGTCAACAATCTTCTTTTTAAAAATGGTGATTAAAAGGAGCTCAAATGGGTTCAATAAAATCAAGTTAGTCTAAACCAACTTTTCCTCTTTAAAAACATTAGATTTCTAGGGAGATTTGGAGAATGATGGGAAAATAAAACAAGCTTCATACACATACCCCTTAGTTTGAAATACAGGATTCAGGAAGGGAAATACAACAGTCTCACTATATTTAATACTTGTCAAAGCATTTCTCAAGTAGGGTTTTGACCAACAGTGACAAATTTTAAGACTGCATCAAAGCATATGTTGAGAAGAAAGGACAAATGATGAGGTCTGCAATTATGACATTTGAGGACTGCCGGAGGACCATGTATTGCTTATTTCACTTTCAATGGACAGTGAAATACTGGATAGTGAGCCTGGAAAACAATAAGCATAAAGAAGACATGAAGCAAATTTGAAATGTTTGGCAGGCTATCTCATGGAAGAAGAAGAGGAGGAAGGGTTATATACAGCTTTGGGAAGACCAAGCAAGGACAAAAGGCTATGAATAACAAAAAGCTTGATTTCAGCTCAGTGCAAGGGAAATCTTTCTAATACTTGTGTTAATCACAAGGAATAATTTAATTTAAATATAGTGAACTCCTTGTGAATATAACTACATGATCTGTCATGAGAAGTTGATACAGATGACCACACCAGTTCACAGCCAAGATTAGAGATCTTGAATTTGGAAGGAGAATTTTCTTATTTGCTGGAGAGATGAAGTAAGATTTCACAGAGTGCACAGTGCACTTTAGTTTCTTTTTCTTATTTTATGGAGTATAATTGCTTTTGCTGTTGTTGTTCAGTTGCTAAGTCGTGTCTGACTATTTGCAACCCCATGGACTGCAGCACACCAAGGCTTCCTGTCCTTCAATATCTCCCAGAGTTTGCTCACACTCCTGCACATCAAGTCAGTGATGCCATCCAACCATTTCATCTTCTGTCACCCGCTTCTCCTCTTGCACTCAATCTTTTCCAGCATCAGGGTCTTTTCCAGTGAGTTGGCTCTTCTCATCAGGTGGCCAACATATTATAGCTGCTTTACAATGTTGTATTAGTTTCTACTGTACAACAAAGTGAATCAGCTATATGTACACATATATGCCCTCTTTTGGTGATTTCCTTCTCATTTAGGTCACCACAGAGCATTGAGTAGAGTTCCCTGTGCTATATGGTCGGTTTTCATAAATTCTCTACTTTATACATAGTAGTGTATATTTGTCAATCTTAGTCTCCCAATCTATCATACCATCTTCTCCCCATCCTCAGGTTTCTTCTTAGATTGTTAGAGACTTTGTACTTCAAATACATGAAAACAGGGATCTTGGTCAAAAAAGATATACTGAGGTGTTTATTTTAACTGAGATTTTTTTGTAGGCAAGTATCATCTAAAGCAGCTCTGAGCCACCTACTGGGTCACATCTGGGCTGTGACTGTCTAAAGGAATGTTATTCCCAGACATAGTTGTGATAAGGACATACATGATAGACTAAGATATCAACTTGAGTCTTTTGCCGTGGAGTCAACATTCATGCACTCTTCCAACTACATTTAAAAGGAATTATGAAATGTTAGAACAAGAGCCTCAGATACCATTACTTCTAATAAGCCCACTATAAGAAAAAAGCAAGCTCAAAGACATTTAAATTTTTTTACTTGAGAAACACTCTATATATCAAATAGATATTTAGGCCTCCTTATTCCAGAAAAGTTGGTGTTTATTGTTTAGTTTCAATGTGCAGAGCACTTCATGTGGATTATATAATTTAACTCTCTAATAAGTCTAGAATCTGCATATCATCATTAACGCCATGTGTAGATGAGGAAATTGAGGCTCTAAGAAGAATTACTAGTCCCAAATTGTATAGCTGGAGAACAGAGGAGCCAGTATTTGAAGCTAAGCTTTTATGACTGTATATGTTTTTTATTTTAAAGGTTTCAAATGTATTCTATTACTAATTTTTGGTTAAAAAGATTATTTGAGTCCAATGATACGAGATATATAAAGTAAAAGTTAATCATCTGCCTCTCTCCTCTTCCCAGTCACTCCTCTTGGGGTCAACAAATTTTTCCAATTTGGTGCATATTATCTTAGACTTCTCCAAGCAAACCCCAAACGCTTGATCATCATGGTGTGTGGTATCTCTAGTTCTGCCTCTACCACTCTAGTATAGCAAACTACCTCCAAATAAAACAGAGAGAGGGAAACTTTAGAGATGACATAGCAAAAAGTATCTACTATGCATATTCATTTCATTTAAGTTTAGTCGCTCAGTTGTGTCCGACTCTTTGCAACCCCATGGACTGTAACATGCCAGGCCTCTCTGTCCATCACCAACTCCTGGAGTTTTCTCAAACTCATGCCCATTGAGTCAGTGATACCATACAACCATCTCATCTTCTGTCGACCCCTTTTCCTCCCACCCTCAATCTTTCCCAGCATCAGGGTCTTTTCAAGTGAGTCACCTCTTCACATCAGGTGGCCAAAGTATTGGCGCTTCAGCTTCAACATCAGTCCTTCCAATGAACACCCAGGGCTGATTTCCTTTAGGATGGACTGGTTGGATCTCCTTGCAGTCCAAGGGACTCTCAAGAGTCTTCTCCAACACCACAGTTCAAAACCATCAATTCTTCGGTGCTCAGCTTTCTTTATAGTCCATCTCTCACATCCATACATAACTACTTGACTAGACGGACCTTAGTCGGCAAAGTAATGTCTCTGCTTTTGAATATGCTGTCTAGGTTGCTCATAACTTTTCTTCTAAGGAGTAAGCGTCTTTTAATTTCATGGCTGCAGTCATCATCTGCAGTGACTTTGGAGCCCCCCCAAAATAAAGTCTGATACTGTTTCCACTGTTTCCCCATCTATTTCCCATGAAGTTATGGGACCAGATGCCATGATCTTCGTTTCCTGAATGTTGAGCTTTAAGCCAACTTTTTCACTCTCCTCTTTCATTTTCATCAAGAAGCTCTTTTGTTCTTCTTCACTTTCTGCCATAAGGGTGGTGTCATCTGCATATCTGAGGTTATTGATATTTCTCCTGGCAATCTTGATTCCAGCTTGTGCTTCTTCTAGCCCAGCATTTCTCCTGATGTACTCTGCGTATAAGTTAAATAAGCAGGGTGACAATACTGCTTGACGTACTCTTTTTCCTATTTGGAACCAGTTTGTTGTTCCATGTCCAGTTCGAATTGTTGCTTCCTGACCTGCATACAGATTTCTCAAGAGGCAGGTCAGGTGGTCTGGTAATCGCATCTCTTTCAGAATTTTCCAGTTTATTGTGATCCACACAGTCAAAGGCTTTGGCATAGTCAATAAAGCAAATAGATGTTATTTTGGAACTCTCTTGCCCACATTAAATTAATATTTAACAAACTAAACTAGAGGCTCCACAATGTGAGGATAAAGATTTTCTGGTAAGATTTATTTTGACGACTACATGCAACTAAATTGAAAACAGAAGGTCTCACCATGTGACTGTGCTATGGAAAACCTTTAATTTGTCCCAATAACAAGCAATTGTTCCTTATCTCAAAGTCAGATTTGGATGTTAAGTTTCACTCTGGAAAATAAATGATCATGGGTAATTGTAGGCAACTCTGAAAATTTGTTTTTTCTAGTGGAGCTTTAATGTGGTAAGATCACAGTATATAACTCTCTCTCATCCTATCAGGAAACAAGGTGCCCCTTTTACTTTCCAGGTAAACAAATTTCCATTTGTCATGAGACAACTGTATTCAAATACCTGTTTTTCTTCTTAAGAAGTGACAGATTTAAAGGGATGAGATTAGTTCATTCTGTATAATCAGCTGTTCAGGAAACAGTACACAATATAATCTCACAAAAATACACTTATCCAGAATCTTTCCTATTTTGATTTAACAACCTATGCGGCTTTTAAAATCTAGAAAAAAAAAATCTGTCACAAAACTATTCTGACTATATGGCACAATTCCTCCAATCTTTCTAGCTGCAAAGTTTTTCCGTAAAACTTTGTGTAGAATAATGTCTCCTTTCACAGTTTCAAACAGCTTAACAGCAGATCAAAATACAGGTTCCACATCAGTATACTGAGATGTATCCAAAATAGGAACATTTTTCTTGTATCTAAAAATAAACTATGACTACTTCATTTTGTGGAACAAATAAAATGGATCGAGAAGACAGCTTATAGCATTACCTACAGTATGACAGTTCTTTTCATTTCTTCTCTGTAAATTTAACAATGCAAATTCAGCAATGGCTTTGCCCAATGGTGCAAATTTAAGCACAAAATTTCTCAAAGAAATAGCCTGATTAGAAAATAATTGTACTTCTTTCTCACTACTGTTACCATACCTGCACTTTTCATTTCCTATAAGGTACAGTGGCAAAACTGCATCTTTCAACTCTGCCTCTTTTATCTGATGTAGTGGATGACAGGTAATCTAGCTGAAAGTTCCGACAATTGCACCGCCAGAAAAACACTGGCTGATGAAATCTGAGCAGTTATCACACTAACCATCACCTGTCAAGCCTCTTGCTTCAATTTAAGGGCGCATCAATTTTCTGAAGAGGAAATCAAGGGCAAAGAATAAAAGCGCTTCAGATAAACACTGACAAAGGCCCTTTCTGCTTTTTTTTTTTTAATTTATGATGGGATGTACTATCATAGGTTGCTCCGTGAGGTTTTATCAACTGTCCTGATACATCCCAGATAGCTCAGAATTCTTTGGCCATTGATGAAGTGCTATACTTGCACTTACTGAAAGGGCAGAAGATTTCCAACTGAAAATTACTTTCACTAAATACCACAAAGATATTGAAGGCAGAGAGAGCCGGGAGATGGAACAAATGACAGCTGCATATAACAATGAACCTCTCAGTTCTCCAGACTGGCAGACAAGACTGATTAGAGTTAGAACATGAAATAATGTTTTCTTAAAGCCAAGGAGCATATTGTGTAAAGTGTCAGGCACAAAGAGTTCGTATGTTCTTTGTGGTGAGTTGGGAACAGAGTGCTGCCAACTGTACTTACACTGTGTCCTGGCACCACTTCCAGACCAAGATTTTTTTCTAAATGTATCTGGTTACCACATTCAAAATACACATGCAAATAATGGTATTTGGTGAAAGGAAAGATAAGGGCTAGGGAAATAGAAGATATAGTGACAGAGATTTTGTGAGGCACTTGGAACTTGGCCCTTAGCAAAACAGAACTGTTTTACTTTTGGAGTTGAAAGTCATAGGGTTGGGGAGCTGAGCCTCCTATGTCTAAGAGCAGAGTATTCAGAACCAGGCAGAGCTGGAGTTCAATGCTGTCTATGTCTTCACTAGCTGTGTGGTCTTAGCAGGTCAGTAAACTACCTACACTGCCATTCTTCCTTTCCGAAACAGAGATAATAACAGCATCTAACTTGCAGTGCAGTTACAAGGGTTAAATTAGATTTAACAAACTACCTGGTGTAACATAGGCCTGAAGTAAATGTCAGCTGGAGGAGGACACAGCAACCCACTCCAGTATTCTTGCCTGGATAACCCCACGGACAGAGGAACCTGGTGGGCTACAGTCCACAGAGTTGCAAAGAGTCAGACATGACTGAAGTGACTTAGCACACACGCACGCAAATGTAAGCTATCATCACTCTAGCACTCAGCAATGCATGTTGAGAGGCCATCTGACCCTGAACTTACTTCTTCTCAAATAGAAATAATTCCTAGAAGACCTTTCCCACTTTTTGAATCTTGCAGTTTGTCCCCAAAATATAGTTCTTTCAGGTTAAAACAATTAAGAGATATATTCTAAACTCTGGTTTAAATGGTGAAAAACTATTGCTCATTTTTATTTGTTTACTATAACAGGTTTCTTATTTGCATTTTCTATGAGGACCTGAAACCAAACCACAAATATGTTTTGCTATCTGCTCTTAAATAATGAGATTGTTTTCATTTTTCAAATGTAAAAGGAAAGTATGGACTTCTTAGAACCTCACAGTTATTTTTGTATTTGTTTATATCTGTTTAAGAAGGCTGAAGCACTTAGAGACATCTTCTCGATTTGCACAATATTCCTGTGACTAATGAACAAGAAATGATAGCTCAGCTGGTAAAGAATCTGCTTGAAATGCAGGAGACCTAGGTTTTGATCCCTGGGTTGGAAAGATCCTCTGGAGAAGGAAATGGCAGCCCACTTCAGTATTCTTGCCTGGAGAACCCCATGGGGGTAGGAGCCTCGTGGGCTATAGTCCATGGGGTTACAAAGAGTCGGACGTGACTGAGTGACTAAGCACAGAAATATACAAGAAGGCTGAAAAAAAATGAGGTGTAGAGACAGTTGATATGGTGCCAACATTACTCAAGGAATTCATGCCAGGGTGACACAGCTGCCAGAACTGGGAGCAATCAGCCTGATCCCCACTGTTGCTGTGCTTCCTGAGTGTGTCAAACCCTGTGGCTCTCTAGTTTCAATATTCCTCATAGTCCTCTTTAAAATGGAACTCCTTCTGCCTATGGTTACCACTCTTTAGGCTGATGATAAACATTAAAAAGCAGGAACTATTATTACTATTTCCCCCAGCACACCATCTAATAAGCTAAAAATGTTTGTTTCATCTGCTTTTACATGATGAAAAAAGCAAATTCACAAATGTGCAAATTATCGGATAGATTGTTTCTCATCTGTCTAAACTCTTGGAATTCTTATACATTTTATTTTTTCTGAAAAGCAAGGAAAGAGAGGGTTTTTGGTTGTTGTTGTTTTTGTTTGTTTGCTTTTCATTTTTGCTGTCATTTTCCAAATATCTCTTATAAGGCAATCTTGCATTTTCTGCTTATTTCCAGTCTCCCAATTCCAGAGGTACTAAATAAGAATAAAAAGGAAGGCAATTATATCTAGACCAGACTAGAGCCAACTGCCACCACTGGGCAAAATTCTTAATAGTTCTAACATTTGCTTTACCTTTTGGGGATTTAAAATCTAAAATAACTTTAATTTAAAAATATACAGTGATTATTTAAAGCAAACAATTTAATAAGATTTGACCTATATACATACTTGTGAAGCCATTGCCATAATCAAGATAATGAACTTTTGGATCAGCCTGAAAAGCTTCCTCATGCCCATCTCTTTGTCCTTCTCTCAACCCTCTCCCCACCTCCTGCTTTCATTTTTATGCAACACTTCCGTTACAAATTAGTTTGCCTGTCTTACAGTGCACACTAAGTCACTTCAGTCATGCCCAACTCTTTGAGACCCTATGGACTGTAGCCTGCCAGGCTCTTTAGTCCATGTTCTTTTCCAGACAAGAATACTGGACTGGATTGCTATGCCCTCCTCCAGGGGATCTTCCCAATCCAGGGGTCAAACCCGTGTCTCTTACATTACCTGCAGGCAGGTTTTTTACCATTAGCACTACTTTGGAAGTTCCCTGGAGGCTCAGAGGGTAAAGCATCTGCCTGCAATGCAGAAGACCTGGGTTCGATCCCTGGGTCAGGAAGATCCCCTAGAGAAGGCAATGGCAACCCACTCTAGTACTCTTGCCTGGAAAATCTTATGAACAGAGAAGCCTGGTAGACTACAGTCCACAGGATCACAGAGTTGGACATGGCTGAGCAACTTCACTCACTTCACTACCTGGGAAGCCCTCACATTTCATCTCTTGTCTGAAACGTCACAAGTTTGTCAGGCTGGTTAAATAAGTGCATCTAAAAAAAATCATCGAAGAATTTTCCTTTCATCTGTTAATTTTCCCCTCTCTATTCAGATATCAGTGTTTATTATTCCAACAGTATTTATACTTGGATAAATCCATATGAAGGCAGTATTTCTGATATTTTGTTTTATTTAGCATAGAAATTTTTGATGTATTTGAAGTGGTACTGCTTTCCTACAAAACCCATGCAGAATGCCAGTGACATGGGCTTAATCTATAAATAGGAAATATTTATTTTGGAACAGTAATGTTTAAAGTATGATTTGACTCTAGGCAGTCTTTGACAACAGTCATTTTACTATTAACTTTGCCATAATTTTTAACAAAAATATAAGCATCACCTCATTCATGAGCAGAATCATCTGAGAAAGTACTGTTCTTTTTCATCCTGGAGAAATATTTTAATGTTGGTAACTAAGGATAGGGTGGCATAAGGCCCTTTGTCGTGGTGAATTATTTTACAGATTAACAAAGACTCAAGAATCTATTTTACAGTAAATAATACACACTCTTGGTCACAGCTAGCAATAATGAAGAACCAAGTTTTTGAATTTGTATGAATATGTAAGAAAGCAATAATTTCCAGGGGAAAATGACTGACTTCTCTCCCTTGGACAGTGTCCTCCTTTGGGAATGAAGGTATTAGCAGCCTTAAAACAAAGGAAGAAAACTGTTCTTTATATAGTGAGATGTAGAAAATAAGACAGCTTTCTCACTTCTGGGGTTTTGCAGGGATGGGGGTGCTCTTTCCATTCAGTGCAAGTTGAAGGAAGTATTTTTCTTACAACATCGCATTTCCAGCTCCAGATTAAAGTTGCTTTGTCAAGAGAATTGATAATATAATCCAAGGCATTTAGTCCTATCACTTCAAATTTCTGCGCATGTCTCCCAGGAAAAAAATTAATCTGTATTTCCATTTTTAAAGTGCTTTTAATGTACTTTAGTTAACTCCTCCATTCTTGTAACCATAATATCCCCACTGTTGTTCAGGCAATCCTACTTTCCCCTCATACAATAATCTGGGGCACAATGGAAAAATTGAAAACAACCTTGGTTTTCAGAATTTTTTTAGAGAATGATATTATCAGTTCACAACTGATAACCATGGCAGAGAATCTTATTTTAAATTAATTCAAACTAATTTAAATACTGTTGATAACAAATAAATGGTGGTGGATGTCTTTATTTCAAGAAAGACCAATCTATTGAAATGTTCAGATTGGGTGAACCAAACTTTATCTAAAAATCAGTGAGATCCTCTTCCCCACGTGTATACTCCTCTTCTCTTATAAGGAATGGTATTAAAGGTGCAAGTTCTGTTCTAAGGAAATCTTCTCTCATGCTCCTGTTAACCCAAAGGGAAGTGGTTTCTGATTGGCATTGCTGGAGCCCATTGAAATCTTGTTTGCTGCCAATGGTCATTATGACAAAATCTGTGACTAAGATGTGGAGGTTTAACTGCCTCATTTTCCTTCAGCTGGGAAACCCCTTGGTTCATATAAAAAGCCTTGGTCAGGAAATTCTACCAATAGCGCAAATCAGTTGGTTAAAATGACAAGATTCTGGCCACAGAATAAGCTATTTCTAAATCCTTGGCTCAGTTAGGCACTATACAGAATCTGGATACAGACATGTACTGGATTTCTTTGACTTGATAAAAAGAACTATTCTCCTAGAAATATGAAATGTATGACTTCTTTTTCTTTCTTAGTCACAGAGAGAGTTGCAGTAGGCTTGCACATGTGCCTGTTTCCTTCTGGGCCTATGTTACACCTGCTTGCTCCTTATTTCTCTCCTCAGGCTGCATAATTAATTCTTTTTTTATCCAGGGAAATTATTATATTTTTGTATTCTAAAGCCCCATTTCAAATAAGAGATGCTAATGGTGTTTAGAATTGCCTAAACTAAGCTCTCATGCACATTAACACAAGCAGTACAAAATGTATATATAAAAGGAGTTTCTTGGCTAGAAGTAATATTTGAATAATTATTAGCAAATCATTATACTGGGTGCCATTAAAATAAACTGCATTAGCAAGCTTTTAAACAGTTTAAATAAAAGAGGAACCAATATGTTAATACAACATGTTTAGATACTTAAAGATTATATTTTAAAAAATCATATTTTTATGACATCATAAATAAAAATTTCAGTATACTTTCACCATAAAACTATACTTTTAAGATTTTTTATGAAGAAAATCTGGAATGAAATTAGTTACCTACAAATACAGGTTGCAATTACTCATTAGAAAATTATTTTTCTAAGCTTTCGATTAAAGTCTCAGAAACTTAGAAATCTTTCAAAACTGATTTCTGGTTGAATTATATTTCATTTGGTATCACAGCCTTGCTGTTCAGTCAGCTAGCTATCCACTTTTAAGTATACAACATTCTGTGATAGAAACAGTTATTTGTCATTTAAATCCCAAAGCCATTGTGTTCCATTCAAAGTAAATTATAAAACTAACACTTTTAGAAAAAGACTGTTGCAAAATGTAAACTTAAAAATCCTTTAAGGTTAGGGAATTTGTCCTCTACTCTATGAATCTTTGACATACTCTGTGGCATACAATAGATGGTTTTTGAAAGAGAAAAAAAAGTACTTAAGAGATTCTGATTCCATGATTCTAAAATTTAAGGAATTCCTATTTTTAAAAGAACAGCACTAAATTATATGCTTAGACTGTACATTCATCTGAATAGGAAAAATGATACGAGTTCCTTTCAAAAATACAAAATGTTAGTGAATTGTCTTCTGATTGTGTGGGATAATATCTAAGCTATAATAATGGATTTTATTATAAACATCATTTGTACTACTGAGAAAGAAATTTTGCCTAGTACTTAGAGGTTGTTACTTTTAAGTTAATAATGATAATTTTTAATTCTAACATTGTATTTCCAATGCGTAAAATTCCTCTTCAAAGAGCAACTAGACATACAGAAAGTTATTTCAGTGGGATTTCAATAGATACAAAATGAAAGAATAAATAGATGAAACACTGCAGAAAAAACTGAAAGGTCTGGTTTTAATTTCTGTTGGTGCTTTTATTTTTTCATTTCTGAACTAGTTTCACATCAGTACCCCTTACACACACACACACACACACACACACACACACACATACACACACACACCAAATTCATAGATGATGAGAAGGCAATTGGTAGTTTAACAGGAATTACTAATTAGTTCGTTTTTCTGTGATACTAGTTGTACATACTGAGTTGCATTATGTGAGTATGAACATGAAATTGCCTAGAAAGCACAAGAACCTTGGCAAATATTCACAGAGTAGAGCACAATGCTCTAATACAACTAAATGGCTTAATGACAAGTAGGGAATTACTGTAAAATATGATGCCTGCGAAAGGCAGCAAACAGCGCCTGCTGGCTAGTCTAAGAAAACCAAAATGGATTCCAGGAAGAGAGCACAATGCCCAGCTGCTGCGGTGGTTGCCTGTTCCTCCTATACTGTTATTACTGTTCAACGGCCCTGAAATCTGAATGACAGTGGCCTGAGCCCTTTCAAACAACAGAAAGAAGGTCAATTTTTGTAATGAGGAAATGGAAGTGGTGGCACCGAAGATCACTGACCCTTACAGTTTCCTGTGCGATGAAGGAGCAGTGAAGTGCCCAGGGAAATTATGGTGTAGAAAAACAGTGACACCACCATCATGAAACACGTAACTAAGGAACAAGTAGCAAATGCATGAAAATGTGCATAAATCAAGTATATGCTATCAACCCTGGGCTTATCCTATTCTCAAACTGTGAAAAATTGGGCCCAACTGTTCTGCAAAGAAAGAAAAAGGCAAAGGGCCAAAAATCAAGTTCAAGAATATAAAACAATACTTTTAACCATGGGTAGTATTTTAAATGTTTAGCAACTTAAAGTTCTAGGTAGTGACCAATGCAAACAGATGCTGCTCAATGTGTTTGAGCAGGGTCATGAGACCAGCTGTCCTACCAGGGTCTACTTAGTTAATTCCCAGATTCTGGGTGGGTGCAGGACTCCAGACTGAAGCCAAGGAAGCTCAGGAAGAGGTGAGATAGGAGCACTTGGGGCTGGGCCAGTGGTTGTCTATCAACTGATGCAAAATTATTTCACTATTTTAACATCTAGTGCAGGCTACCAGTGTATCCTAGTGCCTTAGCACTGCTCTTCACTCTCCTCATTCTACTGCCATCACCTCTTCACACGGTATTTTGTGGTGTAAAGAGACAGAAGAGTAGCTTGTTAGCAGGGTTAATAGAAAATCTGTCTTTGATGTTTGATGGCCCTTTTATTTTTCATGTCCTTCAGTATTATGTTACTAGATCATCTTCACATTCACAATCCAGAAGTTTCTGAATTAAACAGGAGATGTGCTAAGGTCACTAATGTAAGTAATGAAGTTTAGGGACTAGCAGATGCAAGCTACTATATATAGGATGTATAAACAGCAGGGTCCTCCTGTACAACAGATGAAACTATATCCATATCCTCTGATAAACCATAATGGAAAATAATAATAAGAAGAATGTATGTATATGTGTAACTGAATCACTCTGCTATACAGCAGAAATTAATACAACATTATAAACTAACTATTATAAAATAAGCTTTTTAAAATAAAATAATGAATACTAAATTTTAAAAAATGAAGCTGATCTCACTGTTTAACAGTGGTTATCTAATGATTCAAGGAGCTCAAAAGATTTTTAATGATGGCATCCAAGACCTCCCTTTTGCAATAAAGCTGTTTTGCAACTCTAAGTTAGACCAGATCTACCAAACAACTTTTATGGATTCAATAACTTTGCATTTATATTTAGGATGTATCAATTTAGAACTGATAGTGATTTTAAAGAACAAAACGTGAAATATAAGCAAACAGGATATAGAATGAAGAGTTGGAAGTATCAAGACTTCAAAGTGACACAAGGACCAAGTGTCAATTATCTTCTAATATAGAGTAAAAGTGATCAACTTAAAGAGGACTCAACTGACAATCACTTAGAAAAAAAATGGCACCTGGAAGGACAAAGAAGCTATAACAAAAGCACTGACTTCTATGAATTTTTTTCTCACATGTGACAGTGGAGGAAATGCCCATCCTAGTAAAGAAAAGGAGACATCTAGTCACCAAGAGGACGCCAGGAGGCATGGTAACAGATGAACATGACACACTCAGTTTGCACAATGCACAAGGCTGGAATGTCATTCACCTATATCTATTTGAACACATGAGCTGAGCTGCTAAACAGGTAATTTACCATAGAAAAAAATCTTTTTCAGGCTATAAAGAAATAAATATTTGATAAAATTTTCAAATAAAACTATTAAATACTCCAAAAGTGCCACTGCTGAGCTAGACACTGTCTTTGATTTCAGGTGCTATGGGGAGGCAATCAGTTCAGTTCAGTTGATCAGTCGTGTCCGACTCTTTGCGACCCCATGAATTGCAGCACGCCAAGCCTCCCTATCCATCACCATCTCCCGGAATTCACTCAGACTCACGTCCATCGAGTCCATGATGCCATCCATCCATCTCATCCTCGGTC
>SJYX01010711.1:49354-63145 GCA_006410675.1 Oreotragus oreotragus
TGGCTTGGAGAATTTTGAGCATTACTTTACTAGCGTGTGAGATGAGTGCAATTGTGCGGTAGTTTGAGCATTCTTTGGCATTGCCTTTCTTTGGAATTGGAATGAAAACTGACCTTTTCCAGTCCTGTGGCCACTGCTGAGTTTTCCACATTTGCTGGCATATTGAGTGAAGCACTTCCACAGCATCATCTTCCAGGATTTGAAACAGCTCAACTGGAATTCCATCACCTCCACTAGCTTTGTTCTTAGTGATGCTTTCTAAGGCCCACTTGACTTCACATTCCAAGATGTCTGGCTCTAGATTAGTGATCACATCCTCATGATTATCTGGGTCGTGAAGATCTTTTCTGTACAATTCTTCTGTGTATTCTTGCCAAATGCAAAACCAGGCCAGGGATTGGTGGTAGAAACAAGTAAAGAAATCATGCTTGTCTATATTCTACCTGGCAGTGTACCAAAATTGAAGTTTGGGTTTTTTTTAATAATCAAAAGAAGATAAACTGAAGTCTAAACTTCTTTAAAGTCTTAGCCTTCAAGGGGCGTCTTCTTTGAGGCTACACATGTAAGGCGGCGGAAGAAAATGACCATAAATTTGAAAAACTATGTGTCCCTCATACATTTCAAGTTGACATCTTAAATTAATCATAAGTGAAAATAGTTGTAAAGGATGTAATATTGACATTTTAAAATACAACTTTACATTACTCTTTTCAATGAATTCAATGGGACATAAATGCCATAGTGATTTTACACCCACCATCATCCACTGAAAAATAGATTCAACCAAGTCTTCTTAAATAGTTGCAAATTTTACATGATTCTTTTATCCCATTGAAATTGTGTCTCCACTTCTCTTTTCTTGTACAATTTTATTTTACTATAATAAGTGTTTAATATTTGAAAGTCCTTTATCATAATTCTCTGCAACAAAAAAGTAGATAAATTGAATTTTTTAACTTAAAAAATATCATATAGTCACAAAGTCCCAAGTGTTAAAAAATATTCTGCATGCAGGGTTTTTTAAAAGCATTGCATGTGTGCTAAGTCACTTCAGTCATGTCCAATTCTTTGCAAACCTAGGAACTAACTGTAGCCCACCAGGCTCCTCTCTTCATGGGATTCTCCACAATACTGGAGTGGGTTGTCATTTCCTTCTCCAGGTGATCTTCCTGACCCAGGGATTGAACTAGCCTCTCTTGTGTCTCCTGAATTGGGCAGTGGGTTCTTTATCACTAGCAGCCACCTAGGAAGACCTTAAAAGTATTAGTATAACACAATTTAACAAAACAATATAAATATTTCAAAACTGTTTGATAAAGATCATTAAATATAAAAGTAAAACATTACTGGAAATATATCTTTCAATGAGATGGGGGAATAATTATGGTGTTTTAACTAGGGGCAGCTTCTACACACCAAAAGATAAATTGTCCCTTTGTTTGGCATCCTGGGTGGTTTTAAACCCTGGAACTGCTGCAAACATCATGACAAAGTGGCTAAATTTGGGATGTAATGTAAACCTAACACTGTATAATTGAGCCTTCCACTGTTCAGCGCAGCTCCCAGCACCCTAGAGTATGCAGTGAATGTTTTCTTGGTCTTCCCTTTTCTCATCTTTCCAGCTGTCAACCTTTGCAGGGGCCTAACAAATGAAACCATCCCAACTCCAAGAGCTTCGTTTTAAAAAGAATCTCCTCAGATACACTGGTGTAAATACAACCTTTCTTGATGTCACCATGTTCTCTTCATAGCAGGAAACAGATATAAACCTATAAAGATAGGTTTATATGTGTAGATATACATTCAATCAAATGGCTTAATGTAATATATACACATATAACACTCTAAAAGCAATGTTACTGAAAAATTAAGTTCTATGTAAGAGCATTAAAACTATAACATTTACTGAAAAAAAAGACAACTTAAAAAGCTATATTTCTTTTCCAATATTAAATACTTACAATATATAAAGCAAGTGGAAACTGTACTTGGATACACAATACCTGGAACACTTGAGTCATTTTTAAAAATACAGATGGTGTTTTAGCAGGAGTCGACCTTCCTATTAGCATAACATGTAATGACTTCTGTTTCTACCCCCTGCCTGAGTGTACCACTTAATACTGCACAGTCTGACTCCACACTTCCCCACTGGCTCCCTGTACTTTCTTACATGAGGAAAACACTCTCCTCAGCAGCTACTTTTTTCTTTTATTTTTTAAACAGATAAAAATGTTAATGGCTCATTCCCCCCCCTCCGATAGATTGTTTATCAGTTTTTGTTTGTAGCTAGAATATTTCTGTTTTTGTTTCAGAGAAATGTGCAAAGGATTTCAAAACTACTTTAAAAAATAAAATCTTGTTTCAAAATAAAGATTTTAGGAGAATGTCTCTGTAAGAGCAAAGTATTGCATTTTAAGTGTTTTTTTTTGTTAGCATGCCCTAATATAGGAACTCAGCGGTAATTGCTATTTTATAACCTCCTGAATATTGAACTATTTATTATGCAAATTAATACTCTTTGGAGTATGCACCCGCCTAGCCAAGGAGTTCTTTTTTGTTTACATATTTTACTTCTGCAGCTTTTGCCAGTCAGTGTAAAGAGACATCTTGATATTTACTAATTCCAGGCATAAACAGATTTCTGCCCGACATGTGGCAGCTACACTTCATGTCTTTGTTTTTAATTAAAGAAACACATATGGCAGATTTGCAAAATTTGAGGAAAACATTTTTTTGGTAACAGCTAGGAGTTCTCTTTGGCAGAATTTTATTGTCATCATGTCATTGTGACTACAGAATCCTGGGACCAGTCTGAGTCCATAATCCCCAGCAGACTGTGGGGGAGGGGGTGGTAAGAAGAGGTATCAGGTTGAATTTCATATAACTGTCATTTTGGGGGTCAAAAATGGTTGAATATTGAAACTTCATGTGGTTCAACAAAATAATTGCTGCATATAAGCTCTTTTCTCAAAGGAAGCTCTACAGCATAGATCCCCTCAGGAACATGCTATAGAGATATTCCCCATGAACTATTTCCTAAACTTGATAAAACTTCATAATATAATATTTACTAGTTTCAGTATATCCTACCAAGTCATTTTGTGCAGCACAGACTTGGTAGGCATACATTTTGCTATTCAGGTGGATATCTGCTCAATCCACCACAGCCCTTCTTCTCTTGGGAGCAACAAGTCCCATTCCAGTCCTAGAAGCATCAACAAGGAAAAAGGGATGCCCACGTTGGGCTGAAGTGTGAGGCAGTCAACAGGAGAAGATAGTCTGAACACACAAAAATATGTTGACCATCTTGAAGATGCTTCATGATCACTGGCCCCCAAATAGTTCTACCTTGCATTTGCATGAATACACCCATAAGAGAGCTTCCCTGAGCCAGCTTCCCTGGCTCAGAGGTTAAAGCGTCTGCCTCCAATGCAGGAGACCTGGGTTCAATAACCAGGTCGAGAAGATCCCCTGGAGAAGGAAATGGTAACCCACTCCAGTATTCTTGCCTGGAGAATCCTGTGGACAGAGGAGCCTGGCAGGGTACAGTCCACCAGGTCGCAAAGAGTCAGACACGACTGAGCGATGTGACTTCACTTCACTTCACTTCACTTCACCCATAAGCGAAGCAGAATGTATTATTATTACCANCCTGGAGAAGGAAATGGTAACCCACTCCAGTATTCTTGCCTGGAGAATCCTGTGGACAGAGGAGCCTGGCAGGGTACAGTCCACCAGGTCGCAAAGAGTCAGACACGACTGAGCGATGTGACTTCACTTCACTTCACTTCACTTCACCCATAAGCGAAGCAGAATGTATTATTATTACCATTTTATAGATTAGGAAACTAAAGCTCCAATATATGAAGCAACTAGCTCAGGGTCACCAGTGAGGAAATGACATATCTAGATCAGAACTCTGTTCTGGTTCATAGTCTTTTTACTCGAGAGATAATATTTGAACATTCAGAATACTGAGCAGAATGTCCCTGTAACTTCTTCCTCTTCTTAGTGCCCTACACACACATGCTAATGAGGTAAGATGACTAGGTGCAGTGGGCTGAATGTGACTCCACAAAGAATGAAGCACTTCTCTACTTCTGTGATAAGAGATGAAAATAGTGAAAACAAACATACTTCTTAGGAGAGAAGAGATGGTGAAACAGGGAGTAAGCGTTTCATAGATCCATGAGAGTGGAGAGCTAGAATCTTTGCATCAATGTAGGGCAAGAAGAAGGAGAAGGAAAGAACCCTCCTCCTTAACAGAGAGAGCTATAGGGTTGGTTGTAGGCTTTATTTTCACTGTATCAACATGAGTTGAATATGACCTGTGGACAAAGCACAGTAATATAAAAAAAAAAAAAAAAACTAATTCACTGACCTTAAGAAATTTACCATCTGAAGAATGAGGTTGGACAAGCAAATAAAAAATATGCATGGCAAAGATACATGTGAGTGTTAATATGTTCAAATGTTTAGAATGATAAATGTCATAAGAGAACAGCTATAAAAACCTTGAATAGAAATTGGCCCTGGAAAAGCTGGGAATTCTAAAGAGATGCTTGAAACTTCATATAATTGTCAAACGCTGGAGCAGAATAAGATCAATATATAGCATACTTCTCTTTTAGAAAAAGTGCTTACATGTTTGAGGTGCCAAATGGTCTGGAAATATGTAGCAACACTTGACTTTAAACTCTATTCATCTAGCTCCACTGTAACATAGGAGTCAATAAAAATAACAAGAATTTGTATAGTAACTTTCTTCTAAGGACTCAAAGAAAAATATATAAGAACATAACAGAATGTATTAAAAGGAAAGTCCATTATATCTATCAAAAATATGCTGTGATAAATATTCCCACACCAGTGACTTTTTATATTTGCAATGTTATAAAAATTCTTGTTCTATGTCATAGGTAAATTGATTTTTAAACCAGTTAATCCCAAATTCAGAAGTTTGTTACAACCTGTAACATTCTGTACATACTATAGCTTTCATTAGAGACCTCTGGTCCCTCTGTACTGGATTTTTTTGTACAAGATCAGTTTGTGTAGCTGTATTTGCACGGATGTAGATATTGAACTTGAATCTTACAGAAAAGTAGGATATGAAAGCTTAAATGTTTGTATGGTGTACATACCAAACTTGAATCTTACAGAAAAGTAAGCTTAAAAGTCATGTAATAAATCTGTTTAGAATGAATCTTATACTGTTTGGAAAAACTAAAAAATCAAAACCACTGAAACCTGCAGAGAGAAAGCCACACTAGACCTTTCCAGATTGATCTCTGAGTGGGCACATGAGCTCAGGGGTTTCATGTGGATCACCTTTGTAACCTGGTATATAAACACCAGGAAATATGAGTATTCAAATATGCTAATCAAACTTAGACCAACTTCAGGGCCTGATAAACAGAGAATGTCCAACAATTAAAAATTATGCTGCTGCTGCTGCTGCTAAGTCACTTCAGTTGTGTCCAACTCTGTGCGACCCCATAGACGGCAGCCCACCAGGCTCAACTGTCCCTGGGATTCTCCAGGCAAGAACACTGGAGTGGGCTGCCATTTCCTTCTCCAATGCATGAAAGTGAAAAGTGAAAGTGAAGTCGCTCATTCGTGTCTGACTCTTAGCGACCTCATGGACTGCAGCCTACCAGGCTCCTCCGTCCATGGGATTTTCCAGGCAAGAGTACTGGAGTGGGTTGCCATTGCCTTCTCCAACAATTAAAAATCATAAACATATATAAAATAAGGGGAATGTGTTTATGCTTTAAATGTTTTTAAATGCTTAAAGTATCACTTCTGATTTCCATTGTGTATGTCACCACACTATTCCTGACTGGAGTATTTTGGGGACCCAAATCAAAGATGAAATAATGAATCAGGATCCATCATGATAGGATTAATACAAAGGCCACTAGACGACCAAGCTTATATGTCATCTCACATTTAAGTCCTTTTCTCTCCTTATTCACTGGATCCTTCTAATGCCCCCTTTGCGGGAATCTTTCTATTCCTTTTTATCTCTGTCAAGGCATACATATCATTGTATTTTCCTTAGTCATATCTATCTCCTAGCCTAGTGCATTAGCTTCCTTGGGCTGCCATAACAAAGTACCACAAACTGGGTGGCATGAAACAGAGATTTATTGTCTCTAGTTCTGGAGACTATAAATCTGAAATTAAAGTATCAGCAAGGCTGTGCTCCCTATAAATCCTGTAGGGGACTCTTTCCTTGCCTCTTCCTGGCTTCTGGTGGTTTGCTGGTAATCACTGGCGTTCCTTGGCTTGTTGGATGCATTACTCCAATCCTCCATCTTCATATGGTATCCTGTGTCTGTGTCCAAATTTCTCCTTTAGGTTGCTTGGGGCTGGTGCATGGGGATGATCCGGAGGGATGATGTGGGGTGGGAGGTGGGAGGGGGGTACAGGTTCAATCCCTGGGTCGGGAAGATCCCCTGGAGGAGGGCATGGCAACCCACTCCAGTGTTCTTGCCAGGAGAATCCCCGTGGACACAGGCTCCTGGTGGGCTACAGTCCAGGGGGTTGCAAAGAGTCAGACAGGACTGAGCACACACGTACACGTCTTAGTCAAAGAAGAAAATGTCTTACTTTGACCCTCTGGTGCATGTCAATCTGATTTTTGTTTCATGAATCATTTTGATTTGAAGATATCCATATATACCTAGCCTCTTTAATGTTTTGAAGTGGATACATTTCTTGGTGTGATTCCACTTGTGACTCCACACGTTCTAAGTTAGTTTAAAAGAAAACTGTTAACTAAATGTTTTCCAAATACTGTTATCAATAACCAGAGTTCATGGAAAGGTAGTCACACCTCTGATGGCCACTAGGTGGCAGTTTCAGTCTCAGTATGATCAGCCTGACTGCTTCAAGGAGTCTGGGGATGCAACATGAACCATGAGGTGAAGCTCGCTTAACAAGCCCTGTTGGTGGAAAAATGAAGGCCAAAAATCATCTATGAAGAAAATGGAATTATGGGGAATACAGTATGTGTACTGAAATTGAATGCCGTTAGAAAAGTTTAGCAAATAACTAAATTGACCACATCCACAAAATTAGAAAGATGTAGAATCCCAGGCACAGGTCAGACAATGTTGAAAGGTAAAGGAGTGTCTTGTTGGCCCTCTCCAGCTAGAATCGGGCCCATTGGGGTGGCGGGGAGGGGGGAGGGGTGGAGATAGAAAAAAAAAAAACAACCCACAGATTACGTACCTAGTCACGACTCCAAGCAGAGAGGTAGGCTGGACACTCACACCACCAGCAGTGAGTGGGGGCTGAACAGGGAGGCGTGGGCTGCATGCATAGGGTGAGGGCTGGGCCTGAATGCCCTGAGGACAATCTGAGGGAGCTAATGTGAGATAGCAACCCAAACTGTGGGAATAGCCAGAGAGAAAAAAAGAGAGAGAGAGAGAACTTTCCCAGGAAAAGCTCTGAGGCACAGCCCCATCACTCACAGAACAAAGGATGGAGGGAATACCAGAGGAGAGCTAGGCCACTGCAGATCAGCCCCTCCCCCTGCCAGAGGCAGAGAGGCAGGCAGGCAACAGCCAGAGCTGGAAGGCAAGGGGCAACCTTGGCCCCAGAGATGGCATCCTGCACCAAACTGTGAGCAGGCTCCCAGTACTAGCGAAGTCTTCCTGCGATCCTGGACGGTTGACATCTACCAGGAGGGTCACAGTCAGAGATCAGCTCCCCAGAAGAGACAAAGGGCATACCTGAGATGGTGGCCTCCTGACACACCCAGGAAACTGAGGGGCTAGGACCAGGGAGGTGAGAAGACGCACTGTCCAGCTGGGAGAGTACGCTCACTTGCCAAGCATCTGGTTGCCTGCGCCGCTCACACCTGGCAAGGGCACAAAACACAGGCCCAACCGAGTCTGTGCCTTTATGGAGTACCTGAGAACCTGAACCTGAGTGGCTTAGACCTGCACACAACCCAGGGCCCACTTTAGACAGTTCCCCTGCAGAGCAACCTGGAGCCTAAGCAGTGTAGACCGGGAAAGCACACAGGCCGTGAGTAGGGGAAAGCCCAGTGTGACTCAGACACTGTGAGCACTCCCCACACACACCAGTGATATTTGTTTGCAGTGTTGCTCCCCCACCCACAGCACAACTGGACAAGTTAGCCTAAATAAGTGACCACCTTCGCCCCCTTGTGTCAGGTCAGGGTGGAAATTAGACATTGAAGACTTGCAAACAGAGGAAGCCAAGATAAACAAAAAGTTTTTTTTTGTGCAACATATTAAAACCATGTAGTTAGCACTGACTACACTGGAAAGGGCCTATAGACCTTGAGAAGAAGTATAAGCTGGAACAAGGAACTATCTGAAACTGAACTGACCCCACACTGCCTTCAACAGCTCCAGAGAAATTCCTAGATATATTTTACATTTATCATTTTGTATTTTTTAATTTTTAAATTATTTATTACTCCTTTAATTTTCATTTTTATAACTTACTATTACCTTGTAAAAAAAGATGCTATTTTTAAAGTAAATTTCATATATATTTTTTCTATAATTTTTGTGATTTTTTTTAATATTGTATTTTTGAGAGTCTAACCTCTACTGTAGATTTTTAATCTTTGTGTTTTGGTTTTTGTTATCAATTTTGTACCTTTAAGAATCCAGTCTTTGGTACCTATTTTATTTAGGAGTGTGATTACTGGCTTGATTGCTCTCTCTTCCTTTTGACTCTCCTTTTTCTCCCCCAGGTAACCTCTATCTCCTCCCTCCACCTTCTCTTCTCTACCCAAATTTGTGAATCTTTTTGGGTGCTCTGGTCTGTGGAGAACACTTAGGGAACTGATTACTGGCTGGATCTGTCTCTCTCCTTTTGACTCCCCTTCTCCTCCTGGTCACCGCTATCTCCTTCCTCCCTCTTCTCTTCTCTATGGAACTCCATGAACCTCTCTTAGTGTTCCAGAGTGTGGAAAGCACATAAAGAACTGATTACTAGCTAGACTGCCCTCCCCGTTTGATTCTCCCTCTTCTTCTCCTGGTCACCTCTATCCCCCTCCTCCCTCTTCTCTTCTCCATGTAACTCTGTGAACCTCTCTCGGTGTCCCTCACTGTGAAGAGCCTTTTCACCATTAACCTAGATGTTTTATTATTGGTGCTGTATGGATGGAGAAGTCTTGAGACTACTGTAAGAATAAGACTGAAAAGCCAGAGGCAGGAGGCTTAAATCCAAAACTTGAGAACTCCAGAAAACTCCTGACTCCAGGGAACATTAATCAAGAGCTCATCCAAAAGCCTCTATACCTATACTGAAACCAAACTCCAAGAGCCAACAAGTCTCAGAGCAGGACATACCAAGCTAATTCTCCAACAACACANGAGGCAGGAGGCTTAAATCCAAAACTTGAGAACTCCAGAAAACTCCTGACTCCAGGGAACATTAATCAAGAGCTCATCCAAAAGCCTCTATACCTATACTGAAACCAAACTCCAAGAGCCAACAAGTCTCAGAGCAGGACATACCAAGCTAATTCTCCAACAACACAGGAACATAATCCTGAGCATTAAAATACAGGTGGCCAAAAGTCATGCCAAACCCATAGACACCTCAAAACTCACTACTGGACACTTCATTGCACTCCAGAGAGAGGAGATCCAGCTCCATCCACCACAGCACCAACGCAAGCTTCCCTAACCAGGAAACCTTGACAAGCAACTCCTCCAACCCCAGCCACAGGGAGGAACCTCCACAATAAAGAGGAACCAAAAACTACCAGCATACAGAAAGGCCACCCCAAAAACAGCAATCTAAACAAGATGAAAAGGCAGAGAAGTATTCAGCAGGTAAAGGAACATTATAAAGGCCCATCAAACCAAACAAAAGAGGAGGAGATAGGGAGTCTACCTGAAAAAGAATTCAGAATAATGATAGTAAAAATGATTCAAAATCTTGAAAACAAAATGGAGTTACAGATAAATAGCCTGGTGACAAGGATTGAGAAGATGCAAGAAATGTTTAACAAGGACTTAGAAGAAATAAAAAAGAGTCAATCAATAATGAATAATGCAATAAATGAGATCAAAAACACTCTAGAGGGAACCAACAGTAGAATAACTGAGGCAGAAGATAGGATAAGTGAAGTAGAAGATAGAATGGAAATAAATGAAGCAGAGAGGAATGAAGAAAAAAGAATTAAAAGAAATAAGGACAACCTCAGAGACCTCTGGGACAATGTCAAATGCCCCAACATTTGAATCATAAGAGTTCCAGAAGAAGAAGACAAAAAGAAAGGTTGTGAGAAAATACTTGAGGAGATAATAGTTAAAAACATCCTAAAATGGGAAAGGAAATAGCCACCCAAGTCCAAGAAACCCAGAGAGTCCTGAACAGGATAAACCCAAGGTGAAACACCCCAAAGTGAAGTGAAGTCGCTCAGATGTGCCAACCGTTTGTGACCCCATGGACTGTAGCCCACCAGGCTCCTCCATCCATGGGATTTTCCAGGTAAGAGCACTGGAGTGGGTTGCCATTTCCTTCTCCAGGGGATCTTCCTGACCCAGGGATTGAACGCACGTCTCCTGCATTGCAGGTAGATGCTTTACCGTCTCAGCCACCACATATTAATCAACTTAACAAAGATAAAATACAAAGAACAAATCTTAAAAGCAGCAAGGGAAAAACAACAAATAACACACAAGGGGTGGGGAAGGCAATGGCACCCCACCCCAGTACTCTTGCCTGGAAAATCCAATGGACGGAGTAGCCTGGTGGGCTGCAGTCCATGGGGTCGCTATCAGTCGGACAGACTGAGCGACTTCACTTTCACTTTTCTCTTTCATGCATTGGAGAAGGAAATGGCAACCCACTCCAGTATTCTTGCCTGGAGAATCCCAGGGATGGGGGAGCCTGGTGGGCTNAGAATATAATCAATCTGATTTCGGTGTTGACCATCTGGTGATGTCCATGTGTAGAGTCTTCTCTTGTGTTGTTGGAAGAGGGTGTTTGCTATGACCAGTGCATTTTCTTGGCAAAACTCTATTAGTCTTTGCCCTGCTTCATTCTGCATTCCAAGGCCAAATTTGCCTGTTACTCCAGGTGTTTCTTGACTTCCTACTTTTGCATTCCAGTTCTCTATAATCAAAAGGACATCTTTTTTGGGTGTTAGTTCTAAAAGGTCTTGTAGGTCTTCATAGAACCATTCAGCTTCACCTTCTTCAGCGTTACTGGTTGCAGCATAGACTTGGATTACTGTGATATTGAATGGTTTGCCTTGGAAACTAACAGAGATCATTCTGTCGTTTTTGAGATTGCATCCAAGTACTGCATTTCGGACTCTTTAGTTGACCATCTGGCTACTCCATTTCTTCTGAGGGATTCCTGCCCGCAGTAGTAGATATAATGATCATCTGAGTTAAATTCACCCATTCCGGTCCATTTTAATTCTCAGATTCCTAGAATGTCAACGTTCACCCTTGCCATCTCTTGTTTGACCACTTCCAATTTGCCTTCAGTTTCCTATGCAATATTGCTCTTTACAGCATTGGATCTTGCTTCTATCACCAGTCACATGCACAACTGGGTATTGTTTTTGCTTTGGCTCCATCCCTTCATTCTTTCTGGAGTTATTTCTCCACTGATCTCCAGTAGCACCTACTGACCTGGGGAGTTCCTCTTCCAGTATCCTATCATTTTGCCTTTTCATACTGTTCATGGGGTTCTCAAGGCAAGAATACTGAAATGGCTTGCCATCCCTTTCTCCAGTGGACCACATCCTGTCAGACCTCTCCACCATGACCTGCCTGTCTTAATAGGTTCATCAGTACCATCTTACTAGATTAAGTATATATGTATTAAAATATGGTATTTGTTTTTCTCTTTCTGCCTTAATTCACTCTGTATAATAGGCTCTAGGTTCATCCACCTCATTAGCATTGACTCAAATGTGTTCCTTTTTATGACTGAGTAATAGTCCATTTTAATAAGTTATTCTTTTATAAGTAACTATATCTCATGTCTTATGATTCTCAACAGAGACTAAAATGAGAAGTTTCACCTGAAAATGAAATAAAATTATAAAATGTTCTTTTTTAAAATTCAGTGATACATGATCCAATATGGACAAAGCTCAAAAACATGCTAACTGAAAGAAGCTAGACACAAAATATATCATATCTTATGATATGATAAACATATCATATGATTCAATTCATATGAAATGTCCAGAACAGACCAATCTGTAGAGATAGAAAGTAGATTAATGATTGACTCGGGATGAGTGGAGGAGCTGGGTGTTACTATTAATACTAATGGATAGAAGGTTTCTTTTTGAGCTGATGAAATGTTTCAAACTGTGCTGCTGTGATGGCTGCACAGCTCTGTAAATATTCTAAAATTAAAATTATTGAATTATAATTTACAGTGGGAAATTTATGGTATGGAAATTATATCTCAATTAAGTTGTTTAAAAATAAAATCAATGGATATGAGCCTCTGTTGAACATATGCATCTAATTCCAGTTTTCTCGGTTTTTCACATTACCTTTTGTCATTTTCTATTGGGTTGGTCGAAAAGTTCACTTGGATTTTTTCCATAAGATCTTATGGAAAACATTGAATGAGCTTTTGGCCAATCCAATATTTTTATTCCTTCTAGAGTAGCCTTCTAAAATTCATCCTGTTATTAGAACCAGGAACATCTCAAATTCTCTTTTGAAAGAAATGCATAAAAAAATATAGAAAAAACCAGAGTAGACAGTTACTAAAGTATAAAACTTTGATTTGTTTTATGAAATCTTCCCTAGTTCACCTAAATTAGCAAACTTGCCTAATAAATTTTAAATATGCCTATATGTATGGTGGGTTTATTTAAGCTCTTAGGAAAGTTCTACTTGTTTTGTGAAAAAGTATCCAGGCAAGGTTAGAGAAGGAGCTATCTGAAAATAGGGCTGCTGCTATGGACTGAATATGACCTCACCAAATTCATATGTTGAACCCTAATCCCTAATGGCATTCAGAGGTGGGGCCTTTGGGAGGTAAGTCATGAGGGTGGAGCCCTCATGAATAGGATTCGTGCCCTTATGAGTAACCAGAGAACCTACTTCCTCTCTCTCTGCCATGTGAGATTTTACTGAGAAGACGGCCATCTGCAGACCAGGAAGCAGACCTCACCAGACACCAGGTCTGTCAGTACTTTGATGCTGGATGCTGCAGTCTCCAGAACTGAGGCTGAGAAGCAATTATTTAAGCCACCCAGTCTATGGTGTGTTGGTTATAGAACCCTGAACTGAAACAGCTGCTTAGTGGGAGTCCTAGGGTCAGCAGAGCCAAGAACCCCAGGGTTCACAGCCATTGAGACAAAGTTGCTGCCAATACCAAATTTTGGTGACAAGCTGGAATCAAGATTGCCGGGAGAAATATCAATAACCTCAGATATGCTGATGACACCACCCTTATGGCAGAAAGTGAGGAGGAGCTAAAAAGCCTCTTGATGAAAGTGAAGGAGGAGAGTGAAAAAGTTGGCTTAAAGCTCAACATTCAGAAAACGAAGATCATGGCATCCGGTCCGATCACTTCATGGGAAATAGATGGGGAAACAGTGGAAACAGTGTCAGACTTTATTTTTTTGGGCTCCAAAATCATTGCAGATGGTGACTGCAGCCATGAAATTAAAAGACGCTTACTCCTTGGAAGAATAGTTATGACCAACCTGGATAGTATATTCAAAAGCAGAGACATTACTTTGCCGACTAAAGTCCGCCTAGTCAAGGCTATGGTTTTTCCTGTGGTCATGTATGGATGTGA
>SJYX01010711.1:70807-142659 GCA_006410675.1 Oreotragus oreotragus
TGTACCCCAATGTTCATTGCAGCACTGTTTATAATAGCCAGGACATGGAAACAACCTAGATGTCCATCAGCGGATGAATGGATAAGAAAGCTGTGGTATATATACACAATGGAGTATTACTCAGCCATTAAAAAGAATACATTTGAATCAGTTCTAATAAGATGGATGAAACTGGAACCAATTATACAGAGTGAAGTAAGCCAGAAAGAAAAACACCAATACAGTATACTAACACATATATATGGAATTTAGAAAGATGGTAATGAGGACCCTGCATGCAAGACAGCAAAAAAGATACAGATGTGTAGAGCGGACTTATGGACTCTGAGGGAGAAGGAGAGGGAGAGGGAGAGGGAGGGATGATTTGGGAGAATAGCATTGAAATATGTATACTGTCATGTAAGAAATGAATTGCCAGTCTATGTTCAATGCAGGATGCAGGATGCTTGGGGCTGGTGTATGGGGATGATCTGGAGGGAAGATGTGGGGTGGGAGGTGGGAGGGGGGTTCATGTTTGGGAGTTCGTGTAAAAAAATAAATACAAAAAAAAAAAAAAAGAAGCAACTCACTAACTAAATAACCTGTTGTGCCAGATAATGGAAAAATAATGTCCTTGATGGCACAGTTAGTATCTTCATTTGTTATCCTCCATGTCCAGTATAGGAGATAGCACAAAGTGTGTGTATTAGAAAAGTTTATCGATTGCATTAAGAATGGGCAAAGGAAGGAAAAATAATTCCAATGTTGAGATTCTACACTCAAACCCTATAGGATGTCTCCTTCTTCTTGAGTTCAATATCTATTTTCAAAAAGTCAGTACCCAAAAGGGCTCAAGAAACAGGGAAGAATCAATGTCTTGTGTTCTCACTCAGTCAATGTGACCTTCGTTTCTCATAAAGGCAAAAGTTGTAACTACCCCATGTTGCTTAATGTGTGTGCATGCTCAGTCAGTCAGTCATGTCTGACTCTTTGAGATCTTTTGGACTGTAGTCCACCAGGCTCCTCTGTCCATGGTATTTTTCAGGCAAGAAATCTGAAGTGGGTTGCCATTTCTCTCTCCAGAGGATCTTCCCAACCCAAAGATTTAACCCACATCTCCTGTGTCTTCTGGATTACAAGTGAATTATTTACCTACTAAGCCAATCGGGAACCCCAAATCTATTAATATTAACTGCAAATGTTAAGTGCAAGATATCAATTATCCAAGTCCTAGATTTGTATTTATAAAAATAAAGAAAGTTTTGCTTATATTAAATCCCACCAAAGTCAAATTTCCAGAATTTCTTCTGGACTTTCAAAAGATCAAATAAATCCATCTCAGTATCAGAAGGAAATTCATGGAGTAATTCATGTCCAGACAAGATCTTCTGTCCAGGTTTCCGGAAATATGGATGTTCAGCCTGTTCTCCTGGTTCTGCCAGAACTAGGTCCTAAATTCACCCTTGTTATCTGGTTGTAGTACTTAATCACTCTTGTTGTCAAGTCTCTTTCTTCTGGCTATCCTGTGGCATTTGAACCCACCTTCTCTGCCACATGGCATTGAACTGCTCAACACCTCCCTCAGGATACCCTTTCCCCTTCTGTGTCTGTTCCCGTAATACATAATCTAACGTCTTTCTTTGATGACTATATTAGTCTAAGTTCTCCAGAGAAACATAACCAATAAAAGAGAGAGAGAGAAAGAGATTTACTGTAAGAAATTGGCTGGCACAGTTATAGAGGCTGAGAAGTACCAAAATCTGTAGTCTATAAGCTAGAGACCTGGGAGAACCAATGGTGTAATTCTAGTCCTAGTCTGAGTCCAAAGGCAGAAAAAGACTAGTATCTTAAGTCAAAGATGGTCAAACAGAGAGAAAGAATTTTTTCTTACTCAGCCTTTTACTCTATTCAGGCCTCCAATGAATTGAATGCAACCTATTCACACTAGGGAGGACAACCTACTTTGTGAGTACTCTATGGATTCAAGTATAAATCTCATCTAGAAACACCATCACAGACACATTCAGAAATAAAGTTTAACCAAATATCTGGACATCCCATAACCCAGTCAAACTGACACATAAAATTAATAATCACAATAACACACTGCAACCCTCAAAATAGCATGGTCCTTCCTGAACCTCTCAAATATCTCCACAATCTTCTTAAACTGTGGAGGCCATCACTGACCACAGCATGTGATGACAGCTTGACCCAGCTCAGAGGCAGGAAGGATCACTTCCTAAAGAGGCAGATCCCTGTTTACACAACCTGCCACCAAAGGTGAAGCTGTGAACACGGAGAGGAAAGCAGTCCTTGCTAGAGGGAACCCACTAGTTTGCTTTCAGACCACTCAAGCCTGTGGGTTTCCCTTTCACTCCATAAGGCTCCAAGAGACCTATATGTTTCAGATCTGGACCTGGGATCGCATTTGTGTGCTACTGATACTAACAATAGTCAGACACGACTGAGCGACTGAACTGAACTGATACTAACAATAGTTAGTATAGTAACAATAGTTAGTATCAGACCCTGCAGCTACCATTTATTGAATACATACTCAGTGCCAGACATTTTACATAATTATCTCACTTGGTGCCCCAGTCAGCCTGCATGGTTGATATTTATTATCTCACTTTGATAAAGGAGAAAAGTGACTTTCAGACAAATAAATAATTTGGGCAAGTAAAAATTTCTCTAATTCATTCCCAGTCACAACTCCAAAGCCTGTGCTATTCTCACAGTCTGCACAGCTCCCAGGCTTGGCTGAGCAGAAGGATATCCACTGGGTGGCCTAAGTTCGGCCAGTCCTCTCAGAAGATTCTGGACTATGTGGGCTATGTCAAAGGCTCATATTCAATCTTAGAGAGCTTCGCTAAACTCCAGCCCAGGATTATAATTGGAAAGTTGGTTTCCAGGGATGAAAATGGCCAACTGATCTTGGCATCGTCCACAACATCTGACAAAAACACTGTATACTTAATTGGAAAACAAAAGATACTGATTTTTGATTCATTTACGGGGTATGTGGAACAGGTCCAGTGTAACAATAATTCTCTAATTCATTCCCAGTCACAACTCCAAAGCCTGTGCTATTCTCACAGTCTGCACAGCTCCCAGGCTTGGCTGAGCAGAAGGATATCCACTGGGTGGCCTAAGTTCGGCCAGTCCTCTCAGAAGATTCTGGACTATGTGGGCTATGTCAAAGGCTCATATTCAATCTTAGAGAGCTTCGCTAAACTCCAGCCCAGGATTATAATTGGAAAGTTGGTTTCCAGGGATGAAAATGGCCAACTGATCTTGGCATCGTCCACAACATCTGACAAAAACACTGTATACTTAATTGGAAAACAAAAGATACTGATTTTTGATTCATTTACGGGGTATGTGGAACAGGTCCAGTGTAACAATACTAACTCCTCTGACTCTGTGGATCAAATTAAACAAGCCATCCTGACATTCTATCTTTGTGGGAAAATAACATGATATTTAGGGTACTTACATTCTAGTCCGGTACTGCCAAGCTCAGGCCAGCTACTTAACTCTCTAAATCTTGTTCCCTCCTTTTCACAGAAAGAGATGGAACTGGACATGTCCCTTTTCTCACAAATGCTCTTTAGTCAGATGACATAGTGAAGCTCTAACAGTTGATGTTAGAGTTCCAAAGTTACATGGTGACCATGGAAAAAAGACAGAAACTAGTGTCTCTAGCCTCTCAGCCCTGGCAGGACCTTATGCCATATATACAACTGGGTTAAGACTAGTCACAGACCATTGACATTCTGGCAACTGACGATCTAAAGAGGAAGTTATTAGGCCTTAGCTGGAGGCAAAAATGGTAGTGGTTCAACTGAGGTCAGTGCCCCATGGGGCTCAGCAAGAGGGGTGGTGTTTCTGTTTTAGGAATGTAGTTGCTACAGCCCCAGTTTATGCAAGGCCTAGGTTACCAGTTATGGCAGCTTCTTTGAAAGGGGTCTAGACAGAGCCCTGCAGGTCCAAGATGGGGCTATTTCCAAGCATTAAGCAGTGTGCATGGTGGGCTGGAGCACAGGCAAACAGACCTGTATTTTCATTCTGACTCCACTTCTTACTAACAGAGAAGTGTGGGGTCTTAGTTTTTTCTTTGAAATAATGGGAAGGACAGTAATAATAATATTATTATTATTACTATTACCATTTCTCCTGCCTAGAGCTATTATAAAGATAAAATAAGATAATAAATAGTGGTGCTTACCACAACGCTTGACTCACAGTAAGCCTATGTTATGTGCTTAGTCGTTCACTCATGTCTAACTCTTTGTGACTCCATGGGCTGGGGCCCGCCAGGCTCCTCTGTCAATGGGGATTCTCCAGGCAAGAATACTGGAGTGGGTTGCCATGCCCTCCTCCAGGGAATCTTCTCAACCCAGGGATCGAACCCAGGTTTTCTGCATTGCAGGAGAATTCTTTACCATCTGAGCCACCAAGGAAGCCAAGCATGTTAACAGGTAGTTATTAATATAGTTGATACTGACCATGATTATTCTGTATTTATACACAATCATATACATCACTCAAACTATGGAAAAGCACAACTCAGAGAATTCATTTCCTTGGAGTTGAGGTCTAATCACAAAATGCATTACCATATACGTCACTATTTTTCAAAACCTATTATTTGTGTCTTGTGCTTCACTGAGGGATCTTTCATGGAGGAAGAACTTATACTGAATTACTGTCTCTTGTGGGAAGGAGGGTTAGCATTCCCCTTGGGTCTCCCAGAATTTCCATAGAATGACAAGGCTGAAGATGAGAAATATCCTTGGCACAGCAATTTTCAAGCTGTACTTATAGGACAGTAGGGTTGTACTTTAAATTTTTCTAATAGACTAGCTCTCCTAACCACCTTTGTCCATTATTCTATTCATGTAATCCATCATCAATGACTATATGAATATTTATGGGTAGCTCTAATATGTATAGCACTTTAGCAGGCAATTCTTTTAAAGACTACTGCAGTGCTCTGTGGACAAATATCAGCGGATTCCCATGATCCTTTTCTAGGCCAACTTCTAACCTGATTAACTGGAATTATAATATCACCAGGCAAGCAATAGTTAGGAAACAAAACTTAAGGCAGATTACCAAGACACTGAGTTAGAAACATGAGTATGCACCAGAATCCCAATGACTAACAAGAGAGTGAGGTTTGTAAACCTGGTTGGGCAGAGGGGAGGATAGAGAGGGGAGTGGTACAACAAACTCAGCCTTGACACTGATGAGTTATTCTAGGGAATTCTCAGGACTTCTTTGTTTTCATTTTCCGTCTCAGTGAACATTTACAAACTTGCCACAACCCCAAAAGCCCAAGACTTATGCTACCCAACATTTTTTTGTACTTCTATGATGTTTCCAAAAATTATATTATATCAAGAGTTATGTGGAGACCTCAGGAAGGGATTAAATGTCTGCCCTCTGTTCCTACCTTCTCTATTCAGTGCTGGAGAACAAGACAGAAGTCCAAGGGACTGAATTAGGGTTTGCTTGGTAGAGGAAGGGGTCTAATGTATTATTCCCTTTCCCCATCCATGGTCTTAAACAATTAAGAGAGTTATAAGGCATCTCAGCAAAGCACAAGCAGACTGTCACCTTCATGACTGATCAAAAGCTGATAAACATGGCTTAGATGTGTGAGCACAAGTGGACTGCAAACTGCAATCTAAAATTCTGCTAGACTTACCCACAGGTCCTGGTGTAGGAACTGACTGCTTCATTGCCTTGCAGAGAACAGCCGGATGTATTCAGCCTGCAGAAGGGAAACATCAAAAAGGGCTCAGCAGGGATGGAACCACATGGGCCTGCTCCTCCTCTACAATCCACCAATCCCATGTGTTCTGGTCTGCGACACTTCCTTCCCTCCAAGGAAGTAAAAGTGTAACGCAGTCAGGAGTGTATTGTTAAACCAGTAGATCTCCAAGTGTGCCCTGAGGACCAGCAACATTGGCAGCATCTGAGAACTTGTGAGAAGTGCACATTCTCAGGCCTCACCCTTGACCTATTGAATCAGGAATTGCTGCTGTTGTTCAGTCGCTCAGTTGCAATCTCATGGACTGCAGCTCGCCAGGCTCTCCTGTCCTCCACTATCTCCCAGAGTTTGCTCAAATTCATGTCCATTAAGTCAGGAATGCTAACCATCTCATTCTCTGTCACCCCCTTCTCTTGCCTTCAATCTTTCCCAGCATCAGGGTCTTTTCCAGTAAGTTGATTTTTTGCATCAGGTGGCCAAAGTATTGGAGTTTCAGCTTCAGCATCAGTCCTCCCAATGAATATTCAGGGTTAATACTGAGGCCAAAAAATCTCTGTTTACAAGCCTTCCAGCAGATTCTGCTGCTCACTACTCCAGAGAATAAATCTAAACCTAGAATCACCTGGGGCATTTTAAAAATGTCAGGTTGTCCAGGTCTTCCTCCAGATCAATAAAACCAGAATCACTGGGGTGCAACTAGATATTAGTATTTATAATATTGAGGTAATGATTTAAAATGAGGGCTTTCTGGATATTGCAAATATTTAACTCTTTCATGGATACGTTTGTGAGTGAGGAGACCCTCTTTCCATCTCCACTCAAATTGCTGGGGATTACCTTCCTGTAGTTTCCTGGAACAGTAGTTCTCAATTCAAAGCAATTTTGTCCCCCAGGGTACATTAGCAATGTCAGGAGACAGTTTTGATGGGCAGGACGGGGAGAGCACATGTAATTAGCATCTAGTGGGAATAAGCCAGGGATGCTCTAAACTTCCCACAATGCACAGGATAGCTCCTCACAACAAAGAATTATCCAGTACAAAAGGTTGAGAAACCCTGCTCAACAGCATATATTTCTGAATCTACTATATATACTAGTTCTATATACTATATATATATATATAACTGGCTATAATAAAACTGCATTTTTTAGATGATTTACAAAACTCTTTCTTATAAATTAGATGAACTTTTCTCTTCTCCATTTAGAATGAATGAGGGAGGTTCTGGATCCTTGATCAACATTTCTTCCGTTATATCCTTTATGGCTGCATTTCAGTATAGATTTCAGTCTAGATTACAGACTGACAAAGGCTATCTGGCATGTCTGTTTTCTCACTTTGCAAAACACCTAGGAGAATGTCCCATGCAGACAGGGACTTGATTAACACTATTTGATGATGACTGAAACGGCTTTTCCCAGTTAGGAAAGACAACTTTTAAATGCAAGTAACACCTTATTTCCTTTTAGTATAATCTCAAAAGCATTTTATGATATGAAACTTTTGTATCCTTAGTTCTATAATTCTGCATTTAAGATTTCTTGCCATATTACTAGAATTCCAGAGCAGCTTTTTGTCAAATATGTTCAGGTGATCTCAATGTGCTGGGCTCCTTTCTACTCTCTTTTGTTTAACATTTTCCATAGGACTGATACATTTCCTGCTAAAACCATTCTGTTTAGGGCTGCCAGGTAAAATGCAGGGCTCTTAAATTTGAATATCAAATAAATAATGCATAATGTTTTAATATAAGTTTGTCCCAAATATTTATTTCAATATACTCACATTGAGAAATTTGTTACTTATCTGATATTCAAATTTCACCAACATTTCTAATTTCATGAGTACTTCATGAACATTTTCCTTTAAAATATACCATCTTTTTGAGAAAGTTTATATTCTTTTCTTTTTCAGTAAAATTACTAGATAATTTTCTATTAGAATGAGGACTGATATTTAGATGGTACATACTAGAAGAGCCATATTGCTTGCTAAAATATTAATATCTTCCATACATGCTAGAAAACAGTCACTGCTCTGAGACTCCCAAGTGGTCTTCCAACCCCACCTCTAACTTTTTACTGAGTTAGCAACTCAGGAGTTAACACCTGGTCATTGGATGACGTAATCAAGACCAGGTTCAGGTACCTCCAATGAAGACCAGGCTCAAGTACCTCCCTTGACATCCATTCTCAGTGGTCAGTTTCTCGATGAATGCTGTCAAATGCTTTTAATAACAGTCCTAAGTATGACTCTCCATTTAGAGTACATGAATTAGTCCTCAAAAAATCAAAATATAGATATAATTACATCTTATATATATTTTAATAAATATATTTTTATAGTCAAGCACATTTTCATCTCATTTTACAATCCTGTCTTCTCCCCATATTCCTACTTCCTAAGTAAAAAGGGATGATGCCTCCTTTTTCGAGTTTGCTTTTGCTACCATAACAATTCTTCAGCTTTCCCAAGGGATTAGTGATGGTGCGATTTACTTTTCAAGGAGGGCCCATTTATCTTCCCCCTGACAAATTTCAACACATGCACAGCTCTAGCATGAACATTTCTGCAGATTAATCCCTCACCCTTCTCAAAAGAGAAGAATTATTCTTAAACAATCTATTTCAATACAGAGTTCCTGGTGTGAAGTTAATTTCCACAAACCTTGTGAGCATGCTACCAAACACCATCTCAGTTATTCACTGAGAATAACAGAAGCCTTCCGGTTTGTACTTTTATATCCTTATTGTTTAAGATTGTAAATGGGAAAGAAAGACCGTCCAAAGCATATTTTTCTAAAATATCAGTTTCCTGCAAACTCTTGAAATGGTTTCTGTGTACAACAGTCTGTGGCCATTAACTATCACTAAATATTTATGCAGCATCTACTATAGATAATGTACTATGAAAGATTATATTTTACTTATATAGGTGAACAGACATTATGCAGTTTTGAAAAAAAGCTATGCAAAAGTAACCATGTGTTCAGATCAGCATTTTATAAAGCATGTCCATATTTTACAGCTAGAAGAAATTAACACTTGACTATTAAGAACAGCTAAAAAATATTTAATAGGGCAAGAACAGAGTAATATACCCTAGAAAAACTATCAGGCATCACAAAGACATGATGAGGAAAAGCAATTAAGAACAAATAAAACAGAAAGAGAGTGGGGGGATGGCCAGAAGCTGAATATGAATCACCAATTCAGTGCTATTGTGATAAAAGTCAATATGATACCAGCACAAATCAATAGGAGTAGGGTAGGCAAGGCTGAAACATAATTCTTCTTCTCTCCTCCCCATTAGTCAAAGGGAGAAAGTATCCTGTTTTGAACAGCACACTAAAAAAACCGTGCAGAACCCAATCACATTCAAAGAAGAGAAAGCCAACTAGCTAAAGCAATGGAAGAAAGAGCCTGACAAGGAAAAGTGAAAACATTTTCAAAAAGAAGCTCCAAGATGACCTGAACGCTATTTTTAAGCACCTACAGGATTTTAGGATAATTCTGGCCAGCGACTCTGATGATGGAAGTTCAAATAAGAAAAAAAATCAGTCTAAAATGAACATTGTAGTCATTTGTTCTAGACATTAGTTTGGCCAGTAGAATAATCAAAGAATAGAATAGGTATTGCTCTAACACAAAGATTGCCAGGTATCTCTCTCTTAATTTTTTTAATTTAAAAAAATTTAAAGGTAATCTTTATGAGTTAAATCATTCATATGAAGGTTAGAGGATCCCTCAAAGTCACGTTCAACTATATCATAATTATATGCAGACTACAAGACTCAAAAATATGCATGTTAAATAAACATTTTATTAAAATGGCCAGAGTCTAGTGTGACAAGAGCAATCTGGGAAAAGTCATAATATATTATACACCTATTTCTCAATAACATCACTAATATAAAAGGAAACCAAGTCCCTCTCCCATTGACACCTACATATACACAGATTCTTCCTCTATTCCTGGCTCAGGCACATGGCCATTCTAGAACTGCATAAGACCTGAGAGTCTAACTACATTCTTGATCATCTTGCAAATTTGCTAATGATTAAGGAGACTGTGTATGATAAATACTGATATGTGGCAGGCTCATTTTTGTTATTGGATATAGAAAAACTATACTCATTAATTTCATAGTTTCTGACAAAATATTTTCTTAAGGCTCCATTTTAGTTTCAAGGATATGTAGATCACATTGAACTTGGTCCCTAGGAGGCAGTCTGTTATGATGTGGATACAGCTTTTTCACTATGAAAGTAAAAGTGAAGTCACTCAGTTGTGTACAACTCTTTGCAACCCCATGGACTGTAGCCTACCAGGTTCCACCATCTGTGCGATTTTTCAGGCAAGAATACTGGAGTGGGTTGCCATTTCCTTCTCCAGGAGATCTTCCCGACACAGGGACTAAACTCGGGTCTCCTGCATTGTAGGCAGCCGCGTCACCATCTGAGCCACAGCATATTAAAAAGCAGAGACATTACTTTGCCAACAAAGGTCTATCCAGTCAAAGCTATGATTTTTCCAGTAGTCATGTATGGATGTGAGAGTTGGACCATAAACAAAGCTGAGGGCTGAAGAATTGATGCTTTCGAATTGGGGTGTTAGAGAAGACTCGAGAGTCCCTTGGACTGCAAGGAAATAAAACCAGTAAATTCTAAAGGAAATCTTGAATATTCATTGGAAGGACTGATGCTGAAGCTGAAGCTCCAATACTCTGGCCATCTGATGAGAAGAACTGATCACAGGAAAAGACCCTGGTGCTGGGAAAGATTGAAGGCAGGAGGAGAAGGGGACAACAGTGGATGAGATGGTTGGATGGCATCACTGACTCACTGGACGTGAGTTTGAGCAAGTTCCAGGAGTTGGTGATGGACAGGAGTGAAGCCTGGAGTACTGAAGTCCATGGAGTTGCAAAGAGTTGGACATGACTGAGTGACTGAACTGAACTGAACTGAATAATAGCATTTTCAGCTTCAGTTTCACTTTTCACTCTTTCCTGAAATTGCCTTACTTTTACACATTATTAATAATATTATGCTTATGCATAATTGTCACTTCAGTTGTGTCCAACTCTTTGCAACCTCATGGACTATAGCCCAGCAGGTGGCTCTGTCCGTGGGATTCTCTAGGAAAGAATGCTGGAGTGGGTTGCCATGCCCTCCTTCAGGGGATCTTCCTGACCAAGAGATCAAAGTCACGTCTCTTATGTCTCCTGCATTCTTTACCACTACCTAGGAAGGTATTTTATTATCATATATTATAGAAAAAATATCTTAATTACCCAGATAACCACAATGGTGTGATCACTCTCCTAGAGCCAGACATCCTGGAGTGCAAAGTCAAGTAGGCAATAGGAAGCATCATTACAAACTAAGCTAGTAGAGATGATGGAATTCCAGCTGAGCTATTTCAAATCCTAAAAGATGATGCTGTGAAAGTGCTGCACTCAATATGCCAGCAAATTTGGAAAACTCAGCAGTGGCCACAGGACAGGAAAAGGTCAGTTTTCATTCTAATACTAGAGAAGAGCAATGCCAAACAATGTTCAAACTACCACAAAACTGCATTCATTTCACATACTAGCAAGGTAATGCTCAAAATCCTCCAAGCTAGGCTTCAACACCAAGAGAACTAAGAACTTCCAGATGTACGAGCTGATTTAGAAAAGACAGAGGAACCAGAGATCAAATTGCCAACATCCGATGGATCACAGAAAAAGCAGAATTCCAGAAAAACATCCACTTCTGCTTCGTTGACTACACTAAAGCCTTTGACTGTGTGCATCACAAAAACAAGGAGATTCTCAAAGAGATGGCAATACCAGACCACTTTACCTGCCTCCTGAAACCTGTATGTGTGTCAAGAAGCAACAAAAAGAACTGAACATGGAACAACAGACTGGTTCAACATTGGGAAAGGAGTACATCAAGGCAGTATGCTGTCACCTTGCTTATTTAACTTTTATGCAGAGTTGTTGTTGCTGATCAGTCACTCAAATGTGTCTAACTCTTTGCAACGCCATGGACTGCAGCACACCAGGCTTCCCTGTCCTTTACTACCTCCCGGAGATTGCTCACATTCATTGAGTCAGTGAGGCCAATCAACCATCTCATCCTCTGTTGTCCCCATTTTATCCTGTTTTCAATCTTTCCCCAAATCAGGGTCTTTTCTAATGAACTGGCTCTTCACATCAGGTGGTCAAAGTATTGGAGCTTCAGCTTCAGCATCAGTCCTTCTAATGAATATTCAGGACCGATTTCCTTTAGGATTGTCTGGTTTGATCTCCTTGCAGTCCAAGGGACTCTCAAGAGTTATGCAGAGTACTTAATGCAAAATGCCAGGCTGGATGAAGCACAAGCTGGAATCAAGATTGCCGGGAGAAATATCAATAACCTCAGATATGCAGGTGACACCACCCTTACGGCAGAAAGTGAAGAGAAACTAAAGCCTCTTGATGAAGGGGAAAGAGGAGAGTGAAAAAGCTGACTTAAAACTCAACATTCAAAAAACAAAGATCACAGCATCCAGTCCCATCACTTCATGACATGGGAAACAATGGAAACAGTGACAGACTTTATTTTCTTGGGCTCCAAATCACGGCAGATGGTGACTGCAGCCATTTAATTAAAAGATGCTTGCTCCTTGGAAGAAAACAATGACAAACCTAGACAGTGTATTAAAAAGCAGAGACGTTACTTTGCTGACAAAGGTCTGTTTAGTCAAAGCTATGGTTTTTCCAGTAGTTGTGTATGGATGTGAGAGTTGGACTGTAAAGAAAGCTGACAGCCAAAGAACTGATGCTTTGGAATTGTGTTGCTGGAGAAGACTAGACCCTTAGACTGCAAGGAGATCAAACCAGTCAATCCTAAAGGAAATAAATCCTGAATATTCATTGGAAGGACTGATGCTGAAGCCGAAGCTCCAACACTTTGGTCACCTGATGTGAAGAGCTGACTCACTGGAAAAGACCCAGGTGCTGGGAAAGATTAAGGGCAGGAGGAGAAGGGGAAAACAGAGGATGAGATAGCTGGATGGCATCACTGACTCAATGGGCATGAGTTTGAGCAATCTCTGATAGATGGTGAAGGACAGGGAAGCCTGGCATACAGCAGTCCATGGGGTCACAAAGCATCAGACATGACTGAGTGACTGTTCAACAACAAAAATGCTTACATGAATTTTAAGACCCCTATCTGGGCTTCCCCTGTGGCTCAGCTAGTAAAGAATCTGCCTGTAATGCAGGAAACCTGGGTTTAATCACTGGGTTGGGAAGATCCCCTGGAGAAGGGGAAGACTACCCACTCCAGTATTCCGGCCTGGAGAATTCCATGGACTGTACAGTCTATGGGCGCAAAGAGTTGGACACAATTGAGCTTCACTTTTACTTGGGACTTCCCTGGTGGCTCAGATGGTAAAGTGTCTGCCTACAATGTGGGAGACCCACATTCAATCCCTGGGTCAAAAGATTTCCTGGAAAAGGAAATGCCAACCCATTCCAGTATTCTTGCCTGGAAAATCCCATGGATGGTGGAACCTGGTAGGCTATAGTCCTTGGGGTCGCAAAGAGTCGGACACAACTGAGCAACTTCACTTTCACAGCACAAAAGGTAGTTCTGTGGTCTGGATTATATGTTTTTAGGATGAGAAAGAACGTTACTTTAGTTATGAAAGTGAAAGTGAAGTCACTCAGTCGTGTCCGACTCTTTGAAACCCCATGGACTGTAGCCTATCAGGCTCCTCCATCCACGGGATTTTCCAGGCAAGAGTGCTGGAGTGGACGATTATAATGCTGACGGTGCTCAGCACTGTTTGCTAGAACCCTAAGAAGTTTTACCAAGTACATACTACCTCTAAAAACATTTTTTGTAGTATTTGAGAATTGCTTATAGNACCCCATGGACTGTAGCCTATCAGGCTCCTCCATCCACGGGATTTTCCAGGCAAGAGTGCTGGAGTGGACGATTATAATGCTGACGGTGCTCAGCACTGTTTGCTAGAACCCTAAGAAGTTTTACCAAGTACATACTACCTCTAAAAACATTTTTTGTAGTATTTGAGAATTGCTTATAGTCTTGGATGAAATGATCATTCATATGTCTCAAATTGTAGCTGCATTAAGACTTCAGCACCTTCCTGTTCATCTATTGTCAGATATGCACTGTTCCCCCATACTCATTAGATAGTCCAAGGAACACTCCCTCCCTACCCATCCCCAGTGTGGCTCAGAACAATTGAGAATGAAGAGGCCGAGGAATGAGAAATGTCCTGTTCTTCTCCCGTTTATATTACTCTTCTTGTTTTCCTGGGACTTTTTCAGGAAACATCCTGGAAACTCTCATAAATCAGTTACTCATGAATATTAAAGAGAAATCAAAATTAAAACAAGTGACTGTGGGTATAATGACTGTATGTATTGAGCAAATATAGACTGTATGTAGTGAGCAAATGCTTACCAAGGTTTAGACATTGTATTAAAAACTCTATGAGGATCTAAAGATAAATCAGAAACAGATTCTATAGGAAAACCACAAGTTTAGGATTTGAAATACTGATTTTCAAAGTTTGCCTTTTATTTTCAACCAAATTCTCTACAGAATATTTTTGTCTTGCACGTGTGTGTGTCAGTTGCTCAGTCGCATCCAACTCTTTGTAACCCCACGGACTGTAGCCTACCAGGCTTCTCTGTCCATGGGATTTCTCAAGCAAGAATACTGGAATGGGTTGCCATTTTCCTCCACCAGGAGACCCTCCTACCTAGGGATCAGACCTGTGAGTCTCCTGTGTCTCCTGCACTGCAGGCAGATTCTTTACCCAAGAAAGTTTCCGTTTTCTAATACAGAGGAAATTTTATGTATTTCAAATTCAAAATGTAAACAAATCATAAATATTTAGAAAACACTGTGAGCAAATGATGCTACATGATCTTCTGATAAATGGAAATACCTTTCACATAAGATCAAATTGTGGGATTGTATTGATAGGAAGAGATATTTACTTTTATTCACCAACCTTGAATCGTGACTTTCACTTGAACAATGGATGGTCAAAATAGCCTAACATCTGTTTAAGCATTGATAGATAAAAATTGCCAGAGAAATGTCCTGGTATTGTCCAAGGTCTTATATCTTATAGCAAAGTGGCTGATAAAGGGGACAAACACTATCAAAAATAACTGAGTTACAATATCTAGGGTCAGATACTGAAATGTGAGTCCTTGTATTTCAGCTCTTTCCCTTGTGTTAATTTTTTCATTTTATCTCTCTTGATATATATTTTAGAAATCAGATACAAAACCATAATTTAGGGCTCAGTTTCCTCAATTAGCTCTTCTATACTTGCTTTGGGAAGCTCTTTTAAACACTGAAGCATTAAGATCAAAGTTCTGGTCAACAATTCATTATACTTTGATTTTCAGAAAAAATATCACACAGTGATATGGCAGCAAATTCTAGGTTGTAACTCTCGGTTCATTAGCCTGAATGTATACATACATGGGAACAGCACTAAAATTCAGTGCTGTTCAGTCCCTCATAGCTCAGTCAGTAAAGAATCTGCCTGCAATTCAGGAGACCTGGGTTTGATTCCTGGGTCGGGAAAAGCTCCTGGAGAAGGAAATGGCAGCCCACACCAGTATTCTTGCCTAGAGAATTTCATGGACAGAAGAGCCTGGCAAGCTATGATGGTTCATGGAGTCACAAGAGTCAGATATGACTTAGTGACTAAATGACCAAACCACAGAACTAAAATTCAAGTTTTGTGTTTTGCATGTACAAAAATTTAAAAATATTTGGCCTTCAAACGATTTAGAGAAATCAATGGCACCTTAAAAAAAGCAACATTTTAAATAGACATCACAGTCTCTCAATCCAAGTACAAATTTCCTTCGTGGTCTTCTGGTGGTTCTGACTGGTATCAGATTTTTATCTAAAACCTTTTCTCCTAAGAGACTCACAGACTTAGAAAACAAACTTATTTGCCAGGGGGAAGGGACAGTTAGGGACTTTGGGAAGGTCATGTACATACTGCTGCATTTAAAATGGATAAGCAATAAGACCTACTGTATAGCACAGCAAACTCTACTTAATGTTATGTGCCAGCCTGGATGGGAAGGAGGATTTGGGGGAGAATGGATACATGGATATGTATAGCTGAGTACTTTGCTGTTACCTGAAACTATCACAACATATTTAAACTGGCTAAACCCCAACACAAAATTAAAAGTTTTAAGTCTGGGGGGAAAAAAGAAACGTTTCTCCTGAAACCAGTTCATCTAATCACCATGTATTAGTTTCCTATTGATGTTGCAACAAATTACCAAAAACCTAGTGGCTACAAACAAGAAAAGTTGTTTATCTTAACAACTGAGGCTTCCCTGGTGGCTCAGCAGTAAAGAATCTGCCTGCCTATGCAGGATATATGGGTTTGATCCCTGGATCAGGAAGATCTTCCGGAGAAGGAAATGGACAATCCACTTCTGTATCCGTGCTAGGAAAGTTTATGGACAGAGGAGCCTGGGAGGGCTACCGTCCATGGGGTCGCAGAGTTGGACATGACTCAGTGACTCATCAACACTAACAACAACACAAGGGGCATCCCTGGTGCTCCAGTGGTTAATAGTTCATCTAGCAATGCCAGGAACACTGGTTTGATCCCTGGTCTCAAGAGATCCCGACATGCAGCAAGACAACTGAGTCCATTCTTCACAACTAATGATCCTGTAATCTGGAGCCTGCAAGCTGCAACACTGAGCCCATGCGTCACAACTACTAAAGCCCGTGTGCCCTAGAGCCTGTGCACCACCACAAGAGGAGCCACCACAGGGAGAAGCCAATGCATTGCAACTAGAAAGCAGCCCTTGCTTGCCACAACTAGAGAAAGCCCAGAGTTCTGCAAGGAAGACCAGCATAATATAAATATTTATTTGTAAATAAATATTTTTTAAAAACTTAACAATAACTTGTTATCTTAGCTGTAAATTTCTTACAGTTCTGGAAAGTTAAAAGCCTTAAATGAGTTTGGGGGGCTAAACTCAAGGTGTTATCAGTGCTACCTTCTTTCTGGAGGTTCCAGGAGAGAATTTGTTTCCTTGACTTTCCCGTCTAAAGGCTGTCTGCATTTTTGACTCATGTTGCATTCTTCCATCTTCAAAGTTTATCACTTCGGCCTCTATGTTTCAATTACGTTGCTCCAAATATGCAGGTCAGGAAGCAACAGTTAGAACTAGACACGGAACAACAGACTGGTTCCAAATAGGAAAAGGAGTACGTCAAGGCTGTATAGTGTCACCCTGCTTATTTAACTTATATGCAAAGTACATCATGAGAAACGCTGGGCTGGAAGAAACACAAGCTGGAATCAAGATTGCCGGGAGAAATATCAATAACCTCAGATATGCAGATGACACCACCCTTATGGCAGAAAGTGAAGAAGAACTAAAGAGCCTCTTGATGAAAGTGAAAGAGGAGAGTGAAAAAGTTGGCTTAAAGCTCAACATTCAGAAAACAAAGATCATGGCATCTGGTCCCATCACTTCATGGGAAATAGATGGGGAAACAGTGGAAACAGTATCAGACTTTATTTTAGGGGGCTCCAAAATCACTGCAGATGGTGACTGCAGCCACGAAATTAAAAGANAGTTGGCTTAAAGCTCAACATTCAGAAAACAAAGATCATGGCATCTGGTCCCATCACTTCATGGGAAATAGATGGGGAAACAGTAGAAACAGTGTCAGACTTTATTTTTCTGGGCTCCAAAATCACTGCGGATGGTGACTGCAGCCATGAAATTAAAAGACGCTTACTCCTTGGAAGGAAAGTTATGACCAACCTAGACAGCATATTAAAAAGCAGAGACACTACCTTGCCAACAAAGGTCTGTCTAGTCGAGGCTATGGCTTTTCCAGTAGTCATCTATGGATGTGAGAGACTATAAAGAAAGCTGAGAGCTGAAGAACTGATGATTTTCAACTGTGGTGTTGGAGAAGACTTTTGAAGAGTCCCTTGGACTGCAAGGAGATCCAATCAGTCCATCCTAAAGGAGATCAGTCCTGGAGGGACTGATGTTGAAGCTGAAACTCCAATACTTTGGCCACCTGATGCGGAGAGCTGACTCATTTGAAGACCCTGATGCTGGGAAAGACTGAGGGCAGGAGGAGAAGGGGACGACAGAGGATGAGATAGTTGGATGGCATCACCGAGACAATGGACATGGGTTTGGGTGAACTCTGGGAGTTGGTGATGGACAGGGAGGCCTGGCGTGCTGCAATTCATGGGGTCGCAAAGAGTCGGACACGACTGAGCGACTGAACTGAACTGAATGCCCAGTTAAGTGCTACTGTTCTTAAGGGGCAATTTAGTACAAAATATTTAAAAACAATAATCAAAGGATGAATTCTCAGATTATATTACTGGAAGAAGGGACTGGAGAAGGGAAGCATTAAATTTATTCTTAAAGAGAAATTTTAAGACACTGTAGTCATGGTAAGAGAAATATAGTTAAAAGAAGGTTTCTTTAAAAACTTAGAGGATGTCTGGTTAAAGATGGCAATGTTTTGGGGGCACTGAATTGGGTGATGGGTGATGGGTCTGATGGGTGCATGCATTTACCTATGTGCCTTTATGAATGCAGCACTAAACAGGCAGAAGAGGAATTTTGTTAAGGAAAGCATACACTCAAAAGGACACAGAGAACAGGGTTGAGGATAACCACCTCACCCTGGAGCCTGTTGTCAGAACCAGGGGCTGGATGGATCCTAAGCTGTGGTTGGAGGATGCTCAGAATCACCAGAGGATCCCAGAAAGATTCCAGGTGAGAAAGCAACTGTGCAAGGGAGGAAACTCTATTGGACTGAGAGCCCTCAGGACTAGCTAGTCCAATTCCAGACTGTTGCTAAGTGGCAAAACCAGGACACAAACCTAGTGCAACACTCTCTCAAAAGCCTCCTCTCAAATTCCACAGAATTAGCATGCACTTCTCTGCCTAGATGTGTTCCACACTACACTTGTTTGGACATGGAAACCTTTTATAGCCATCAAGCCTGAAAATGAGAATGGAAAGCTAGTAAAAACTACCACCCACAGAAGCTGTTTTATTGTCCTTATACAATAAGGCTGGAAGGGATCTTTGTAAAAGTAAGACTAATAAAATGTGCCATAAAAGCAGAGAATCAGAGTGTTGAGGTCTTCTGTTTTATTGCCAGGTGTCACTCACATGGCACAGGGTCCTAACTGATAGAGGAAGCAGATGCAGGGAGAGACATCCAGAAGCAGCTCCCTGAGCTCAACTCAGCACATCATCCTCAAGAAAGGAGGACAGCCCATGGGACCAATTTCTTTACAACATTTCTGGAGTACTTGCTCTGGGCTAACAGCTGTTCTGAGCCCTTTACAAGCAGAAAGTCATTCAGTGAAAACTATTCCACACAACAAAGTAGATACTATTAACATCATCCCTAATTTTCCTTCAAATGAGGAAACAAGCCCAGAGAGGTTCACCGACTTCTCAAAGGTCACACAGCCAGTAAGGGAGAACACCAGGACTGCAAACCAGATAGCATGATTTCAACATCCCAACTCTTATTAACTATTAGGCTCTGCTTCCTCTTCTTGACGTTACACACCTGAAAACTGAAGACAACGTATTGGGCTGAAATGGTATTTCCAACCAAAGGGCCATTCATAGATACCACGTGATGAGAACAGTCTCTGTCCTGATTGACTAGAAACTGGATGCTTGCAAAACTGGAATTAGCAAAGGGCTGCAGTGGGGATTCTTCTCAATACCAGGGCACTTAGACAATACTGAGCTTGCTCACTAAAGTCACCAGTAATATCCCAGGACCCTTCTCTGTCTTAGCCACTTATCTTGTCCATGGACTGCAACATTATCCCTCCTTTGAGATTTATGTCAAATGCTAGCTATTCCATGAAGCAACCTTTTCTGAGTACTGCAACAATGAAAGCATTATAATTCTCTGACGGTGTGTTTCTTACTTCCTTATCTCATCTTTGATTACAGCCACAAGCCTCTGACTTGCTTGTGAGCTCCAAGTAGGTATGACTGAATATTATTTATTTTGTGTTTCTGACAGCAGAGTGTTTGGCGAGAAATAGTTCCTAAATTGACATCTGAATTTTTATTAATGGTATGAGCACTCTCTTTAACTTCTCTACTTATAGGTTTATTTTAACCAAAATAGTCTTTAATCAAATAATTTTACCAACTGTTTCTAGAAACTGTGCAAAATATGAGTAAGAAAGGGGAAAAACATGCCAAATGCTTGAATGCAGTTTTTTTACATGATCAATATAGCAGAAATTTGGAATCAAAGAACGTCAACTCTGGAATGGTCTAAATAATAATTTAAAAATACTGTTACTGAATGCAAAACTAGGATGCCTTATTAGAACACATATTAGCATGTAGTTCCTTTGATTCTGACTAAATTTATCAATTTGAGACATTTCACATTTTCACTGTTCCATCATTTAAGGTTAAAAAAAAACACATCACTTACCAAATATATGAATAAAAGTGAAGTAGGGCTTACATCTTTTTTCATGAAATTTAATATAAACTTCATATATCTTGCAAATTATTACAAATGACGTGAAACTACTATTGTTGTTCGATTGCTAAGTCATGTCTGCCTCTTTGTGATCCCAAGGACTGTAGCACGCCAGGCTCCTCTGTCCTCCACGATAGCTCAGTTTGCTCAAATTCATGTCCATTGAGTTGGTGGTGCAATCTAACCATCTCATCCTCTGCTACCCACTTCTTCTTTTGCTTTCAATCCTTCCCAGTATTAGGGTCTTTTCCAAGGAGTCAATTATTTGCATCGGGTGACGAAAGTATTAGAGCTTAAGCTTCAGTATCAGTCCTTCAAATGAATACTCAGGATGGATTTCCTTTAGGATTGGCTGGTTTGATCTGCTTGCACTCCAAGGGATTCTCAAGAGTCTTCTCCAGCACCACAGTTCCAACACATCAGTTCTTGAGCACTCGGCCTTCCTTCTTTATGGACCAACTCTCATATCCATACAAGACTACTGGAAAAACCATAGCTTTGACTATATGGACCTTTGCCAGCACAGTGATGTCTCTGCTTTTTAATATGTTATATAGGTTTGTTATAGGTTTTCTTTCCAAGGAGCAAGTGTCTTTTAATTTCATGGCTGCAGTCACTATCCTCAGTGATTTTGGAGCCCAAGAAAAGAAAATCTATTACTGCTTCCACTTCATAGTGAAACTATGGAGTTCGGTAAATGAAAAAATATTCTGAAATTAACTAGTAAAGACTTTGTATACTGATACAATTGTCCATTAGAAGACGCTTACTCCTTGGAAGAAAAGTTATGATCAACCTAGATAGCATATTCAAAAGCAGAGACATTACTTTGCCGACTAAGGTCCGTCTAGTCAAGGCTATGGTTTTTCCAGTGGTCATGTATGGACGTGAGAGTTGGACTGTGAAGAAGGCTGAGCACCAAAGAATTGAACTTTTGAACTGTGGTGTTGGAGAAGACTCTTGAGAGTCCCTTGGACTGCAAGGAGATCCAACCAGTCCATTCTGAAGGAGATCAATCCTGGGATTTCTTTGGAAGGAATGATGCTAAAGCTGAAACTCCAGTACTTTGGCCACCTCAAGCGAAGAGTTGACTCATTGGAAAAGACTCTGGTGCTGGGAGGGATTGGGGGCAGGAGGAGAAGGGGACGACCGAGGATGAGATGGCTGGATGGCATCACGAACTCGATGGACGTGAGTCTGAGTGAACTCCAAGAGATGGTAATGAACAGGGAGGCCTGGCATGCTGCGATTCATGGGGTCGCAAAGAGTCCGACACAACTGAGTGACTGAACTGAACTGAACTGATCCAACGGGAATTGATGCCAAATAACAGTGTCAGATATAAAAATCCAAGGATGCTAAAGCCCCTTATATAAAACGGTATAGTGTTTGCCTAAAAACAATACACATTCTCCTGTACACTTTGAATCATTTCTAGAGTACCTGATATAATGTAAATGTTATGTAAATAGCTGCTAGTATGTGGCAAATTCAAATTTTGCATTTTGAAACTTTCTGGACTTATTTTTCCCAAATATTTTCAATCCCTGGTTGGTTGAAATTTGTGGAAATGGAATCCATAGACACAGAAAGCCAACTGTACTTTACATAAATCTATCCTTTCACCTCCCAAGGATTGAACCTGGGTCCCCCGCATTGCAGGCAGATTCTTTATTGTCTGAGCCAGCAGGAAGCCCCACAAAGAAGATTAAATTCCTGTTTTTCTACTGAAAGCCTCAAAGCTTATGACTTTCATAAGGTACGAACAAAGCTACAGTATAAACATGGTCTACTCATATTTCATCATTTCTCCAGTCAAGTCCATCAGGACTTAAAAACACCCTTCAAAAGGGTTTCTGTGTATCAGATACATTCACTTCCACAATGTTTTGAAGTGAAGTTAACTGTGGCTTCAAACTTAACAGCCATCTTAATCATCATCTTTATGAAGTGAACAGTACTTCTATTTACTAGGCGTTCTTTGAATCAACTAAGTATTTTCATAAGTTAGTAGTAGCTGCATTCCTTGAGCACTCACTTAATGCCTGGTACCATCATAGACTTTTGTATGTACTAACTTTTTCTCATCTTATGAGAACCCTATGGGGTAGATGCTACTATTATTCTGATCCTACGGACATGGAAAAATAATTTAGGTCACTTGCCTAAAAGCACAGTTAGCAAGTAATGAGTTTGGGGATTCAAACCCAGGCAACCTGATTCCAGGGACCACACACCTTTCTACTACATACTGCCTCTTTATTTTAACATGAAAGTTAAAATAGAAGTTATGTTTTTTATTGCAAAGTACATTACACTATAGCTTTTTCTGCGAACATATTAAGCAAAATCAGTGGAATTACTCTGACAGCTACGGCCTCCACTTTCAAGCTCCTTTTTGATGCTAAGGCAGGAGGGCAAATAAAACCCTCTGTTGTCTTCTCTTCCTTTCTCCGCAAATGTTAAGCATACACTCGAAGTGAAACCACTTGGCAAGAGTCCTGCTTAAGAGCTGGCGTCATGAATGCGTGATGCTCACCCTAGAAGGACAACAGCTTACTGAGGGCAAAGATTTGGTCTTGCAGGTGTTTGAGGGCAACACTGGTATATTGCTGTGCACCTAAATCAAAGCTATCCATCTCCCAATTTTTATGTTTGAACACAAGTTTTTCTTTTTTATAATTTTTAATTAATTATTAATTAGAGGCTAATAACTTTACAATATTGTAGTGGTGTTGCCATACTTTGACACAAATCAGCCTTGGGTATGCATGTGTCCCCATCCTGAATCCCCCCCACCCCTCCGCATCCCATCCCTCAGGGTCATCCCAGTGCCCCAGCCCTGAGCACCCTGTCTCATGCATCGAACCTGGACTGGAGATCTGTTTCACATATGGTAATGTACATGTTTCAATGCTATTCTCTCAGATCACTCCACCCTTGCCCTCTTCCACAGAGTCCAAAAGCCTATTCTTTATATCTGTGTCTCTTTTGCTGTCTCACATATAGGGTCATTGTTACCATCTTTCTAAATTCCATATATATGCGTTAATATACTGTATTAGTGTTTTTCTTTCTGACTTATTCACTCTGTATAATAGGCTCCAGTTTCATCCACCTCATTAGAACTGTTTCAAATGCATTCATTTTCATGGCTGAGTAATATCCCATTGTGTATATGTACCACAGCTTTCTTATCCATTCATCTGCTGATGGACATCTAGGTTGCTTCTATGCCCTGGCTATTGTAAACAGTGCTGCAATGAACATTGGGGTACACGTGTCTCTTTCAATTCTGTTTTCCTCAGTGTGTATTCCCAGCAGTGGGATTGCTGGGTCGTATGGCAGTTCTATTTCCAGTTTTTTAAGGCATCTCCAAACTGTTCTCAATAGTAGCTGTACTAGTTTGCATTCCCACCAACAGAGCAAGAGGGTTCCCTTTTCTCTGCACCCTCTCCAGCATTTATTGTTCGTAGACTTTTTGATGGCAGCCATTCTGACTGGCATGAGATGGTACCTCACTGTGGTTTTGATTTGCATTTCTCTGATAATGAGTGATGTTGAGCACTTTTTCATGTGAACACAAGCTTTTCTTAACAGCCTTGCTCTATCGAATAACCTTGTTTTTTCACCAGCAAAGGTAGTGATCCCAGGGGGTCCATACACACACTTGTTCTACCAATGAAAACATCAGGTTCAGAGAAATGTGTAACTTCCCTGTGTTCCCAGATAACTTGGTGAAAGAAAACAGGGCTCCTTGTTTTTCACACCAGGTCCCCTTTGTCTACATCTTAAAGCCCTATAGCCCTAAGGTCTAGACTAGAAACAGATAATGACACCCTGAGTTCAGAAAACACTCAGTGGACACCTGATACACTGCCAATTCTCTGAGGAAGCATGTAATGTCCGTCAGTGCACAGACATCAAATTTCACAAATTATTATTATTATTTTTTACAGAGCCACAGGCGCCAGACTTCTGTTCATCTGGATGGTTGGTGGGTTGGCTGGATTTTTGGTTTGTAGAGCAAAATTAGGTCCTTCAATTATATTTTGCATTCAATAAGTCTAACAAAGCCATCAGACATCACTGAATCGTGTTAATGATGCAGACACATATTTCTTTCTTGTTCCACAGGTTTTTAGCCAAAATACCTCCCCTCAAAGATTAGACATGGGTTCGACCCCTGAGTTGGGAAGATCCCCTGGAGCAGGAAATGGCAACCCACTCCAGTATTCTTGCCTGGAAAATCCCAGGGACAGAGGAGCCTGGTGGGCTACAATTCATAGGGTCACAATGAATCAGACACGACTGAAGTGATTTAACATGGAAACATTAGTTTTAGAATGCAGCATTTTGAAGTGAAGATAGATTTGAAGTCTTAGTTAAACAATTGATAGGTTTTATCTGAAGACGTTTTTTAAAAGAGATAATTTTTAAGTCTGTATTCTCCATTTCAAATTGTTACTGGGACAATTCATAGGGTCACAATGAATCAGACACGACTGAAGTGATTTAACATGGAAACATTAGTTTTAGAATGCAGCATTTTGAAGTGAAGATAGATTTGAAGTCTTAGTTAAACAATTGATAGGTTTTATCTGAAGACGTTTTTTAAAAGAGATAATTTTTAAGTCTGTATTCTCCATTTCAAATTGTTACTGGGACACTAATTTTATTAATTAAAGACAACAGAGATGATCATCAGCTAGGAAGAAAGTAAATTGACTTTAGCTTGAAAAATTCCGTAAGTTTAAAGAATGAAACAAAGATGAGATTAAAGATTCTTTTCTTGGAAACTCTGATACAATCTAAATTCCCAAGATAGCGTTCAAACTTTAATCAGTTTAGGAATCCAAAGAAATAGTCAAGCTAGGAGAAAAGATATGACTCAGCCTATGGACCAATTATGCAGACCTGAGTTTCATCTCAAAGTAAACATCCCCTGAAATTATTTCTATGTCCATCAATAAGTAACTCTGTGACTCTAAGTTTGCTGGAGGCTCAGCTTTCACTTTTCGCTTTCATGCACTGGAGAAGGAAACGGCAACCCACTCCAGTGTTCTTGCCTTGAGAATCCCAGGGACAGGGGAGCGTGGTGGGCTGCCGTCTATGGGGTCGCACAGAGTCAGACTCGACTGAAGCAACTTAGCAGCAGCAGCAGCAGCAGCAGCAGCTGTTTCTCTGTTTGAAAAGCAACAGACTTATCAATGCAGTCACTGAGGCTGGAGGTAAGTCAAAACTGTTCACTTCATTCTCAGAATCAGTGTGAACTTAATCTGAGCCAGAAACGTCTTCATTAAATCATTGATTCAAAAAACAGGTTAGGCACTTCCATAACATGCAAAATAATGTTATATATTTCATGAATATACATACTTGTATACATATATACACATATATGTAGCATAAAAATAAAGAAGGAAATATAAACACCAAATTGAGGATAGAGATTGACTGGAGGGTAGAGCAGAACATAGAAGGGGTCTATAGAGAGCTTCAGCTGCTTCTGTAATATTTTAATCCTTTAAAACAAGACTGGAGAGATCTCAGAGGGTCTCTGTTATATTAGTCTTTGTATTTAAGAATACTTTACTATAAAAAAAAGATACTGTGAATAAGAATTATGTTCAGTAAAACATGTTACAGTAAATGATTATGTCTTTTCCTTTCTCACACCTAGAAACTATGAATGGCTTTTTCATTATATACCATCAGTCCAAGCATCATTTTCTAAGCATCATAACTGGTTTTACTCTTTTCCTGTCATTTATAGTCATGCTTTGAGGGCTAAAATTACTATTGGAAAAGTTTCAGGTATTGTCTACATTTTATACTGACTTCTAAATCTACTGTGATCCATTTCTTAGATTTAACTACTTTGATTTGGATATTGGGTTTTTTTAATGCTTTGTTTGTAAATTCTAACAGCAGTCAAATTTTACTGATTCTGTCTTCAGTTCTCTACTGAGGTCCATTCTTTTTTTTTTTCCACCAGGTTGATTTCTCTTGTCAAATGCCCAGCAAGGTTGAATTCAGCATCTCTGGCCTTTGGCCCCTCCCATGAGTCTTTCCAACACCAGTCTCAGGCTCCTACAATCTACTCAAAATACAACTGCCAAAAATCAACATCCACAAATGACATTCTGTTAGGTCACTGTGTCTATGAAACATTTCTCCTTACTCCTCGAATTCCCCTGAAAACGGACTAAACGTATAATTGTGAGCTTCAAGTCCATTCATTTATATGCAAGTTTGAAAGGCCACAACTTGTAGAAATCGGAAAAAGATAAATGAGCATTTTCCAGTAAACATTTGTTCAGGATAAGGATAAAGGAAGGAATAAAATCAAGATTATTCTCCTGCTGCCAAAAATAAAATCAGTCAATATGACTTTGGAACATGTATTTGCAAATGTCACAATTCTTAAGTGTGTGGTTAAGGCAAAAGCAGCCAAATATTTATTACCACTGCTAAAGCTGAAACTCCAGTACTTTGGCCACCTCATGCAAAGAGTTGACTCATTGGAAAAGACTCTGATGCTGGGAGGAACTGGGGGCAGGAGGAGCTCCGGGAGTTGGTGATAGACAGGGAGGCCTGGCGTGCTGCAATTCATGGGGTCGCAGAGTTGGACATGACTGAGCGACTGAACTGAACTGAACTGAACGTCAAGCTAATGTTATGTGTACCTTGAACATCAAGTGCTTTCATAGTATCTATGTACTTTCTTTTTTCTTATCTGAAAGCAGACTGAAGACAAAGAGTTATTTGTTCAGATGCTGTGATTGCACAGGAAAGAAAGAAATGGGAATGAATGGTACTCCAATTTGAAAAATGTACATACTTTTGCATTTAAGCAAGAAATTCATTTGTATCTCTCTACTGCCCTGTTTGGTATCAACTTTCTGTCACAGGCTATAGCACATCTCATAACTGGAGGAGAGACAGAGCAGCAGGCCATTCACAGGGCCTGGCATAGAGATCCTCTCTTACCCTTAAATCCTGCCTACAATTCTAGTATAAAATTTCTTTAGTTTCCTCATCTGAAAAATGGGGATGAAAATATGTAATTTTCAGTTTTGTTAGAATTTAATGAGAAATGAAAGAAAAGATTAAAACGCAGAGAAACATGCTCAGGGATGGACCCTAGGATGCTATGTAGGCTCATTCTTAATTCACTTGCCCTGACATACCAGTCTCACCATGCATTCATGCATCATATTTCACCTCCTGGCGTTCGTTCGTTTTTTTAACTATTTTTTCCACCCATACCCACACCACTTCTCATCCTCCAGCTCCTTCAGCCCCTTTACCACCACATTCTCCTCTTGGACTTTTAAGCTGTCTGTGAAGAATACAGGTTTGTTTATGCAGATGTTTATTTATGTGTGTGTGTATGTGTGTGGACTTCTCAAGTGGCACAATGGCAAAGAACCTGCTGGCAAATGCAGGAGACATGGGTTCGATCCCTGGTAGAGAAGATCCCCTGGAGAAGGACATGGTAACCTGCCCCAGTATTCCATGCCTGGAAAATCCCATGGACAGAGGAGCCGAGCGGGCTACAGTCTATGGGGTCACAATGAGTCAGACGTGACTGAACACACATGCGTGGATGTATGTATAAACATAGATTATGCATCAAGTAAATATCTAGTATATGTATGTGTATAAACACACATATCTATGTGTATGCATATGTATGTGCATCGGAGACACAGAAGTTAAATCCAAGAATATCAAGGCCTTTCTAATTGGAAACAAATACAGGTATGTAGACCTCTGACCTAGTATCTTCTATGTGGGAGAGGATGACGTTCTTGCTTCCTCCTCTATTAAGGAAGGAAAAGGAAGAGCAGATAAACAATTTGCAGTCACAAGGCACTTTCCAAAAGTCAGTTAACTGGTACTGCTGTATAAGAAAATAAGCCAGTTCATGAAATTGAGCCTAGTTACAACACACACCATGAAATTCTTGGCTGACTGAGTGGCCATGTGACTTGTATGCTGACTGAAAAAGTAATGAGTTGCCCACATGCCAGCTGTATTCATAAAGCAGTACCTCATCTTTTACATAACCGCAACACTCCATTCACTATGAGTACTGGAAGACAATGAGCTGCCCACCGTAAAGTCGCATCATGCTACCAAAAAACTGTCAGAACTGATAAATGAATCACAGGATACGAAATCAAGGCACAGAAGTCTGTGACATTCCTGTACATTTACAGACTATCAGCAAGAGAAATTAAGAAAATAATCCCATTTACAATTGCGTCACAAAGAAATTTTGCCTGGTCTCCATCCACTTCCCCAAAGCAGAAGTGTTTGTTCCCATAATATACTGTTCTAATATTAATATTTATTATAGTTATCTTTTAAACAGATAACTGATGCTGGGAATGATTAGGGGCAGGAGAAGGGGGCGACAGAGGGTGAGACGATTGGATAGAATCATTGACTCAAAGGACATGAATTTGAGCAAAAACAGTGAAGGGCAGGAAATCCTGGCACACTGCAGCCCATGGGGTTGCAAACCGTCGGACAGGACCTAGCGACTGAATAACAACAACGCTTTAAGAGACCAACAATCAGTTGAATTTTCATTTCCAAGTGAAAGATCTGTGCCTTAACTCTGCCCAAGACTCACTTTAGGGAGGCTGCATTCTCCCTGGGCTGGAATCCTGGATCCACGGGGGCTTTCATTTCAGTCTTTGTGAGTGAGCATGGGCGCTCCCTGTGATTCTATCATCTGGTCTATAAAATGAAGATAATAACATCTACTTCAGAGGGTTTGAGTGAGGACTAAATGAGACAATATTTGTAAAGTACACAGAATAGCATTTCAATATGTGGCAAATGTTTAATAACTCTTATCTTTATTATTTTTATATAGCATGTATATGACATATACCCCAGAAATGATTCCTGAATTAAGTCTTATGGTTAACTGTATGGGCCAGCGCCAATGGCTATACACACCACTAAATTATAACAGGACTTTAAGGAAAGACATTTTGTATACGGTTTGAAAAAGATACAAGGGTAAAAGAAGCCTTCCTTCCACTAAAGTGGTTAAGCAATAGGTCATGTAAATGAGGGACTCTCTGTTGCTTCTTTATTAAATTTATGTGTTAGAATTTGGCTGACTTCTTACTTTCCCCTTGTTTGCAGTTTTAAAGTTATTTAATATTTAATGTTACAAAACCACTTGAGATTGCTGCTACACTAAATCTGTACATTGTACACGCAGTTCTGAAAATGTTAAGAGCAAAATTTAGTAGAGCTGGAAAGTGAAAAGTATAGCAGTGAATTTCCATGGCAATGCGGTGTTATAAATAAGATATGATATGTAGAGAAATTGATCACCAGAGATGTACAGATGAAGAGATCGAGTTTATGTTTATTCATGGGTTTTTTAAAACTCCTGTGCATTGAGATATTTTATAGCCAAAAAATTAAATATCTGAACTTCAGGGTCATCATCTAAAACCTGTCAACACACTGTCTCTAAATGAGGGACTGCAAACTTAAATCCTTTGGGCACCACGCCAGTCAGACAAACAAGGAGATGGTTAGGCTGAGCTCTGGGTGAACAGCCACGGGCACTCAGTCCCCATGCTGGCAGTGGGGCAGGAGGTGCTCAGGGCTGCGGCAATCTCAACACCCCACTGAAGTAGGGGTCAGTCAAATGTCAAGACAAATCCAAACTGAACTGTGGCCAGAATTCTCCCATTTTGCAGAGAAAGCTGGCAGTCTGATATTTTATGTATTTTATATGAAATCTGATTTTTAAATAAATGCTGGCAATTAACTTGACTGCAAACTAAAACACTAAAAAGGCCAAACAAAATACATCTTGAAGGCTGGATTCAACCTGGGGCCACGAGTTCACAACTTTTGCTTTCATATGTGGCAGGAATGGGTGGGATGTTTTATTTTTAACCCTTACTCTCCAAACTACATAAATAAGCTGGAATGGAACTCTCTGCTTTCCCAAGGCATGGAATTTTCATGGGTAAAATTTCATCCTCATTTTCTAATGACCTAATGAACTCTTGATCAATTCTCAGAAAATGTCCAGCAACCAAAAATGGAGAGAAGTCAAATCAAAGAAATTCTACATGAAATTATGCTCACAAACAGACTGCCATTCATTACGGAGGATAAATTGAGCAATTACTTAATGCCTGGACACACAAGGATCTAAAATGCATAAGTCATAATCCTTCTCTTAAGAAGCTGACAATCTAACAGGCTGTTTCTTGATGGGCTATGGCTGCAAATCTAAGAAAGCCTTACTATTTGAGGCCACCATTCGCATCCTCTGTCTGCACTTTCAGCTTGGGACAATATCCAAACAGTAGCTTTTATCTCAGGGTCATCCTGCCCTAGTGTCTCCAGGGGAAAATGCCTGGAGATCTCAGTTCTTCCACACCAGATCTGGGAATCTTATTAAAACGAGATGGTGTTGCATCTGTCCCTTCTCTCTGTGAGCGGAGGTGAGAGAGGGGTGGGGTACAGATGCAGTGGGGGACCAGACAGAAAACCCAAGAAAAAGTTCCACTGGACCCAGTGTCCAAATCCCCTGAAGACTCTTGTAGGAACGTAGAGCAGGAGAACGGTCAGGAGATTAATGGCACCAACGCAATGGGAAAGCATCTGGAGGAGGGGCAAGGGGAATGGGCAAGTGAGGGAGGACGGGAGGCAGTCGGTAAGACATTTACTATCAGAGTTTCAATAGTAAATCAGTTACTCATAGATGATGCCAAATGTTAACGGGAAAACAATTCAAATTATAAAATAAAATGTATTCACAATTTTCCTGGAACATCTATACTATGTAATTGAAGGCAGATATATACAGTCAAACAGACAAATCAATTCTCAAGGGGTTCCTTGTAATCACTTGTACATATTTGGGATGTTATGACCAATGTAATAAATACACATTCTTTCTCTGCATCATTGCATGCTTTAGAGTAACACTATTTCCTGGAGCTGTGAAAGCTCTTTCATGTAGAACCTCAGGATAACTGGGGTAGCACTGCCAAGAAAGGAGACACACTGAAAGCAAGCAGGTCCTTAGGGAAAGCATGGCATGCAGATTTTCTCAGAACCAAGGACTTCTTTCTGAAAGGGGTAAATAATGAAAGCCTGTAGTCTTCCTGGAAGTGGTCTCTGCCTCCAAGATTTTGCCTATTTTCAGCCAGATTGAGGCTCCTAACAGAACAATTCTGCAGACACTTCAGTGAACTGACTCCGGGGTTTTCAATAATCAGAGCCCCTCTTTAGACTCCTACTGTCGCCACCATTCGCCCCACGTGTGTGTCTCCTGGGTCAGCAGACCTGGGCCCGCTGCTGCCTCAATCCCCCTTCATCATGTGTCCAGAACCACTCTTCGCCACAAGGCCCACTTATCACTTCTCTGCAAGACTTTCCTTTCTTTTCCCAACTCTCTGCTCCACAGAAAATTACAGGATTCTTTTGCTCTGTTAAGCACTACCCCCTTAACATCACAGACAAGCAAACAAGCAAAACCCAAAAGAGCCTACTGACCACCTACTTTTCCAGCCACTTAAGTACCTTTGCATATGTAATTCCACTTTATGTATCACAGCAGTTCTTCCAGGAAGGTGCTGTTTTCCTCTTAAACAAGTGAGATCCTTGCACAGAGAGCAAACCTGGCTTGTGTGAGGTCACACTGTAGACATAGGAGCAAGGAAAAGTGCAGGTGTCACTTAGGATGTATGACACTAAATCCCTATGAGCTTCGCAAAGCAGCACTCTGCCTATCACAGAACAAGAACAAAGACGACAATAAAAATAATAGCTGACACTTACTGAGTAATTACCAACGGATACTTCTAAGCGCTTTATGTGTTCTAATTCACTAATCCTCACAAGTGGATACAATGATAGCTCCCATCTTAAGAGATGTGGGAGGGAGACCCATAAAGATTAAGCAACTTGCCTGAGTTCACAAGCCTTTTAAGTGGCAGAGTCCATGCTCTCTGGTAGACACGGCCATCCTGCCCCATCTACTGTCTCATGGTGCCACATAACTGCTTCCAGAGGCTTTTATAGCTAGTTTTTATGTTCACCTTTTCTCACTATATCCCCTATCATTCTTTTTTATATCAGAAAGGCTAGTCTTGAGAAAAAACCAAAATGTTAAAAGGGATGAGTGCTGGAAGGAGAGATGGGAAGAGGAAAGGAGACACAGAAAAGGAACAGTCATTTCATGGTCTGAAGTGACGACACCCTCAGGATACCCTCAAGATGCAACCAACCATCAAGTTGAAACTAACAACATCTTCTCATTTACTGATGACCTTGAAGCCACTTTTGACAGCCACACCCTAAATGGAACAACGGAGTAAACAGATATAGGTACCACGTGAGCCTGGGGCTAGTTAGGGCCCTGGCACATTGCAGGTATCCAAAACCTCCAACAATGTGACACTACCATCAACCCAATCCCTCACTGATTCACTGCAGGAGTTCGATAAACTCTTACAGATGTCAGTTTTGGAATAAAATAATTAAAACGAAGAAAAATACTGGAAACAACTTCCATGTCATGAATTCACAATTCATGTTTCAAGGGGCACTGCCCTCCAAAAGACACCAGTAAGAAAACAAAAGACACACATCACAGACTGGGTGAAAAAGCCTGCCAGTCATCTACCTGATAAAGGATTTACATCAAGAATATACAAAGAACTCTTAAAACTCAATAAGAAGAAGAGAAACTCAACTTAAAAATAGGTAAAAGATCTGAACAGACATTTCACTAAACAAAATACATATATATGGATGGCCAATAATCATATGAAAAGATACTCAACATCATTACTCATGAGACGGATAAAATGAGATACCACTTTACACCCACTAGGAAGACTGTAATCAAAAAGACAGAAGCAAGTATTCTCTAGAATGTAGAGAAACCGGAACCCTCACACAGTGCTGATGGGAATATAAAATGGTGCAGCCACTCTGGAAAACAGTTTGATAATTTCTTAGAAAGTTAAACCTAAATTTATTACATGGCCCAGCAATTTCTCTTTTAGGTATCTACCCAAGAGAAATAGAAACATGCCCACACAAAGACTTGTACGTGAATGTTCATAGAACATGACTCCTAACATCCAAAAAAAAAAAAAAACAAAAATAATCCAATGTCCAACAACTGATGAATGGATAAACAAAATGTGGTATATTCATTCATTAAACAAAGTACTGATACATGACACAAAATGTATGAAACTCAAAAACACGCCAAGTGAAAGTCAGCTACAAAAGAAGACATACTGGATGATTCCATTTATTTGAAATGCCCAGAAAAAGGCAAATCTATTGAAACAGAAAATAGATTAGTGGTTGTCAAGGGCTGGGGGGATGACAGCAAATGGGCACAGTGTTCTTTCTGGAGTGACAGAAATGTTATGAAATTGAACGGTGATGCTTATACAACTCCATAAATTTACTAAAAAAAAAATTAAGTGGTACCCTTATAATGGATGAATTTTTTAGTATGCAAATGATACTTCACTAAAGCTGTTAAACAACAACAATGCCTCTGCTCCCTGCTTCCACTCCAGCAGCTCTCACTGAATGCAGGACGCTTACCCGGGTGTCAGTATTCTATCTCCTCCCCAGGACAATCAGCTCACAGTTGAGGTTCTCTCTTGGATGCCCTTGAAAGTACAGAACACTGAAGGACACAGGTGCCCAAAGTATTTCATGATGGAAGCACTTCGGGAAGGTTCCATTCAGTGAGAGCCCTAGAGCTGACTCTTTAACAAAGAAGGGTGCTCTAGAATTCTCTTCTAGAGGATCACCACCATGTCACGTTTATTATTCCAGTGGCACGAATACAGCTGCACACCGCAAGGGATTTCCTGCCTTCTGCATCTGTTCAAAGAGAACATCTACCCGCCTGTTCCCTCCCCCTTTCTGTAAGAAAATCCACCACAGGCCATTTACCCAAATAAACCTCTTAATGCATTTATTGTTAACTCTTTTTTTGGACATTTGAGTTTCCCTCTCAACAAAAAAGCATTGAGTATACCCTCCCCTCCCCCATCCTCACTGGCCAGATAAGTTCCTGCTGCGGGGACACTTCCAAAGTATACTATGAGGGCTACTGGTTAATTTTTTTAACACGTGGCACCAAATCTTTCGTGCACCCCTACTCACTGACCCCGAAAAGACTGCCACAGTATGCGTGCTCAGTCATGTCTGACTCTTTGAGACCACATGGACTGCAGCCCGCCAGGCTCCTGTGCCCACAGAATCTTCCAGGCAAGAATACTGGAGTGGGTTGTCATTTCCTCCTCCAGGGGATCTTCCTGACTCAGGGATTGAACCCATGTCTCTTGCTTCTCCTGTATTATTAGCAGGCAGATTCTTGACCACTGGGAAGCCACTTGAAAGTGTTAGTGGCTCAGTGGTGTCCGACTCTGTGACCCCACGGACTGGAGNTCCAGGCAAGAATACTGGAGTGGGTTGTCATTTCCTCCTCCAGGGGATCTTCCTGACTCAGGGATTGAACCCATGTCTCTTGCTTCTCCTGTATTATTAGCAGGCAGATTCTTGACCACTGGGAAGCCACTTGAAAGTGTTAGTGGCTCAGTGGTGTCCGACTCTGTGACCCCACGGACTGGAGGCCACCAGGCTCCTCTGTCCTTGGGATTCTCCAGGCAAGAATACTTGAGTGGGGTACTATTTTCTTCTCCAGGGTATCTTTCCAACCCAGGGACTGAACCCAGGTCTCCTGAATTGGCAGGCAGATTCTTTACCACCTGAGCCACCAGGGAAGATAACACTATGAGACCTTTCTATTAGAAGATACTGGTCTTGATGACTTAGAAGAGGAATTTAGACGAATAGAACAAACAGGCAGGACTATTTCTTACCATCAAGATTAGGAGAGATGCCTGTGACATTATTCCCTAGACGAGGGATTGGCAGACTTTTTCTGGAAGGGCCAGAAAAAAAAATACTTTAGGACTGTGGGCCAAGAGGCAAAATCAAAGTATTATGCAAGTTCTTATATAGTCATTTAAAATGTAATCACTTAAAAATGGAAAAACCATGGTTATCTCACAAGGTATACAAAATCAGGCAGCAGGCCAGATGTGACTGGCCATAGTTTGCCAATCCTGCCCTAGACACACAGCATATCACACTCCACCCATCTTTGCAGACATCCTGGTAATGTGGAATCAGACCTTTGAAAAGTTGTGTATTTGAAAGCCGTAACCTTTTAAGTGGCCCAAACCTACTATAAGCACAAGTTGCTGATTATTTTCAAGTTAGAGGGGAAATGGGGTTAAAGGAAAAGACTGAAACCAAAGGCAAATCTTAATTAAAATTAAGAAGGGTTCCAAGTAATGTGTTAGTCAGGCAGTCGTGTCCTACACTTTGCAACCCCATGGATTGCAGCCTGCCAAGCTCCCCTGTCCATGGAATTTTCCAGACAAGAATACTGGAGTGGGTTGCCATTCCCTTCTCCAGGGGATCTTCCCAACCCAGTCCAGGTTCGATGCATGAGACAGGGTGCTCAGGGCTGGGGCACTGGGATGACCCTGAGGGATGGGATGCGGAGGGGTGGGGGGGATTCAGGATGGGGACACATGCATACCCAAGGCTGATTTGTGTCAAAGTATGGCAACACCACTACAATATTGTAAAGTTATTAGCCTCTAATTAATAATTAATTAAAAATTATAAAAAAGAAAAACTTGTGTTCAAACATAAAAATTGGGAGATGGATAGCTTTGATTTAGGTGCACAGCAATATACCAGTGTTGCCCTCAAACACCTGCAAGACCAAATCTTTGCCCTCAGTAAGCTGTTGTCCTTCTAGGGTGAGCATCACGCATTCATGACGCCAGCTCTTAAGCAGGACTCTTGCCAAGTGGTTTCACTTCGAGTGTATGCTTAACATTTGCGGAGAAAGGAAGAGAAGACAACAGAGGGTTTTATTTGCCCTCCTGCCTTAGCATCAAAAAGGAGCTTGAAAGTGGAGGCCGTAGCTGTCAGAGTAATTCCACTGATTTTGCTTAATATGTTCGCAGAAAAAGCTATAGTGTAATGTACTTTGCAATAAAAAACATAACTTCTATTTTAACTTTCATGTTAAAATAAAGAGGCAGTATGTAGTAGAAAGGTGTGTGGTCCCTGGAATCAGGTTGCCTGGGTTTGAATCCCCAAACTCATTACTTGCTAACTGTGCTTTTAGGCAAGTGACCTAAATTATTTTTCCATGTCCGTAGGATCAGAATAATAGTAGCATCTACCCCATAGGGTTCTCATAAGATGAGAAAAAGTTAGTACATACAAAAGTCTATGGTGGTACCAGGCATTAAGTGAGTGCTCAAGGAATGCAGCTACTACTAACTTATGAAAATACTTAGTTGATTCAAAGAACGCCTAGTAAATAGAAGTACTGTTCACTTCATAAAGATGATGATTAAGATGGCTGTTAAGTTTGAAGCCACAGTTAACTTCACTTCAAAACATTGTGGAAGTGAATGTATCTGATACACAGAAACCCTTTTGAAGGGTGTTTTTAAGTCCTGATGGACTTGACTGGAGAAATGATGAAATATGAGTAGACCATGTTTATACTGTAGCTTTGTTCGTACCTTATGAAAGTCATAAGCTTTGAGGCNTTCACTTCAAAACATTGTGGAAGTGAATGTATCTGATACACAGAAACCCTTTTGAAGGGTGTTTTTAAGTCCTGATGGACTTGACTGGAGAAATGATGAAATATGAGTAGACCATGTTTATACTGTAGCTTTGTTCGTACCTTATGAAAGTCATAAGCTTTGAGGCTTTCAGTAGAAAAACAGGAATTTAATCTTCTTTGTGGGGCTTCCTGCTGGCTCAGACAATAAAGAATCTGCCTGCAATGCGGGGGACCCAGGTTCAATCCTTGGGAGGTGAAAGGATAGATTTATGTAAAGTACAGTTGGCTTTCTGTGTCTATGGGTTCCATTTCCACAAATTTCAACCAACCAGGGATTGAAAATATTTGGGAAAAATAAGTCCAGAAAGTTTCAAAATGCAAAATTTGAATTTGCCACATACTAGCAGCTATTTACATAACATTTACATTATATCAGGTACTCTAGAAATGATTCAAAGTGTACAGGAGAATGTGTATTGTTTTTAGGCAAACACTATACTGTTTTATATAAGGGGCTTTAGCATCCTTGGATTTTTATATCTGACACTGTTNCTCCAAAATCACTGCAGATGGTGACTGCAGCCATGAAATTAAAAGACACTTACTCCTTCAAGCAAAGTTATGACCAAGGTAGACAGTATATTCAAAAGCAAAGACATTACTTTGCCAACAAAGGTCTGTCTAGTCAAGGCTATGGTTTTTCCAGTGGTTATGTATGGATGTGAGAGTTGGACTGTGAAGAAAGCTGAGCACCGAAGAACTGATGCTTTTGAATTGTGGTGTTGGAGAAGACTCTTGAGAGTCCCTTGGACTGCAAGGAGATCCAACCAGTCCATTCTGAAGGAGATCAGCCCTGGGTTTCTTTGAAGGGAATGATGCTAAAGCTGAAACTCCAGTACTTTGGCCACCTCATGTGAAGAGTTGACTCATTGGAAAAGACTCTGATGCTGGGAGGGATTGGGGGCAGGAGAAGGGGACGACAGAGGATGACATGGCTGGATGGCATCACTGACTTGATGTACATGAGTTTGGGTGGACTCCGGGAGTTGGTGATGGACAGGGAGGCCTAGTGTGCTGCGATTCATGGGGTCGCAAAGAGTCAGACACGACTGAGTGACTGAACTGAACATACTGATGCCAACAAAGGTCCGTCTAGTCAAGGCTATGGTTTTTCCAGTAGTCATCTATGACTGTGAGAGTTGGACCATAAAGAAAGCTCACCACTGAAGAATTAATGCTTTTGAACTGTGGTGTAAGAGAAGGCTCTTGACAATCCCTTGGACTGAAAGTAGATCCAACCAGTCCATCCTAAAGGAGATCAGTCCTGAGTGTTCATCAGAAGGACTGATGTTGAAGCTGAAACTCCAATACTTTGACCACCTGATGCAAAGAGCTGACTCACTGGAAAAAGACCCTGATGCTGGGAAAGATTGAAGGCAGGAGGAGAAGGGGACAACAGAGGATAAGACGGTTGGATGGCATCACCGACTCAATGGACATGATTTTGGGTAAACTTGGGGAGTTAGTGATGGACAAGGTGTCCTGGTGTGATGCAGTTCATGGGGTTGCAAGGAGTCGGACATGACTGAGCAACTGAACTGACTGACTGACACGCTAATGATTGGAGCCACAGATGTAGGGACAAATTGAAGATAGGTTATTCCTTCCTCACAGAAGATCTACTAGTCACAGATTTTAGAATGGTGTTGTAAGAATCTTCCTTGAAAATGAAAGAATGTTTATTGAACTCTCAATATAATAACTGTTTTTTCCTACCAGTTCCTCAATGGTGAGGAACTGAATCTCTCTTAAATTCAGTGCTTGTGTCCAAATGACTCATGAGTCTGGAGACAGGAATATCAGTATCTTAAGAACCACTTTTTGAAAGTCTCCCTGAGGCTACCCAAGCATATTAATAGCCAAGATATGTGCTGGGATATTGTCAAATGAGAATTTAAGGTGAAAAGGATCTTATTTATCTTACCTAAAAAATGATTTTAGAAAGCCAGCATTTAGTTTCATTTATTGACTTTTTGAACTTTCTAACAGCTGGTAGACTTCTGCCTAGTTTTGCAATCTTCTGCTTTTCAAACACTATATTTTTATAAGACTATTATTTCTCTGAGCTGAGATTGGAAACTCTTTTATTGAGAGGCATTTTCTGTTGCCTACAACTTGGTAAAAAGATAGTTACTCTTGTTGTTGAAATTTTGTACCATTATGGTGTTTGAAGAAGTATTGATTAATACAGGCATATTTTAATACCGCTTACTTAAGGATCACCAGTCAACTATCAACGTTTCTTTAGGTTGCACTCTCATAGCAAGATGCACTAAGGAATGGAGTGGTCTTTGCTTCTACTTCCCTATCTTTCATCCACTTAAAGAAAATCTCTTCTACTTAAAAAAAATGTTTTACTTAAAAAAATATCTTAAATTCTTACATTTAGAGACCCAAAGCAATCTGAAACCACAACCACTAGAACAATACAATTAGAGAAAAATGACAAGAAATGTAAGTAGGTCATCAATATATTTCAAGCATTTCAAGCACACTTATTTCCCTGTGATTAACAAATACATAAGTGAACTACACATGTGTAAGTTGGAAAATTGAGATGGGTTATTCTTGTATATAAAGTCTCTGGAAATATCAATCACTATTATTGTCAGTCTTCAAGTGATTTAATTCTCATAATTTTCAAAGAAAATAATTTTAATTTCTACCACTGAAAAAGATGTTGGACATAGTATATTTGCATGGACAAACACTGTCAAATTAATAGTAAGGTATGAACCTTAATCTTACAATTTTTTTTAGACTGATGCACTATACTAACTCAAATAGTTGTCATCCACTACTAAGTGACTCATGTCATTCTCTGTATCAGAGAATTCATACCCTTTTCTAAAATGGCCTGGAAATTAACAATGCCACCATGTTCTTGATCTTTCTATATACTCTCTCAACGATCTCACTTTGAGAAGCTATTTCCTCACTATCTGGGTTATCCTTTGCTGTACAACAAACTACCACACAACTTAATGGATTGAAACAACAATTCTGTGCTGGTTTTGCCTAAGCTCACCCACGTGGGTGCTTCAGATCAGACAGTCTGGAAGGTCCAAGATGACTGTATTTCACATATCTGATACTTGGTTCTAGATGTTACCTGGGAAGCCTGTTCACCAAATGGCTTCTCATCTTCCTGCAAGCCAAAATTGCTTCACATGGAGGTCTCAGGGTAGCATTCCAGGAATGCAAAGGCAGAAACCTCAAATCCTCTAGAGTCCTAGCCCCTGGGATTCACACATTGCTTCTGACACATTCTATCAGTCAAACAAACCACATGCTCAGTCCAGACTCAAGGTATAGGAAAGATTTCACTTCTGTAAGGAAAGAACAGCAAAGTCATATTGCAACAGGGCCAGGTACAGAAATTAGAGGTATTTGTGGCCATTAAACAATCTAGCACACCTGGTTACCAGTTCAGAACTGGCCAGCTTCTCAGTTCATAGGGAAGATGGACATCTCATTCCTAGTATTTGAAATAGCAAATGTCTGATGTCTCTGTGTATCAAGCATTTGAACTGAGTGCAACACTAAGAATATTAAACATTCTGCACAATTTTCAACAAGAAAGAAAGAGTACTCTAGAACTATGGTAATTACTTTTTTCCTGATCAGACCAAGAACTGATGTCATTAGCCTCATATTTGATGCTCCAATCCAACATTTCCTGTTATGTAACAACCAGCTTGGTGTCTTGTAAGAAAGATCACTGGCTCAGAACTCAGCAAGTGTTCACCATGGGCCTACTGGGTTGCCGTTACTAAACCATGCTTTAAATACTGTTTTGAACAGGTATTATGTTCACAGAATTGTGACATAGGCCTTGGATGGAAAATATAGGTAAGGGCATACAGAAATAGTAGAGATCTGTCCTGGGTACATTGAAAGAACAGAGGAATCTCATCCATCCTAATTTAGAAGACAACAGAAATAATGATTTTACCATTTAAAGACATATCTTCTTTCTCTGTAATCATCCTTTTTACTATTATTTTTCATGTATCAGATTATGTTCTAGAGACACTACAATTAAAAGCATACATTTTTTTCAAAGCAATTTAAATAGTGAAGGTTGGGTAAAATTCAGATCCACTTTATGTTATTTAAACTCCAGTGACAGCATCTACACTTTATAGCCTAGTAAGCTATCACAAGCTGTGCTTGATGTATATAAAGATAAATAAATAACAGAATCAATAGTATTTCAAAGATCTCCATTATTTGGCTATAAATTAATACTAGTCATTAATACTTGCCTACAAACTGTGAATATATATTTTAATTATATTTCATTATGGCAAACGCCTACAAAATATAGCTTCTTGATCCTTTCCTTCAGGGTATAGAATCTCCATATTACAGAGAGGTTCATTTCCTACATATATGCATATGTCTTTGTGCACTGAATGTGGAAACTTTCATTCAATTTTAAATGTTTCCCTTGGACAATGATCAATTTTTTTGTGAGTGGCATTTTATCTTTTAATTTATTTTAACTGCCTGAAACGGACCAGCTGCAGAGTGGGAAGTGTGTTGACATTTATCTGAAGTCTTATCTTTATTAAATCACTTGTATTATTATACTACATAAACAACTTAATAAACAGAACAAATACTTATCTAACTGGACTCAGTAATTCTATTGAACCAGCCAATTTACTCTTAATTTTCTGAAAAAGATAAAACCTCCTGTATCAGTTGAGTCACCAGGGAAATTAAGTCTTCAGTTATCAAATCTGTTACCAAATCTGAAGTACCACCCCAAGAGTACCTAGAGGGCTTTGATTCTTTCTTTCCTATTGACACCCAATGGAAATTTTAGTGACCTTTCTCCTCATTCCACTTTACAAATGTAAACAGGTAGGAAGTTTTCTTTTTCTACCTTCCCCCAATACCCCAGTAACTTTCAGTTGTCCTTTGCCATACTAGCCATTAACAAGAAATTATTGAGTTTTCTTGAAATATTCACACTCAAATTTGTATTAAAAGAATAATGAGACAGGGTCTTCACAAAAAGAAGTCAAATGGAAGGATTTAAATCTGTGCTGTCAAATATGGTAGCTACTGGCTGCAATAAAATCTAAGTTAACTTAAGATTTAGATTAATTAAAATTACACACATTTTAAATTCTGCTTGTGTGTAACACTAGCCACATCTCAAATTCTCAGTAGCCATATGTGGCTAATGGGTCCCTGATTAGACATCATAGAGACAGAACATTTTCATCATTGCAGGACGTTCTATAAGACAATACTAACCTAAATAACACAGAAAATCACTATTAGTCTAGTCTAAACAGCTCCATTTTTTTAATTGTAAGGGTATTATTTCCAATTGTATTTTAAAGTAACTTTATTGTATTTTTTTAAGTAAAAAAGTATGCTGAAGCATCCTTTGTTTCTTTCCTCAACACAATTCCTTCATCCCCAAAGGGAAACACTATCCTGAAGTTGATGAGCGTATTTTCCACATGCTTTTTAAATATATTTTTCCTAAATCAGAATATATAGTAGCATTTTACAATTTTATATTAACAACAACAAATATTTCACTCAAAATTTTAATTAAAATTATGTTTGTATGTTAATAGCTTGTTTGGTATTCCTTTGCAGTCAAATCTCAGATAACTTTTTATGCCATTGAATGAATATGCCCTATTATTCAGTCATATTTCACCTTATATGTATTTTTAAAATATTTCCCTTCTCAGAAATAACCACCAATTAGGTGATCAGTATAGAAAAAGATAATGGAATAAAAATTACCATTTCATTTGACAAGTATATTCTACTCTCTTATTCCTCAGAGTCAAATAAATCCCCTCTACCAAATAAAGGACTGGGTAGTCAGGGGCTATTAAACATAAACGCTTCTGTGCTTCTCTTCCCTAAATACTGTTTATTTAAAAGAAAGAAAACAATTGCAGAGATTAAAGTATAGGATAATTAAAACTTTCAATGAAAAGAAAGAACTGATATTATGTTTTCATTGTTTTAAATACTTCTTACACTTATTTTTAACCTGTTAAGAGGACAGGAATATAGGCTTAAGGAAAAATCATCCTGTAATCATTGTGATCCAACTCACCTTTTGGGGGAACAAAAAAAGCCACATATTTCTTTTTAATATTCAAGTTAGTCACTTGAGTTCTTGTAGTAGTCAGGTTAGACTCTGTCGCCTCCCTGTGATTCACAACAATTAGGTGAACTTGCTTAGTTTGAAGATGGAAGAGCTGTCTCCAGTTGTCTCTCAGAGAGAGCTGGAGAATATGCCAAGCACACTTTAAGTCTTTGTTCATCTCCTCATGGCTTCTCTCACCAGTATTTGGCAGTCATATTGAAAACAGGCCATCCATATAATCAGAGGTTGTCTGTTGTGAATTCCTGGATGCTCAATTCACGTGACAAAACTGAGGCTCAGAAAACTTAAGAAATTGGCAAAAATTGTGCAGCTTGGAAGTAATAGACATTACATTCAAATCCAGAAAAACTAGATTCTAGTTCTAGTTTTGAAAAAACTAGCTATGTGAACCTAGCAACAGCTCTTTCCAATATTTTATTTAAAAAAATTTTATCACCCAGAGTCTCCACTGTCTCACCTATACAACAGAAGGATTAAATTAGATGATCTCTAAGGCATCTTCCAAGGCTAAAATTGTGTGAGTCTAAATGACAAAATCATTAACAAGCATTGATTAAGATACATCCATTATAAGCAGGCCTCCACCAGGGACAGAAATAGAAAAATCCCTATTCTTGAGGATCCAATAATCTAAAATAAATACCAATTTCACAAATACAGAAGATGAAATAGAGATAAGAAAAATATATATACAATATACCTTTAAAACCTAGTGAATGTGAACATATAAATATTGAGAAATATGAATTATAATTCTTTCAATAAACATTAACAAATTGCCTTAAAAATTTTTTTAAATTTAATTGAAGGGCAATTGCTTTACAGAATTTCCTTGTTTGCTGTCAAACCTCAACCTGAATCAGCCATAGGTATACATATCTCTCCTCCTTTTGAACTCCCCTCCCATCTCTGTCCCCATCTCACCCCTCTAGGTTGATACAGAATCCCTGTTTGAGCTTTTTAGCCATACAGTAAATTTCCACTGGCCACCTATTTTACATATGGTGATATAAGTTTCCATGTTACTCTCTCCATACATCTTCCCCTCTCCTCCCCACTCCCCACATCCACAAGCCTATTCTCTAAGTCTGTTTCCCCACTGCTGACCTGTAAGTAAATTCTTCAGTAGCGTTTTTCTAAATTCCGTATATATGTGTTAGAATACACTATCTTTCTCTTCCTGCCTTACTTCACTCTGTATAATAGGTTCTAGGTTCATCCATCTCATCAGAACTGACTCAGAGATGTTCCTTTTCATGGCTGAGTAATATTCCATTGTGTATATGTACCACAACTTCTTATCCATTCATCTGTCAATGGACATCTAGGTTGCTCCCATGTTCTGCTGCTGCTGCTGCTGCTAAGTCGCTTCAGTCGTGTCCGACTCTGTGCGACCTCAGAGACGGCAGCCCACCAGGCTCCCCTGTCCCTAGAATTCTCCAGGCAAGAACACTGGAGTGGGTTGCCATTTCCTTCTCCAATGCATGAAAGTAAAGTTGCTCAGTCGTGTCCAACTCCTATGTTTTAGCTATTGTAAATAGTGCTGCAATGAACAATGGGATACATGTGTATTTTTCAATTTTGGTTTCCTCAGGGTATACGCCTAGGAGTGGAATTGCTGGGTCATATGTTAGTTTTATTCCTAGTTTTTTTTTTAAGGAATCTCCATATTGTCTTCCATAGTAGCTGTATCAATTTAGATTCCCACCAACAGTGCAAGAGCATTCTCTTTTCTCCACACCCTCTCCAGCATTTATTGTTTGTAGACTTTTTGATGATGGCCATTCTGACTGGTGTGAGGTGATATCTCATTGTAGTTTTGACTTGCATTTCTCTAATAGTGAGCGATGTTGAGCATCTTTTCATGTGTTTGATGGCCATCTGTACATCTTTGGAGAAATGTCTGTTTAGGTCTTTTACCCACTTTTTGACTGGGTTATTTTTCTGGTATTGACTTATATGAATTGCTTGTATATTTTAGAAATTAATCCTTTGTCAGTTGTTTCATTTGCTATTATTTTCTCCCACTCTGAGGATTGTCTTTTCACCTTGTCTATAGTTTCCTTTGCTGTGCAAAAGCTTTAAAGTATAATCAGATCCCACTTGTTTACTTTGGTTTTTATTTCCATTACTGTAGGAGGTGGGTTATAGAGGATCTTGCTTTGATTTATGTCATCGAGTGTTCTGCCTGTTTTCCTCTAAGAGTTCTATAGTTTATGGCTTACATTTAGGTCATTAACCCACTCTGAGTTTATCTTTGTTTATGGTGTGAGGAAATGTTCTAATGTCATTCTTTTACATGTAGCTGTCCAGTTTTCCCAGCACCATTTACTGAAGAGGTGGTCTCTGCCCCATTGTATATTCTTGCTTTCTTTGTCAAAAATAAGGTACCCATAAGTGCATGGGTTTATTTTTTGGCTTTCTATCTTGTTCCACTGGTCTATGTTTCAGTTTTTGTGCCAATACCATACTGTCTTGATGACTGTAGCTTTGTGGTGTAATCTGAAGTCAGTGACTCTCTGGCTCCATTCTTCTTTCTCAACACTGCTTTGGCTATTTGGAGTCTTTTGTGTTTCCATATGAACTGAGAAATTTTTTGTTCTAGTTCTGTGAAAAATGTCATTGGAAATTTGATAGGGATTGCACTGAATCTGTAGATTGCATATGGTAGCACAGTCATTTTCACAATATTGATTTTTCCTAACCAAGAACACAGAATATCTATCTGTTTATGTTGTTTTTGAGTTCTTTCATTAGTGTCTTATAATTTTCTGTGTACAGTTTCTTTTTGCTGCAATGGTGAATGGGATTGATTCCTTAATTTCTCTTTCTGACATTTCATGGTTAGTATTCAGAAATGCAAGTGATTTCTATGTATTGGTTTTGTATCCTGCAACTTTGCTAAATTCACTGATTAGCTCTAGTAATTTTCTGATACTATCTTTAGGGTTTTCTACATACAGTATCATGTCATCTGTAGTGAGAGCTTTACTTCTTTTCCTATCTAGATTCTTTTTCTTCTCTAATTGCTGTAGCTAGGACTGCCAAAATTGTTGAATAATAGTGATGAAAGTGGACACTCTTGTCTTGTTCCTGCTCTTAGGGTGAATGCTTTCAGTTTTTCACCACTGAGAATAATGTTTGCCGTAAGCTTATCATATAAGGCCTTTACTATGTTGAGGTGGGTTCCTTCTGTGCCCATTTTTTGAAGAGTTTTAATCATAAATGGGTGCTGGATTTTGTTAAGAGATTTTTCTGCATCTATTATCATATTGTTTTTATCTTTCAATTTGTTGATTTGGTGTATCACACTGATTAATTTGCACATATTGAAGGATCCTTGCATCCCTGGAATAAACCCAACTTGATTTTGGTGTATGAGCTTTTTGATGTGTTGCTGAATTCTGTTTGCTAAAATTTTCTTGAGAGTCCCTTGGACAGCAAGGAGATCCAACCAGTCCATCCTAAAGGAAATCAGTCTTGAATATTCATTGGAAGGACTGATGCTGAAGTTGAAACTCCAATACTTTGGCCACCTGATGCGAAGAACTGACTCATTTGAAAAGACCCTGATGCTGGGAAAGACCGAAGGTGGGAGAAGAAGGGGATGACAGAGGATGAGATGATTGGATGGCATCACCGACTCAATGGACATGAGTCTGAGTAAGCTTGGGGAGTTGGTGATGGACAGGGAAGCCTGACGTACTGCAGTCCATGGGGTCACAAAGAGTTGGATATGGCTCACTGACTGAACTGAACTGAAAATTTTGTTGAGGATTTTTGCATCTATGTTCATCAGTGATATTGGCCTGTAGTTTTCTTTTTGTGTGTTATCCTTATCTGGCTTTAGTATCAGGGTGATGGTGGCCTTGTAGAATGAGTTTGGAAGTGTTCCTTCCTCTAAGGATAGGCATTAGCTCTTCTCTAAATGTTTGATAGAATTCTCCTGTGAAGCCATTTGGTCCTGGGCTTTTGGTTTTGGGGGAGATTTTTGATCACAGCTTCAATTTCAGTGCTTGTAATTGGGTTGTTCATAATTTCTATTGCTTCCTGGTTGAGTTTTGGAAGAGTGAACTTTTCTAAGAATCTGTCCATTTCTTCCAGGTTATCCATTTTATTGCCATATAGTTGTTCATAATAGTCTCTTATAATCCCTTNATGGGATTGATTCCTTAATTTCTCTTTCTGACATTTCATGGTTAGTATACAGAAATGCAAGTGATTTCTATGTATTGGTTTTGTATCCTGCAACTTTGCTAAATTCACTGATTAGCTCTAGTAATTTTCTGATACTATCTTTAGGGTTTTCTACATACAGTATCATGTCATCTGTAGTGAGAGCTTTACTTCTTTTCCTATCTAGATTCTTTTTCTTCTCTAATTGCTGTAGCTAGGACTGCCAAAATTGTTGAATAATAGTGATGAAAGTGGACACTCTTGTCTTGTTCCTGCTCTTAGGGTGAATGCTTTCAGTTTTTCACCACTGAGAATAATGTTTGCCATAAGCTTATCATATAAGGCCTTTACTATGTTGAGGTGGGTTCCTTCTGTGCCCATTTTTTGAAGAGTTTTAATCATAAATGGGTGCTGGATTTTGTTAAGAGCTTTTTCTGCATCTATTATCATATTGTTTTTATCTTTCAATTTGTTGATTTGGTGTATCACACTGATTAATTTGCACATATTGAAGGATCCTTGCATCCCTGGAATAAACCCAACTTGATTTTGGTGTATGAGCTTTTTGATGTGTTGCTGAATTCTGTTTGCTAAAATTTTCTTGAGAGTCCCTTGGACAGCAAGGAGATCCAACCAGTCCATCCTAAAGGAAATCAGTCTTGAATATTCATTGGAAGGACTGATGCTGAAGTTGAAACTCCAATACTTTGGCCACCTGATGCGAAGAACTGACTCATTTGAAAAGACCCTGATGCTGGGAAAGACCGAAGGTGGGAGAAGAAGGGGATGACAGAGGATGAGATGATTGGATGGCATCACCGACTCAATGGACATGAGTCTGAGTAAGCTTGGGGAGTTGGTGATGGACAGGGAAGCCTGACGTACTGCAGTCCATGGGGTCACAAAGAGTTGGATATGGCTCACTGACTGAACTGAACTGAAAATTTTGTTGAGGATTTTTGCATCTATGTTCATCAGTGATATTGGCCTGTAGTTTTCTTTTTGTGTGTTATCCTTATCTGGCTTTAGTATCAGGGTGATGGTGGCCTTGTAGAATGAGTTTGGAAGTGTTCCTTCCTCTAAGGATAGGCATTAGCTCTTCTCTAAATGTTTGATAGAATTCTCCTGTGAAGCCATTTGGTCCTGGGCTTTTGGTTTTGGGGGAGATTTTTGATCACAGCTTCAATTTCAGTGCTTGTAATTGGGTTGTTCATAATTTCTATTGCTTCCTGGTTGACTTTTGGAAGAGTGAACTTTTCTAAGAATCTGTCCATTTCTTCCAGGTTATCCATTTTATTGCCATATAGTTGTTCATAATAGTCTCTTATAATCCCTTGCATTTCTGCATTGTCTGTTGTAACCTCTCCTTTTTCATTTCTAATTTTGTTGATTTGATTTTATTCTCTTTTTTTCTTGATAAGCCTGGACAAAGGTTTGTCAATTTTGTTCATCTTCTCAAAGAACCAGCTTTTAGTTTTATTTATCTTTACTATTGTTCCTTTCATTGCTTTTTCATTTATTTCTACTCGGATTTTTACGATTTCTTCCCTTCTACTAATTTTGGAGTTTTTTTGTTCTTATTCTTTGAGCTGTTTTATGTGTAAAGTTAGGTTGTCTATTATGTTTTTCTTGATATTTGAGGTAAGATTGTATTGCTATAAACTTCCTTCTTAGAACTGCATTCACTTGCATCCCACAGGTTTTGAGTTGTCATGTTTTCATTGTCATTTGTCTCTAGAAATTTTGTTTTATTTCCCTCTTGATTTCTTCAGTAAACTGTTCATTATTTAGAAACGTGTTGTTTAATCTCCATGTGTTCATGTTTCTTACAGCTGTTTTATCTTGTAATTGATATCTAGTCTCATAGCATTGGGGTCAGAGAAGATGCTTGATATAATTTCAACTTTCTTAAATTTACTGAGATTTGATTTGGGACACAAGATGTGGTCTGTCCTGGAGAATGTTCCATGTCCACTTAAGAAGAAGATGTATCCTGCATTTGGATGGAATGTCCTGAAGATATCAATGAGCTCCATCTCATCTAATATATCATTTAAGAGTTGGGTTTCCTTATCAATTTTCTGTTTTGATGATCTGTCCATTGGTGTGATTGGGGTGTTAAAGTCTCCTACTATTCTTGTGTTACTAACAGTTTCTTTTTTTATGTCTGTTAGTTTTTGCCATGTGTATTGAGGTGCTCCTATGTTGGGTGCATGAAGTGAAATCGCTCAGTCGTGTCCAACTCTTTGTGACCCCGTGGACTGTAGCCCACCAGGCTCCTCCGTCCATGGGATTCTCCAGGCAAGAATACTGGAGTGGGTTGCCATTTCCTTCTCCAGGGGAATCTTCCCGACCCAGGGATTGAACTCAGGTCTCCAGCATTGCGGGCAGACGCTTTAACCTCTGAGCCACCAGGGAAGCCCGATGTTGGGTGCATAGATATTTACAATTGTTATATCTTCCTTTGGATTGATCCCTTGATCATTAAGTAGTGTCCTTCCTTATCTCTTACAATCCTCTTTTTTAAAGGTCTGTTTTGTTTGATATGAGCATTGCTACTCAAGCTTTCTTTTCCTTCCTATTTGCATGGAATATATTTTTCCAACCTTTCACTTTCAGTCTATGTGTTTCTTTAGATCTAGAGTGAGTTTCCTGTAGACAGTATATATATGGGTTTTTTTTTTTTTTTTTTCCATTCAGCCAGTCTGTGCCTTTTGGTGGAGCATTTAATCCACATACATGTAAAGTAATTATTGAGATATATGTTCCTATTGCCATTTTCTTAATTGTTTGCTGTTGATTTTGTAGATCTTTTTCCTACTCTTATATTTCTTGAGTATATAAGTCCCTTTAACATTTGTTGTAAAGCTGGTTTGATGGTACTGAATTTTCCTAACTTTTGCTTATCTGAAAAGCTTTTTATTTCTCCATCAATTTTGAATGAGCTCCTTGCTGGTACAGTAATCCTGGTTGTAGATTTTTCCCTTTCAGTACTTTAAATATATCCTGCCATTTCCTTCTGGCCTCAGTTCTTTCCATTCTTTTTACTTTATTCTGCTCTTCAAAAGTTTTTTCCACCATTTTATCTTCTGGCTTACTGATTCTTCTGCTTCAGATATTCTGCTATTGCTTCCTTCCAGAGTATTTTTAATTTTAGTAATTGTGTTGTCTCTGTATGTTTATTCTTTAATTCTTCTAAGTCTTTGTTAATTGATTCTTGCATTTTCTCTATTTTGTTTTCAAGGTTTTTTGATCATCTTTACTATCATTATTCTGAATTCTTTTTCAGGTAGTTTGCCTATTTCCTCTTCATTTATTTGGACTTCTGTGTTTCTAATTTGTTCCTTCGTTTGTGTAATATTTCTCTGTCTTTTCAATATATATATATACATACATACATATATTTAAACTTATTATGTTTGAGGTCTCCTTTTCCCAGGTTTCAAGGTTGAATTTTTTCTTCCTTTAGGTTTCTGCCCTCCTAAAGTTGGTCCAGTGGTTTGTGTAAGCTTTGTATAATGTGAGATTTGTGCTGAGTTTTTTTGTTTGAGTTTGTGTAATATTTCTCTGCCTTTTCAATATATATATATACATACATACATATATTTAAACTTATTATGTTTGAGGTCTCCTTTTCCCAGGTTTCAAGGTTGAATTTTTTCTTCCTTTAGGTTTCTGCCCTCCTAAAGTTGGTCCAGTGGTTTGTGTAAGCTTTGTATAATGTGAGATTTGTGCTGAGTTTTTTTGTTTGTTTGTTTTTCCTCTGATGGGCAAGGCTGAGTGAGGTGGTAATCCTGTCTACTGATGAATGGGCTTGTATTTTTGTTTTGTTTGCTGTTTAGATGAAGCATCCTGCACAGGGTGCTACTGGTAGTTGGGTGATGCAGGGTGTTGTATTCAAGTGGTTTCCTTAGTGTGAGTTCTCACTATTTGATACTCCCCAGTGGTGGGCTGCCGTCTATGGGGTCACACAGAGTTGGACACGACTGAAGTGACTTAGCAGCAGCAGCAGCAGCAGCAGCAGGGTCGCTAAGAGTCAGACACAACTGAGTGACTTCACTCTCACTTTTCTTTCATGTACTGGAGAAGGAAATGGCAACTCACTCCAGTGTTCTTGACTGGAGAATCCCAGGGACGGCAGAGCCTGGTGGGCTGCCATCTGTGGGGTCGCACAGAGTTGGACACGACTGAAGTGACTTAGCAGCAGCAGCAGCAGTTTTTCATTTTTGGTATTTTCTGATTTTTAGAGGAATGAGTTAATATGACATCAGAAAGGTATATAGTTCCATAGTTGCTTTTATGGGCAAAGTTAGGTACTTTGGGGCTTCCTGCCTAGCTCAGTTGGTAAGGCATCTGCCTGCAACGAGGGAGACCTGGGTTCGATCCAGAGAATCCCAGGGACGGCAGAGCCTGGTGGGCTGCCATCTGTGGGGTCGCACAGAGTTGGACACGACTGAAGTGACTTAGTAGCAGCAGCAGCAGGGTTAGTTCTCTGGTAGTCTAGGGTCTTGGAGTCATTGTTCCCTCTCCAAAGGCTCAGGGCTTGATCTCTGGTCAGGAACGAAGATTCCACAAATGGTTTTTTTATGGCATTAATGAGATTAAAACAAATACCCAAAGACAAGAAACTAGAGATGAACCCCAGACAAATGGCAGTTACAAAATCAGGCAAATAAAAATTAAAATAATGGAATATACACGTATACACATACACCCATAAGCAAAGTCAAAACAGTCCAACTAAAATAAACTACTATAGGTGGATCTGGCAAACAAAGGAAATAGAAAATTATATCTATCAGTTAAGAACAAAACTAAAGCACAAAGTGGAAAACAAAACTAAAGCAAGGTGCTAAATGGGGAATAAAGTAATGAAAATAAACGAACAAATATGTTGAGAGGAAAGAAAAGAAAGAAAGAATATATATGCAAAGTTAAACATGTAGATAAAGAAGGTTTCTATACATTAAAGGTTAACTGCAAGGGGAAAAGAACAATAGGAAAGCAAACAAGGGAATAAATGTAGAAAAAATAATAGTTTTAAAAATTAAAATGAAAAGAGTAAAGGAAGAAAGAAAAAAAAAAAGGAAAACTCCATAGACCTGCAAAAACCCAACATGGAGGCAGAGGTTTATAACAATAAAAAATGTGACTGAGGGGAAAAAAAGCTCTAAAGTTTAATTAGATTTCATAGTGCCAATAAAATTGACAACTACAACAGAGAAGGAAAATGGGGGAGGGGGGGAATCCAAAAGAATCTATAGACTAAGTCAAAACATAAAAATAATAAATGTTTTTCTTGAGTCACTGCTGTCAGAGTCCCTTCCCTCGCTGGGAGTCAGTCCACCTCATCTCCCTAGGATGCCCTCCAACACTGTGCTGATCTCTGAATCTGCTGTGGGGGCAGCTCAGATTCTATTCTGAGCTAATCTAATCTAGTCTTGTGTGTCTTTGCCTCCAATGTTCACAGTTATCACAACTAGTACATTTTCTTTTGTGGGAGCTCTCAATGACCTTTTATATATTCCATACACAATATATAAAACTGAGTCTGCCTAGTTGATCATGTGGATTTAATCTTCAGCTTGTACACCTGGTGGGAAGGTTTTGAGTTTTCTTCCTTAGTCACACTGCCAGTTTCAATTGTGGTTTTATTTCCATCTCTGCATGTGGGTCGTCCACTGGGGACTGCTCCTGAGGCTGCCTGGAGCACTTGGGTTTGCCCCTGTGATGGCCAGGTGTGGAGGTGGTACAGCTGTTTAGGTCAGAGGAGTTCTGGAAGCACCAGGTACTCAAGGGAGTTGGTGGTTAGGGCAGCAGGCAATACAGTGCTCTAGAAGGATATGGTAATCAGTATTGGCCAATACACTCTAGTATTCTTGCCTAGAGAACCCACCTGATAGAGAAGCCTGGCAGGCCAGTCTACAGAGTTGCAAAGTGTTGGACATGACTGAAGCAACCCTGTGCACATAGATGCAATTTTTTTTCTGCCTGTGGCATCTCTGTTCCCATGAGAGTTGAGTGTGAATGTGGCACAGCTGCTTGGCTTGCAGGGACTCTGGTGGTACCAAGTGTGCAGGGACACAGACTGCCTCTCCCCCAGGAGTTATGGCCTTATCAGAGTCTTTTTTTGAGCCTCTTGTAGCTGGCGATCAGAAGGCCTCTTTGGCCAGTCTTTCTCCATAGCTCTACCCATTCAGGCACTTAGAGGGCTCCCTTGCCTGGGGTGCTTCTCTTGTTCAGGGTGTCAGCCACAAAGAGGGGCTGCCCTGGCTGGAGTCCTACTTTGTAGTTTAGTGCCTCAGGCGTTTGATGAGCCAACTTCTCTATTATTCAGCTACTGATGCTGGCTGGCGTGTGAGGAGAGAGAGGCTATGGTGATGGCTCCACCCCTATGCATGACTCAGCAGTATCACCTTGCTTCCATGGCTACCTGGCTTTCCTCCACAGGCAGTTCCCACCACAGTGTCCTCCCTGACATCCCCTCGATCTGTCTCTCCACAAACAGCAGCCCTCGCCCTGGGATTGCTCCACAATCCCTAAACTCCAGCTCATAGCCACTGTGCCTTGCAGAGGGAACCTGCATATCTGTCGGGGGTATGTATGGCTGCAGCAAGAACTGTCTGATTCTGATTCCATTTAGGCTGCCACAGATAAGCTGCTTTACTCTCAGTCTTAAATGCTTCTCCTCTGACTCAGACAGTTGCTCCAACGTGGGAATCGGACCCTTGCTTCAGTTCTCCCATCTGCTGAAGGCAAGTCCAGTCCAAATAAAATTCCTGTTTTCTCCCTAGTTCCTTCCTCCTACCAAGTTTTGCCTGGTTCTATATATTCTTTTCCACCAGTTAGGTACTCCTGTCCACTCTCAGCTGGTGTTCTGCATGCACTTCTGTGTCTGAAAGTGTATTCCTGATGTATCCATGGAGAGAGATGTACTCCACATCCAGCTACTCTTCCACCATCTTGCTCTCTCCTTCAAATTGCCATGTTTTTAACAAACAAGTCTATAGGCTCCATGGGGGCAAGAAATGGTTTGCTCTTCCTCATTGTTTACCTAGAATTGTGATTCACAACAAAAAATATTTGTTGACTAGAAAAAAATGAATGAATGAATGAATGGGCATCATCAAACAATGGGGAGTGGGGGAATTGGTGCCAGCTCAGCCAAGGGGCGGTGAAGGAGGAGTCCAATAGGAGATCACAAGGTTGTCAGCTTTCTTTCCACAAAAGAAAGAAAACCAAAAATAACAAAAGGAAAGGTTAATTTTTCATGCAAAAACAAAAGAGAATAGGAAGGAAAAGGAAAAACAGGCTAAAGTATGAAATTAAAGATTAACCTGTAGAACATGGATAAATTAAAATTGAGGAGAGTCCAGCCTGTAATGATGAAGAGAAAGAAGCTAAGTCTGATTGATATCAAATGTCAGGTCTTACTCATGATTCCTGTCTTCCTTTTTATATAATCCAGAGAAATAATTTTAGTCAACTATCTTCTAAGTGGGATTTTTTTAACAGACACACTTTTAATAAAAAGAGAATTCTACCTCATCCCATTTGTTAAGTGTAAATGCTTTTTTTTTTTTAAAGAAGTGAAATTATTTTTTACTTGTCTGTTTCTTGGTACAACCAGAGAACAGTGAAATATTGAATTATGAAAGGTTTAGGTCTTCAGTGTCAGCCTAACATTCTGAAGAAGGAGAGGGGGTCATTTTATACCTTATAAAACAAAGCACATGTGCATGGTAAGCATGCTTCACTCATGTCTGAGTCTTCATGACCCTATGAACCATAGTCCGCCAGACTCCTCTGCCGACGGGATTCTCCAGGCATGAATACTGGAGTGCGTTGCAATGATCTCCTCCAGGGGATCTTCCCAATCCAGAATTGAACTCTTACCTTTTACGTCTTCTGCACTGGCAGGCAGGTTCTTTATCACTATTGCATCCTGGGAAGTCCAATACAAAGCATACCAAATAGCAATTTGTAGTCACAGTTGTGCATTTAATATGTCTTGAACATTTTAAATTAATTCTGTTCCTACGTAGTAGAATTTTTCCCTAAAGATAACCACTCTTTCACCTTGGCGTTCCCTCATCACACTTGTGTGGCCTCTGTCATATAATGTTAGTAGTAGTACTCCAGTTTTCCTAATAACTCTGTTAATATATAATTAAATACACAACTGTGACTACAAATTGCCATTTGGTATGCTTTGCATTGGGCTTCCCAGGTTGCACTAGTGATAAAGAACCTGCCTGTCAGTGCAGAAGACGTAAAAGGTAAGGGTTCAATTCTGGATTGGGAAGATTCCCTGGAGTAGCCATCATGGTCAACAAAAGAGTCAGAAATGCAGTACTTGGATGCAATCTCAAAAACGACAGAATGATCTCTCTTAATTTCCAAGGCAAACCATTCAATATCACAATAATCCAAGTCTATGCCCCAACAAGTAACACTGAAGAAACTCAAGTTGAACAGTTCTATGAAGACCTACAAGACCTTTTAGAACTAACACCCAAAAAAGATGTCCTTTTCATTATAGGGGACTGGAATGCTAAAGTAGGAAGTCAAGAAACACCTGGAGTAACAGGCAAATTTGGCCTTGGAATGCGGAATGAAGCAGGGCAAAGACTAATAGAGTTTTGCCAAGAAAATGCACTGGTCATAGCAAACACCCTCTTCCAGCAACACAAGAGAAGACTCTACACATGGACATCACCAGATGGTCAACACCAAAATCAGATTGATTATATTCTTTGCAGCCAAAGATGGAGAAGCTCTATACAGTCAACAAAAACAAGACCAGGAGCTGACTGTGGCTCAGATCATGAACTCCTTATTTCCAAATTCAGACTTAAATTGAAGAAAGTAGGGAAAACCGCTAGACCATTCAGGTATGACCTAAATCAAATCCCTTATGATTATACAGTGGAAGTGAGAAATAGATTTAAGGGCCTAGATCTGATAGACAGAGTTCCTGATGAACTATGGAATGAGGTTCGTGACATTGTACAGGAGACAGGGATCAAGACCATCCCCATGGAAAAGAAATGCAAAAAAGCAAAATGGCTGTCTGGAGAAGCCTTACAAATAGCACTGAAAAGAAGAGAGGCGAAAAGCAAAGGAGAAAAGAAAAGATATAAGCATCTGAATGCAGAGTTCCAAAGAATAGCAAGAAGAGATAAGAAAGCCTTCTTCAGCAATCAATGCAAAGAGATAGAGGAAAACAACAGAATGGGAAAGACTAGAGATCTCTTCAAGAGAATTGGAGATACCAAGGGAACATTTCATGCAAAGATGGGCTCGATAAAGGATAGAAATGGTATGGACCTAACAGAAGCAGAAGATATTAAGAAGAGGTGGCAAGAATACACAGAAGAACTGTACAGAAAAGATCTTCACGACCCAGATAATCATGAGGATGTGATCACTAATCTAGAGCCAGACATCTTGGAATGTGAAGTCAAGTGGGCCTTAGAAAGCATCACTAAGAACAAAGCTAGTGGAGGTGATGGAATTCCCGTTGAGCTGTTTCAAATCCTGGAAGATGATGCTGTGAAAGTGCTGCACTCAATATGCCAGCAAATTTGGAAAACTCAGCAGTGGCCACAGGACTGGAAAAGGTCAGTTTTCATTCCAATTCCAAAGAAAGGCAATGCCAAAGAATGCTCAAACTACCGCACAATTGCACTCATCTCACACGCTAGTAAAGTAATGCTCAAAATTCTCCAAGCCAGGCTTCAGCAATATGTGAACCGTGAACTCCCTGATGTTCAAGCTGGTTTTAGAACAGGCAGAGGAACCAGAGATCAAATTGCCAACATCCGCTGGATCATGGAAAAAGCAAGAGAGTTCCAGAAAAACATCTATTTCTGCTTTATTGACTATGCCAAAGCCTTTGACTGTGTGGATCACAATAAACTGTGGAAAATTCTGAAAGAGATGGGAATACCAGACCACCTAACCTGCCTCTTGAGAAATCTGTATGCAGGTCAGGAAGCAACAGTTAGAACTGGACATGGAACAACAGACTGGTTCCAAATAGGAAAAGGAGTACGTCAAGGCTGTATATTGTCTCCCTGCTTATTTAACTTATATGCAGAGTACATCATGAGAAACGCTGGACTGGAAGAAACACAAGCTGGAATCAAGATTGCCGGGAGAAATATCAATAACCTCAGATATGCTGATGACACCACCCTTATGGCAGAAAGTGAGGAGGAGCTAAAAAGCCTCTTGATGAAAGTGAAGGAGGAGAGCGAAAAAGTTGGCTTAAAGCTCAACATTCAGAAAACGAAGATCATGGCATCCGGTCCCATCACTTCATGGGAAATAGATGGGGAAACAGTGGAAACAGTGTCAGACTTTATTTTTTTGGGCTCCAAAATCACTGCAGATGGTGACTGCAGCCATGAAATTAAAAGACGCTTACTCCTTGGAAGAAAAGTTATGACCAACCTGGATAGTATATTCAAAAGCAGAGACATTACTTTGCCGACTAAGGTCCGCCTAGTCAAGGCTATGGTTTTTCCTGTGGTCATGTATGGATGTGAAAGTTGGACTGTGAAGAAAGCTGAGCGCCGAAGAATCGATGCTTTTGAACTGTGGTGTTGGAGAAGACTCTTGAGAGTCCCTTGGACTGCAAGGAGATCCAACCAGTCCATTCTGAAGGAGATCAACCCTGGGATTTCTTTGGAAGGAATGATGCTAAAGCTGAAACTCCAGTACTTTGGCCACCTCATGCGAAGAGTTGACTCATTGGAAAAGACTCTGATGCTGGGAGGGATTGGGGGCAGGAGGAGAAGGGGACGACAGAGGATGAGATGGCTGGATGGCATCATTGACTGGATGGATGTGAGTCTGAGTGAACTCCGGGAGATGGTGATGGACGGGAGGCCTGGTGTGCTGCGATTCATGGGGTCGCAAAGAGTCGGACACGACTGAGCGACTGAATTGAATGTATAATCAGCTCAGTTAACCCTCCCAGTTGTGTCCAACTCTGCGACCCCATGGACTGCAGGATACCCAGGCTTCCCTGTCCATCACCAACTCCCAGAACTTGCTCAAACTCATGCTCATTGGGTCGATGATGCCATCCAACCATCTCACCCTCTTTCATCCCCTACTCCTCATGCCTTCAATCTTTCCCAGCATCAGGGTCTTTTGAAATGAAGTAGCTCTTCACATCAGGAGACCAAAGTACTGGAGCTTCAGCATCAGTTCCTCCAATGAATATTCAGGACTGATTTCCTTTAGAATTCCACTAAATTGACTTCAGATCTTCTTGTATTCCAAGGGATTCTCAGGAGTCTTCTCCAACACTATAGTTCAAAAGCCTAAATTCTTTGGTGCTCATGAAACAATGTACAATGTATGATGAAACACTGAAATTTGGGGTGTGAAATTTGGGGACTGAAATTTGGGATATTATACTGTGAGTCAGTGGGACTTATCCATGTTGGAAGATATTGATACTTGGTATCCTCTTAAGGAAAATTTGCCTCCAAATTTTAAGCTGGAAAAATCACTGGAATAACAGTGTAGCAAAAGAATCAAAGCTGCTTAAACAATAAACATTAATTTTTCATAGTTCTAGAGGCTAACAAGTACAAGATGAAGATTCTGACAGATTGAGTTCTTAGTAAGTGCCCTTTTCCTGAACTGTCATCTTCTTATAGTAACCACACACGGTGGAAAGTGGAGAGACGTAATAAGTTCTCCCATGTTTCTTTCGTAAGAGTGATAATTCCATCATGAGGTCTTCACCCTCAAGATCTAATTACTTCCCAAAGGTCCATTTGCAAATACCATCATGCTGGGGATTAGTGTTTCAACATATGAACTGTGGGGGCACTAAGCATTCAGTCTCTAGCACTACCTTCATGGGCTCTTATGTTGTGGTATTGATGATGTGTTTGTTACTGATAAGTTATCCTTCTCCAGCATGACCTGGAGAGAAACTGGAAGGAATAGAATGATTTGGGGAGATTGGAGGAGAAGGGTATTACTAAAAGAGAGCCTACCTGAAAGAGCTACAGAGGACTAAGAACTATTACTATAGAGGTACTCATAAGCACTCTCGGTGTCTCGTAGATGCCTGTAAGCAGGCATTTCTTCTGGCCATCCTGGGGGTGTGGCAGTTATCCTCTTTAGAAGTTTTTGCCATTGTGGGGTGGGGGCTGCTTCTCCAGCTGCCCACCTACATTGGTACAGTCTAACAGAAGGAACTGCATCCCTCCCAAGATTTTGCTGAGCCCACCCTAACCACACAGAATACAACTAGCAAGCACCTTACAGGAAAGAGTGGGGTAGTACAGCGGTTCATTCTACACCCCAGGTACTAGCTGGGAACTGAGCCCAGTTACACTGGAGTCTCTAGATCTGAGATACTTCAACAATCTGTACTATGTGTTTCAAAGCAGAAAACAATTCATTGCCCTAGAAGCTCTAAATATACATTTCCCACTCATTGATATTAAACAAAATGTTAGTAAGCAAAAATGTCTACCACACACACACAAAAGAACAATTAGCAAAATGGAATAATGGTGAATGTTTATTCTAAGTTGATTATTTGCACTTATGGCTAATTGTAGTCAACACTTTAAAAACTTTCAACACTATTTGAACCCTTTTAGGAGCAATAATTTGACCTGGAAAATATTTTAAGAATCTTGACTCATTTCTAAATTTTATGAATGAGAAACTGATGTGTAAGGAGGTTAAATAAGTTGTGATAAGGGTGGAAGCCCAATTCTCCCTTTCACCATATAGCCTGACCATTTCTCTGGCCAGGAGTTCTTCTGTTGCCCAGGAAATAAAGTTGTTGGGACTCTCCAAAACGCTGGAAGATTTCTGACTATGAATAATATTTTGCTTCTCTTTAAAATTTACATGTATTTGATTCCTCTGAACTCATCAAGTCATCTCTAGGGCTTCCCAGGTGGTGCTAGTGGTAAAGAACCCACCTGCTAATGTAGGATACATAAGAGACACTGGTTCCATCCCTGGGTGGGAAAGATCTCCTGAAGGAGGGCATAGCAACCCACTCTAGTATACTTGCCTGGAGAATCCCATGGACAGAGGAGCCTGGTGGGCTATAGTCCACAGGGTCGCAAAGAGTTGGACATGACTGAAGTGACTTAGCACATATGGGTAAATCATGAGAGAAAAAAGGAATTCTTTCACTACTTCTGAAAGTACACGGCAGTACCACACAACCATTGAACATATAAAAAATTCTGGTTGGGTTACTTTGATTCCAACTGCTGCTGCTGCTGCTAAGTCACTTCAGTCGTGTCCGACTCTGTGTGACCCCAAAGACGGCAGCCCACCAGGCTCCCCCATCCCTGGGATTCTCCAGGCAAGAATACTGGAGTGGGTATATACAAAAAAAATGTCTGTGTAAGATACCTGACCCAGAAAATTTGGGGTAATTTTAAGTAGAGAATTAGTAAGACTATTAGAACCATCTGAATGTGACTACGCACACACATACACACAAACTCTGGAATGGAAAATTTAAGTGTCACTAATTACCAAATAAAGTTTAAGAAATGATGTCCATAAAGCAGTTCAAGAAATCTTGAAGGAGAATTAAGATATGGGTGATAGACGTCCTTTGTTTTGATTCTTACCGAAAAAAAAAGCTCTAGGTATTATTATAGTGATAGGCATAAGAAGACAGACTAACTCACTTCCATCATAATTAAATATGTGTGTACAGCGGTCATCAGACCTCAGCTGGAATTATGGAATCCCAGTGCTAGACTGGCTCAGTGATCTCAGGCAAATCATTTTCTGAGTCTCAATTTCTTCAACTGTAAAATGGGGATAATAATAATAACTTTTCCTGGGATTATTATGAGGATCAAAAGAGCCATTTGTAAGTGCTGTGGGTTGAACTTTGTTTTTCCCACAAATATGTGGCAAATATGTGGAAGCCCTAACTCCCAGAACCTGTGAATGTTACCTAATTTAGAAAATAGAGTCTTTGCAAATACAATAAAAATTTTAAGATAAGGCTATATGAATTAGGGTGAATTTTAATCAAATTTAATTGGTTTCTTTATAAGAAGAAAAGGCACAGAGAGAAGACTGCCATGTAAAGACAGAAGCAGAGATTGGAGTTACGCTGCCACAAGCTAAAATGCTTGAAGCTACCAGAAGCTGGAAGAGGCAAGAAAGGATCTTCCCTTAGATGCTTTGGAAGGAACTTGGCCCTACCAATAACTTGATTTTAGAATTCTGGTCTCTAAACTGTAAAAATTAATTAATTTATTTAGTTAAATAAATAAAAATTTAAAAATATTTGTTGTGGTATTTGGTTACAGCAGACCTAGGAAACTAAACGAGGTTTTAACAATGTTTGGCACACAGTAAGGGCTCAATAAATTATTGTTATTTCTCAAGAGTGATATGTATTTTGTTTTATATAAGGAGGGATAAATCATACATTTTGTTATGAATTATAGCATAAGCCTCAGGGCCTTTCTTTAGCAAAGACCACTTTAGAGGCCCTATATTATGCTTCACTTTCTATTTCTAAAATTGTATAAGTTTCAGTCCCCACAAAACCATGATCCACTCTTGCCTCTGAAAAGAGTTTGAAGTTTCCAGCTTTGAATCTTGCTGTGTTTCCAGTAAAAGCCTGGGCATGCTGCCCCAGCTCTCCTTTCAAGGCCTATTGACTCCTGCAGCCTTAGCCTGGCCCTTGCTCTCTCTCATGAAGTTGTAGCTCTTTAATCATTTACCTCCCTACTTGGTGTCCTTGCCTCTGAGTTTCATGAACCTGCTTCACTGATTTCCATGAAAACAAAAGTAAAATGACCCACAGAGAAGTTACCTTCTAAGCTTCCAGGGCTCTTAAGAGTTTTTTCATACCACTAAGGAAGTTCTACTTTTTGTCTTGTTACATAGTATCAATGTAAAAAGGGAAAAATATCAATAACCTCAGATACGCAGATGACACCACCCTTATGGCAGAAAGAGAAAAGGAACTGAAGAGCCTCTTGATAAAAGTGAAAAAGGAGAGTGAAAAAGCTAGCTTAAAACTCAACATTCAAAAAAATAAGATCATTGCATCTGGTCCCATCGCTTCATGGCAAATAGATGGGGAAACAGTGAGAAATATTTTCTTGGGCTCCAAAATAACTGCAGATGCTGACTGCAGCCAAGAAATCAAAAAATGCTTGCTCCTTGGAAGAAAATCTATGACCAACCTACATAGCATATTAAAAAGCAGAGGCATTTTTTTGCCAACAAAGGTCCATCTAGTCAAAGAAAGATATGGTTTTTCCAGTGGTCATGTATGGATGTGAGAGTTGGACTATAAAGAAAGCTGAGCACTGAAGAATTGATGCTTTTGAACTGTGCTGTTGGAGGAGACTCTTGAGAGTTCCTTGGACTGCAAGGAGATCCAATCAGTCCATCCTAAAGGAAATCAGTCCTGAATATTCACCGGAAGGACTGATGTTGAAGTTGAAACTCCAATACTTAGGCCACCTGATGCAAAGAATAGACTCATTGGAAAAGACCCTGATGCTGGGAAAGATTGAAGGAAGGAGAAGAAGGGGACGACAGAGGATGAGGAGGTTGGATGGCATCACTGACACAATGGACAGGAGTCTGAGCAAGCTCTGGGAGTTGGCGAAAGACAGAGAAGCCTGGCATGCTGCAGTCCGTGGTGTTGCAAAGACTCAGACACGACTGAGCAACTGAACTGATAGTGAAAATTAAAAGGGCTGTGGAATTCCTTCTGGCCCATAACCCAACCCAGGGAATCTGTTTCTAGCTAATTTTCAAATCCTCACAACTGCCATGTCCCCCAACCCTCAAATAACCAGCACCATCTGACAAAAAGTATTGGATTTCCATAGTTGTGTGGAAAAGCCAAATATCTGCTTGTGGTTGCAAGTATTCAGCTTAAACAAACTGAAATATACTTTGCTCCCTACACTTCAGAGTATGCTTAAGTAAGTAAGTAAGTAAAGTCACTCAGTCGTGTCCGACTCTTTGTGACCCCATGGACTGCAACCCACCAGGCTCCTCAGTCCATGGAGTTCTCCAGGCAAGTACACTGGAGTGGGTTGCCATTTCCTTCTCCAGGGGATCTTCCCGACCCAGGGATCGAACGCAGGTCTCCCGCATCAGAGGCAGACACTTTAACCTCTGAGCTATATGCTTAGACAATTTTAAATGCAGAAAATTCTTCAGCACTAAGCAAATGTATATACATTCTTCAGATTATTAAAATTACACACAGTCTCCTCTCAAGGGATTATTCTTTTGTAAAGAGCAGGTTAAATTCGGATTTTCATAAAATGGATTGTCTCAAAGCAGGTTACGTCTTTTAGAAGCTGTGAGGAGAAATTGATTGATAAGAAGAACTATATAGTTCTTTCTGTTTATTAAAGGAACATCTATGGATGCTGTCAAAAAATATCTAAAAAGGCACTTGGGGGCCAGTGTTAAGTCTTTATTCCTTTACTTGTTACAGTTTCACATCATACAAACCAGTAGCCTTAGGTTGGAGGGATGAAGTAAAGTTTAGATGCAGTACTCCAAGGAGATCCCAGTCAATTAGCTTCATTCACCAGTTAACAAGGCTGTTATCGTCTGTGTGGGGAGAATTCAATACTTTTCTCAACACAATCTGCAAAATTCTGAGAATCCATGGGAACTGCTAAATCACGTTTGACTGATATTTCTCCTTCTAAGGAAGTGTAAATATGATTACTAATTCAAGATGGAATTCCCTTTTTTATGAATAAGAAGGTATAACGTAATGAGGCACAATCATCAAGAAAAAACAGTTTTAGAACATGATGCAATACCCAGAAGTAATGCAACTTGAGAGCTCTGGTACATGCATTTCCATTTTAGGTCAGAACATTAAAATGAAGTTCTAACAGTGTTCCAATTCATTTTGACCTTAAATAGATAAGCAATTGGATTTTGAAAAATGTGTGCAATGCAACATTGTTAAATCACTGTAAATCAGGGATGATGAACTAACCTGATGTTAATTGTGAATACTGCTTCCAGACCTCATTTTTTAACAATGTAGAACTATGCTTATTTTCAATAGTTTTTCCAATATGTTTAATTGCATATTATAGCAGAAAGCTCTTTGTAAAATTCTAAAGCCTCATCTACTAAACATTCTTCCATTATTTATCTACATTCAGTTATCAAAGAGAAAATCTTCCCATTTACTACCCTCAAACAAAACTTTAGTAACTGTCAGTTTTCCTAATATAATGACCTTTACAAAGCTCAATAAATCCAATCTCTTTCTCTTTTGATTCAGAGATTTTAATTTGATAATACAACTCATCAGGTATCCACTTTAATAAGTTCTGAATATAAAACACAGAAACATTCATGGTTAGAATATTCCTAAATCCTTTGATTGAATAGATACAAATACTAAAAGCATTTTCAAAGGAAAAGGGGAAAGACACAATCCCATTATTACATTATTTTCTTGGCAATTGAAAAAAGTTCCATGACCCACTTTATTAACAGTTTTCCAAGTCAAGCTTATAATGATTTCTGGCCACTGCCCTTGGGTGCTTTCCAAGGGATTTAGAGGAATATATCACCTTGACTGATATGTGATATAACTATTTAGTACAGCTATGAAATTAAGTGTTCACCCCTTAGCCTGGGGCTTAATGGGATACAGGCTTGATATTATAGGCATTATTTAATAACTCAAAACTCACTCAATCCCTTTGTCTCAGGATGTTTAACATTTGCTGACCACTTGCTGCTTTATCCAGAATCCCCTCACTTAATCTCACAAACTAAGAATATTCTTCCTATTCATCTAATAAATATTTCTTGAGTACCTACTGTGTGCCAGGTGCTAAGTGCTGAAATCTGATAGTGAAACCAATAAACCCAGTCCTCATGGAAACATTCCAATTACATAACATTCCTGCTCTGTAAAAGTATTTATACATAATATTAGGTTGGTGCAAACATAATTGTGGTTTCAGTTCAGTTCAGTTCAGTTCAGTCGCTCAGTCGTGTCCGACTCTTTGTGACCCCATGAATCGCAGCACGCCAGGCCTCCCTGTCCATCACCATCTCCCGGAGTTCACTCAGACTCACGTCCATCGAGTCCATGATGCCATCCAGCCATCTCATCCTCTGTCGTCCCCTTCTCCTCCTGCCCCCAATCCCTCACAGCATCAGAGTCTTTTCCAATGAGTCAACTCTTTGCATGAGGTGGCCAAAGTACTGGAGTTTCAGCCTCAGCATCATTCCTTCCAAAGAAATCCCAGGGTTGATCTCCTTCAGAATGGACTGGTTGGATCTCCTTGCAGTCCAAGGGACTCTCAAGAGTCTTCTCCAACACCACAGTTCAAAAGCATCAATTCTTCGGCGCTCAGCTTTCTTCACAGTCCAACTTTCACATCCATACATGACCACAGGAAAAACCATAGCCTTGACTAGGCGGACCTTAGTCGGCAAAGTAATGTCTCTGCTTTTGAATATACTATCCAGGTTGGTCATAACTTTTCTTCCAAGGAGTAAGCGTCTTTTAATTTCATGGCTGCAGTCACCATCTGCAGTGATTTTGGAGCCCAAAAAAATAAAGTCTGACACTGTTTCCACTGTTTCCCCATCTATTTCCCATGAAGTGATGGGACCGGATGCCATGATCTTCGTTTTCTGAATGTTGAGCTTTAAGCCAACTTTTTCGCTCTCCTCCTTCACTTTCATCAAGAGGCTTTTTAGCTCCTCCTCACTTTCTGCCATAAGGGTGGTGTCATCAGCATATCTGAGGTTATTGATATTTCTCCCGGCAATCTTGATTCCAGCTTGTGTTTCTTCCAGTCCAGCGTTTCTCATGATGTACTCTGCATATAAGTTAAATAAGCAGGGAGACAATATACAGCCTTGACGTACTCCTTTTCCTATTTGGAACCAGTCTGTTGTTCCATGTCCAGTTCTAACTGTTGCTTCCTGACCTGCATACAGATTTCTCAAGAGGCAGGTTAGGTGGTCTGGTATTCCCATCTCTTTCAGAATTTTCCACAGTTTATTGTGATCCACACAGTCAAAGGCTTTGGCATAGTCAATAAAGCAGAAATAGATGTTTTTCTGGAACTCTCTTGCTTTTTCCATGATCCAGCGGATGTTGGCAATTTGATCTCTGGTTCCTCTGCCTGTTCTAAAACCAGCTTGAACATCAGGGAGTTCACGGTTCACATATTGCTGAAGCCTGGCTTGGAGAATTTTGAGCATTACTTTACTAGCGTGTGAGATGAGTGCAATTGTGCGGTAGTTTGAGCATTCTTTGGCATTGCCTTTCTTTGGAATTGGAATGAAAACTGACCTTTTCCAGTCCTGTGGCCACTGCTGAGTTTTCCAAATTTGCTGGCATATTGAGTGCAGCACTTTCACAGCATCATCTTCCAGGATTTGAAACAGCTCAACTGGAATTCCATCACCTCCACTAGCTTTGTTCGTAGTGATGCTTTCTAAGGCCCACTTGACTTCACATTCCAAGATGTCTGGCTCTAGATGAGTGATCACATCCTCATGATTATCTGGGTCGTGAAGATCTTTTTTGTACAGTTCTTCCGTGTATTCTTGCCACTTCTTAATATCTTCTGCTTCTGTTAGGTCCAGACCATTTCTGTCCTTTATCGAGCCCATCTTTGCATGAAAAGTTCCCTTGGTATCTCTAATTTTCTTGAAGAGACTTCTAGTCTTTCCCATTCTGTTGTTTTCCTCTATTTCTTTGCCCTGATCACTGAAGAAGGCTTTCTTATCTCTTCTTGCTATTCTTTGGAACTCTGCATTCAGATGCTTATATCTTTCCTTTTCTCCTTAGCTTTTCTCCTCTCTTCTTTTCACAGCTATTTGTAAGGCCTCCCCAGTCAGACCATGAATTTTAAATCATTATAACAAGGCTCAAAGACATCTCTATTAATCAAAATAGGAACCATTACAATCAACACATTTTTGCCAATGAAAAATGAGTTTATTCCTGTAAAAAAAAATCCATGCTTCAGGATTTGATGAACTCTTGGAAAGCATTTTCTGCCTCCTGTTGGTTGTGAAAGCATCTTCCCTGCAAAAGGTTGTTGAGATGCTTAAAGAAGTGGTAGTTTGCTAGCAAGAGGTCAGGTGAATGTGGTAGATGAGGCAAAACTTCATAGCACAATTGATTCAACTTTTGAAGCATTGGTTGTGTGATGTGCAGTTGGGCACTGTTGTGGAGAACTGAGCCCTTTCTTTTGACCAATGCTGGCTGCAGGCATGGCAGATTTGGGTGCAACTCTTTGATTTATGGAGCATAATTCTTAGGTGTAATGGTTTTGCCAGGATTCTGAAAGTTACAGTGGATCAGACTGGCAGCAGACCACCAAACAGTAACCATGACTTTTTTTTGTTGTAAGCCTGGCTTTGGGAAGAGCTTTGGAGCTTCTCCTCAGTCCAGCCACTGAGCTGGTCATCACCAGTTGTCACGGTTATCTTATAAAATCCAATTTTCATTGCACATCACATTCGGATGAAGAAATAGTTCGTTGTTGTTGTGTGAAAGTGAAAGTGCTAGTTGCTCAGTCATGTCCGACTCTTTGCGACCCCACGGACTGTAGCCTGCCAGGCTCCTCTGTCCATGGAATTCTCTAGGCAAGAATTCTGGAGTGGGTTGCCATTCTCTTCTCCAGGGATCTTTCCAACGCAGGGATTGAACCTGGGTATCCTGCATTGCAGGCAGATTCTTTAGTGTCTGAGCCATTAGGGAAGCCCTGTGTAGGAGGGAAGACAACACTTTAAAAATGACAATTGTTTTGATTTGTGGTTAGTTCACGAGGTACGCACTTACCGAGCATTTATATCTTTTCAATTTGCTTCAAATGCCCAAAGACCATACTAAAGGTTGATGCTGAGTTCTTTGCCAACTTTTCCTATAGCTGTAAGAGGATCAGCTTTGACGATCCTCTCAATTGTTGTCGAGAGGCAACAATCTGATGGCCATCCACTATGCTCCTCATTTTCAAGGCTCTTGTCTGCTCTGCAAAACTTCTTGAATCACCACTGCTCTGTACATTCATTAGCAGTTCCTGGGCCAAATGTGTCATTGAAGTTGCAAGTTGTCTCTGCTGTTTATGATCCATTTTGAACTAGAATAAGAAAATCGTTCAAATTTGCTTTTTGTCTCACATCATTTCCCTAGTCTAAAATAAATCTAAAATAAATAGCAAGTAATACCATTAACAACAACAAAAAAAAAACATAAAGAGAGAAATGCACATTAAAATCATGTATAACACAACCACATTTATTTAAGAATGCATTTCAATATCAAATGGCAAAGTTTCACAATGCAAAACTGCATTTACTTTTGCACCAACCTAATACTACATTTAGCTAGTTCTTGCTCATCTGAAATTCTGGACAGTTTGTTTTTTTTAAGTCATCTCAACTCCCTGCATATTATATTTACATGGAAGACAGACTGAAGAAGTCCACATAATTCAGTGTGCTGTAAAGATGTTATATTATACATAACACTGTATTTCTAGATCATGTTTTTCCCAGACAATCTAAATTGATGATATAGCATTGAATTCCATACTGTAGTGTTTTGGAATCATCACCTTGTCACATGACTTTGCCTCATTGTTCCTCATGAATTGGAGGTGGAAGGGAGGCGGGAGAAAATTAAGAAAGTTAGCAACTGTGTTTTAAGGTATTGCAAGCATTTTTTGTTATGTGTCCCCACAGTACTCAACACATAAATCTATATATTGCGTATTATTTTCTATAACCTGCCTTTTCCATTCCAATTTCCAATTTCTACCCTATAATTTCTAAGTACACATAATTACTACTTCAGGTGTTAAATTCTACATTCGAAAGTATCTACACCCCAGCCCTCCAAAACAAAAGACGTCAGCTAGCTAAATACAATTACCACATTATAAAATGTGCAAATTTTAGCTATAATCATGGTCTAAGAATATTCAAACACAGACACTTCCTCAAGGAACTGAATTAAAAGGCCTAATGGTAAAATCTAAGTTTTGCCTTCAGTAATTCTGACTTCAGGATACACCAATAAGTGACCAATTTCCAAACCTTAGGAATAAAAAAATAGGTATAACAACAAAAATCCTATGCGAATATTCACAACCTTTCATTGTTTTCCTTGTAGTGAAGATTATCTCCCTCATACTTTGTTCAATGTTAATTTATTTAAATCAGTAGTGAAACCTATTTTTTGAGCTCCAACTCAAAAACAGCAGCATTTTTCTAGGTGTTGAAGATACTGCTGTGGGAGATAGAAACAATTTATTCCCTCATGAAGCTGACCTTCTAATCGGAGAGGCAGATAAGCCCTCTGCTCTAGTCACCTACTCAGTCACGTGGGCAGGAAGCCCTGCATGACATTAATTTTGATAGACAGTTCTGAACTTGGCTTTGTTATAATGTACTACATTCAGTATGTAGTCTGAATACAGCACCTTTTCCCTCCAGTCCACCTGTGTCATCAGGTAATGTTTTATTGGCAGTAAATCAATATTATAAATACCCATTGAGATTTAGCAAATTCTATAAATGGAAATAGAAGAAATAGAAGAAGTAGAAGAACATGGTATTTATTCTCATAAATATGATTCAAAGCAGACTGATCAATTAGTATGTCTTTGGTGGGAAGTTTGACAGTGTTCACATTTGATATCTACATTTTACCAGTTGTCTAAAGCTAGCATCCATCCTGATTGACTGGAGCCTCTGCTATGGTAACTGTTAAATATTCAAATATCACCCTGGCAATGCTTGCCAAAAATTTAGTTAAACATGCCCTTTGACCCCAAAATTCCACTCATGAGTGTAACCTAAGATATACTTACACATGTAAGAAATAGTGCATGTAAAAAAAGATATTCATGATAATATCATTCAATACAGCAAGGGATTAGAAATGACCTAAATGTCCATCAACAGAGTTCTGGTTAAATAAACTGTGGTACATCTATAGAATGGATTATGATGCCAGTTTTTTAAAAATATGAGACAACTCTGGGTGTAATGATATGGAAAACTCTCTAAAAAGCACTGTTAAATGAAAAACATCAAGGTATAGAACACTGTGCAATGTACTACTGTTTGTGTATACATCCACACAAATAGATACACACTGACAGTTCACTGAAGGTGTCTCTGGTGGTATATACAAAAAAACAGGTAACTAGTGGCCTGCAGGGAGGGGATTAGGTAGGTAACTATTGGATGGTAGAAGGGAGGTTCACTTTTACCTCAAATTTCTTTGCTACCTTTTGAATTTTATACTGTGTGCATGTGTAGCCTGCTTACATCATTTTTTAAAGAAAATCAAATAAACATGCTGCTGCTGCTGCTGCTGCTAAATCACTTCAGTCGTGTCCGACTCTGTGTGACCCCATAGACGGCAGCCCACCAGGTTCCGCCATCCCTGGGATTCTCCAGGCAAGAATACTGGAGTGGGTTGCCATTTCCTTCTCCAGTGCATGAAAGAGAAAAGTGAAAGTGAAGTCGCTCAGTCTGTCCGACTGTTAGCGACCCCATGGACTGCAGCCCACCAGGCTACTCTGTCCACTGGATTTTCCAGGCAAGAGTACTGGGGTGGGGTGCCATTGCCTTCCCCACAAATAAACATAGCACCCCTTATTTTATCCATACCCAGGAAAAATTTAACTTTATTGTAGATATTAAAATGAAAGATGTAACTACAAATAAATGCTGGAGAGGCTGTGGAGAAAAAGAAACCTTCCTACACTATTGGTGGGAATATAAGTTGGTGCAGCTACTATGGAAAACAGTCTGGAGGTTTCTCAGAAAACTAAAAATAAAATTATCATATAATCCAGCAACCCCACTCCTGGGCATATACCTGGACAAGACTATAATTCAAGAAGGTACATGCACCCCTATTCATAGCAGCACTATGTACAATAGCAAAAACTTGGAACCAACCTAAATGTCCACCGACAGAGGAATGGATAAAGATGTGTAACAGATATACAATGAAATACTACTCAGCCATAAAAAAGAACTAATGCCATTGCCGACTAAGGTCCGTCTAGTCAAGGCTATGGTTTTTCCTGTGGTCATGTATGGATGTGAGAGTTGGACTGTGAAGAAGGCTGAGCACTGAAGAATCGGTGCTTTTGAACTGTGGTGTTGGAGAAGACTCTTGAGAGTCCCTTGGAGTGCAAGGAGATCCAACCAGTCCATTCTGAAGGAGATCAACCCTGGGATTTCTTTGGAAGGAATGATGCTAAAGCTGAAACTCCAGTACTTTGGCCACCTCATGCAAAGAGTTGACTCATTGGAAAAGACTCTGATGCTGGGAGGGATTGGGGGCAGGAGGAGAAGGGGACGACCGAGGTTGAGGTGGCTGGATG
>SJYX01010711.1:158051-176230 GCA_006410675.1 Oreotragus oreotragus
CTCCAGTACTTTGGCCACCTCATGCGAAGAGTTGACTCATTGGAAAAGACTCTGATGCTGTGAGGGATTGGGGGCAGGAGGAGAAGGGGACGACAGAGGATGAGATGGCTGGATGGCATCACGGACTCGATGGACTTGAGTCTGAGTGAACTCCGGGAGTTGGCGATGGACAGGGAGGCCTGGCGTGCTGCGATTCATGGGGTCGCAAAGAGTCGGACACGACTGAGCGACTGAACTGAACTGAACTGAATAAGGAAGAAAAGGTGAGTCAGCTTCAGAGACTGAGTGAAATGAAGAAGAAAACCTATTAAAGTTCCTCAGCATTGTTTGAGTGACCACTCTAAGCAAGACCAAATGCTGAAGCTTTGTATGTGTGACGGGAGGAAATTTGGGCAAGAAATGGGGAGGTGGACCAAAAAGAGTGGGGTTCTTCAGAGTTAAAAGAACTGTATGTGAGAGATCATGTTCGAACTAATAAGAACTAAGAGACTTAGCCTGATGTAGCTATTTAGCCACACAGCTATGGTGAGTGATGAGAAAGACCTCTAAACACTATAGAGGAATGAGCAAGCCCCTGGATGTATCCTTAAGTAGAATAAGCAAGAGACAGAAGCATATGTGTCTCTTATAGGCTGCGTGCATGTGTGCTAACTAGCTTCAGCAGTGGCCAACTCTGTGCGACCCTATGGACTATATAGCCCACCAGGCTTCTCTGTCCATTGGATTGATTCTCCAGGCAAGAATACTGGAGTGGGTTGTTGTGCCCTCCTCCAGAGAATCTTCCTGACACAGGGATTGAAACTGTATCTCTTAAGTCTAATCTGCATTGGCAGGCAGGTTCTTTACTACTAGCACCACCTGGGAACCCTTTGTGTAAGACAAATAAAGGAGGAATTCTGTGTTGTGAGTGTGTACATATGTGTGTGTGTACATATATATGTATAAAAGTTACCCACACAGCAAGAGAAAGGACAAAGATTTTCAGTAAAGAGAAAAGAGAAACAAACATAAAATCAAAAGTATTATATAAAATAAGCTACAATTTTAATTTGACTTCAAAATACCAGTACACATTCATAATTTATTTCTCTTTTTTAAAAATATATCTGCCAAATAAAAAATTTAAAACCACTGAAAACCCAGGAGCAATGAGCTCCCCTAGAGCCCAGAATACAACATTTAATATCATTTTTCACTTAAAGGAAATCACCACTGATTGCAGGGACAGAGAAGAAACTAAACAAAATGTATTTAGGATACCTAATAGCAATAATGCTATCAAGGACTACTAGAGTCATGTCAAATGAACAACCAACTTCAAGTGGTTCTTCAGTTGAGGGACAATGTAAGTATCAAGAAGAATGACTACAATGCATTGAAAGCTGTAAGTTTATAATGGCACCAAAATGCAACAAAACCCTGATTTTTTTTTTTTTTTGGTCAGAACACCAAATTCACTCATCTGAAACAGGTTTAAAATAAGAAATTCTACTGTGCTTCCTGTATGAATTGATTTCAGATTAATTAAATAGTTGATGAGCAAAGTTCTCATCAATTCTTAGAAGAAAGGTGGCTAATAAAGGAAGAAGGAATGCTTGAATTAGAATATCACCATCAGCAACCCCTGATGGAATAACTGATACTGAAATCATTTTCAATGGCCAAAAGCCACTATGTAAAAGGTTGATTTTCAGTTTCCCCCACATTGAGTCTCTCTTCATCAGGAAGCTTCCATAAGCCTCTTAATTTTATCTGTCAGAGGGCAGATAGAATAAAAACCACAATCACAGAAAACTAATCAAACTGATCACATGGACCACAGCCTTGTCTAACTCAATGAAACTATGAGCCATGCCGTGTAAGGCCACCCAAGACAGACGGGTCATGGTGGAGAGTTCTGACAAAATGTGGTCCACTGGAGAAGGGAATGATAAACCACTTCAGTATTCTTGCCTTGAGAACCTCATGAAGAGTATGAAAAGGCAAAAAGATAAGACACAGAAAGATGAACTCCCCAGGTCAGTAGGTACCCAATATGCTACTGGAGAAGAGTGGAGAAATAACTCCAGAAAGAATGAAGAGACGGAGTCAAAGTGAAAACAATGCCCAGTTGTGGATGTGACTAGTGATGGAAGTAAAGTCCGATGCTGTAAAGAACAATATTGCATAGGAACCTGGAATGTTAGGTCCATGAATCAGGGTAAATTAGAAGTGGTCAAACAGGAGATGGCAACAGTGAACATCAATCTTTTAGGAATCAGTGAACTAAAATGGATTGGAATGGGTGAATTTAATTCAGATGGCCATTATATCTACTACTGTGGGTAAGAATCCCTTAGAAGAAATGGAGTAGCCTTCATAGTCAACAAAAGAGTCTGAAGGCAGTATTTGGATGCAATCTCAAAAACAACAGAATGATCTCTGTCCATTTTCAAGGCAAACCATTCAATATCACAGTAATCCAAGTCTATGCCCCGACTAGTAATGCTGAAGAAGCTGAAGTTGAATGGTTCTATGAAGACCTACAAGACCTTCTAGAACTAATATCCAAAAAAGATGTCTTTTTCATCATAGGGGACCAGAATGCAAAAGTAGGAAATCAATAAATACCTGGTGTAACAGGCAAATTTGCCCTTGTAGTACAAAATGAAGAAGGGCAGAGGCTAAAAGAGTTTTGCCAAGAGAACACACTGGTCATAGCAAACACTGTCTTCCAAAAACACAAGAGATGACATCTGGTGATGTCACCAAATGATCAATACCAAAATCAGATTGATACACTCTTTGCAGCCAAAGATGGAGAAGCTCTATACANTTGGATGCAATCTCAAAAACAACAGAATGATCTCTGTCCATTTTCAAGGCAAACCATTCAATATCACAGTAATCCAAGTCTATGCCCCGACTAGTAATGCTGAAGAAGCTGAAGTTGAATGGTTCTATGAAGACCTACAAGACCTTCTAGAACTAATATCCAAAAAAGATGTCTTTTTCATCATAGGGGACCAGAATGCAAAAGTAGGAAATCAATAAATACCTGGTGTAACAGGCAAATTTGCCCTTGTAGTACAAAATGAAGAAGGGCAGAGGCTAAAAGAGTTTTGCCAAGAGAACACACTGGTCATAGCAAACACTGTCTTCCAAAAACACAAGAGATGACATCTGGTGATGTCACCAAATGATCAATACCAAAATCAGATTGATACACTCTTTGCAGCCAAAGATGGAGAAGCTCTATACAATCAGCAAAAACAAGACCAGAAGCTGACTGTGGCTCAGATCATGAACTCCTTATTGCCAAATTCAGACTTAAACTGAAGAATGTAGGGAAAACCACTAGATCATTCAGGTATGAACTAAATCAAATCCCTTACGATTATATAGTGGAAGTGACAAATAGATTCAAGGGATTAGGTCTGATGGAGTGCCTGAAGAACCATTGACTGAGGTTCATGACTCTGTACAAGAGGAGGTGATCAAGACCAACCCTAAGAAAAAGAAATGCAAAAAGGAAAAATGGTTGTACTCAGAGGCCTTACAAATAGCTGAGAAAAGAAGAGAAGCTAAAGGCAAAGAAGAAAAGGAAAGATATAGCCATTTGAATGCAGAGTTCCAAAAAATAGCAAGGAGAGATAAGAAAGTCTTCCTAAGTGATCAGTGCAAAGAAATTGAGGAAAACAATAGAATGGGAAAGACTAGAGATCTCATCAAGAAAATTAGAGATACCAAGGGAACATTTCATGCAAAGATGGGCTCAATACAGGACAGAAATGGTATGGACCTAACAGAAGCAGAAGATATTAAGAAGAGGTGGCAAGAATACACAGAAGAACTATGCAAAAAAGATCTTCATGATCCAGATAACCATGATGGTATGTTCACTCAGAATGAGTGAGGCATCCTGGAGTGTGAAGTCAAGTGGGCCATAGGAAGCATCACTATCAACAAAGCTAGTGGAGGTGATGGAATTCCAGTTGAGCTATTTCAAATCCTGAAAGATCATGCTGTGAAAGTATTGCACTCAATGTGCCAGCAAATCTGGAAAACTCAGCAGTGGCCACAGGACTGGAAAAGGTCAGTTTTCATTCCAATCCCAAAGAAAGGAAACGCCAAAGAATGTTAAAACTACCACACAATTGCACTCATCTCACAGGCTAGCAAAATAATGCTCAAAATTCTCCAAGCCAGGCTTCAACAGTATGTGAACCGTGAAATTTTAGATGTTCAACCTGTAATTAGAACCAGAGATAAAACTGCCACATCCGCTGGATCACTGAAAAAGCAAGAGAGTTCCAGAAAAACATCTACTTCTGCTTTATTGTCTATACCAAAGCATTTGACTGTGTGGATCACAACAAACTGTGATAAATTATTAAAGAGATAGGAATAACAGACCACATAACCTGCCTTCTGAGAAATCTGTAAGCAGGTCAAAAAGTAATAGTTAGAACCAGACATGGAACAACAGACTGGTTCTGAATTGGGAAAGCAGTATGTCAAGACTGTGTATTGTCACCCTGCTTATTTAACTTATGTGCAGAGTACATCATGCAAAATGCCAGGCTGGATGAACACAAGCTGGTATCAAGATTTCTGGGAGAAATATCAATAACCTCAGATACACAGATGACACCAGCCTTGTGGCAGGAAGAGAAGAACTAAGGAGCCTCTTGATGAAAGTGAAAGAGAAGAGTAAAAAAAGTTGGCTTAAAACTCAACATTCAAAAAACTAAGATCATGGCATCCGGCCCCATCACTTCATGGCAAATAGATGGGGAAAGAAAGGAAACAGTGAGAGACTTTATTTTGGGGGGCTCCAAAATCACTGCAGATGGTGATTGCAGACATGAAATTAAAAGACACTTGCTCCTTGGAAGAAAAGCTATGACCAACCTAGACAACATATTAAAAAGCAGAGACATTACCTTGCCAATAAAGGCCCATCTATTCAAAGCCTATGGACTTCCCTGGTGGCTCAGACAAGTATCTGCCTACAATGTGGGAGACCCGGGTTCAGTCCCTGGGTCTGGAAGATCCTCTGGAGAAGTACTCTTGCCTGGAAAATCCCATGGACAGAGGAGCATGGTAGGTTACAGTCCATAGTGTGACAAAGAGTCGGACATGACCGGACGACTTCACTTTCACTTTCACTATTCAATGCTATAGTTTTCCAGTAGTCAAGTATGATGTGAGAGTTGGACCATAAAGAAAACTGAGTGCCGAAGAATTGATGCTTTTGAACTGTGGTGTTAGAGAAGACTAATACTTTGGGAATGGTGTTGAACGTCCCTTGGATTGCAAGGAGATCCAACTAATCAATCCTAAAGGAAATCAGTCCTAAATATTCATTGGAAGGGCTGATGCTGAAGCTGAAACTCAAATACTTTGGCCACCTGATGTGAAGAACTGACTCACTGGAAAAGACCTTGATGCTGGGAAAGACTGAAGGCAGGAGGATAAGGGGATAGCAGAGGATGAGATGGTTCTATGGCATCACTGACTCGATGGATATGAGTTTGAGCAAGTTCCAGCAGTTGGTAATGAANTTGGCCACCTGATGTGAAGAACTGACTCACTGGAAAAGACCTTGATGCTGGGAAAGACTGAAGGCAGGAGGATAAGGGGATAGCAGAGGATGAGATGGTTCTATGGCATCACTGACTCGATGGATATGAGTTTGAGCAAGTTCCAGCAGTTGGTAATGAACAGGGAAGCCTGGAGTGCTGCAGTCCATGAGGCTGCAAAAGCTGGACACAACTGAGAGATAGAACACAGCTGAAAAGGCTGATGGGGAAGTTTATAATGGAAGTTTCAAACCACCAACATTTGAACTCACTGCTCAATCTAATCATTTACTAAAAGCAGGGCAATCAGGTATTCTGTGCCTCCTGCTCTGCTGCAGTAGAAAATACACTTGTTTATGAAGTATGCTTACAAAAAATCAGAATCCCCATGTAATGAAGAGTCTAGATCTTATGAACAATTTGCTGGAAACACAATGAATAGAAAGCATGCTGAACAACAGGAGAATGCAATCAGCCAAATCTTAAACAGGTAATTCTGTAGGAGAAATGTTCCCCAATTTTTTCAACAAATAAATGGCATTCAAAGTGGGAGGGAGCTATTATGTATCAGAGTCACTTAGACCCAATGTAATGAAAGGACTTTGGATCCTGATTCTAACAAACTAACTCTGAAAAGACATTTTTGACCAATTTGATAATCATATTAAGGAATTTTTAAAATTATGCTTTGATAATTTTTTGTGATTTTTTTTTAAAAGAGTCTTCTAAAATTATCAATTGAGTTATGAGGGTATACTTAAATGAACCTACCTAGAAAGGTCTTATCCTAAGATTTCTTCATTGACATGTGCAAAGTACATTTCTACGTTAGTTAGGATATACCAGAGAATGACTGGATATGAAAGGGAATAGGGTCTAGGGATTCCAGGGTCACTAGGTTGTTATGGTTACATCATTGGTGAATCAGGCTGGACATCCTTGGCTGCACATCAGAATCTCTGAGAGCAGGAAGTGGGGGGTGGGTGGGGGCAGCTTCTATATGGGTCTGTCCTGGACCAACTGTTACCACAGTTTTGATCTACTTGGGGTCTGTAGAGTTTGATTCATTGACATGGAGAATTGGCACCTGAGGAACTGCCTCCTGCCAGAGGATTGCTGACACACTTTTACAACCTTTAGAAACTGTGGGTGGTAGACATAGACAGAAGGCAGGTGGAGAACAGCTCCCACCACAGGGCCTGGAGCAGGACCTGTTCACTCTGGCTGTACATTAGAATCTCTGAGAGTAGGTGGGGGGCTGGGAGAAGGGGTGGGAGAGAGACACTGCAGTCTTCTCGCCTGGACCTCGCACTTCAGAGATTAATGTTATCGTTTAAAAGTCAACTGCTGTCCCTCTCCCCAAACAAATGATACTAATGAGAATCCAGGGTTGAAAACCATACTGACCAAAAACATGGGCAGAAAAATTTCACAGTCCTCTTCAGACACCATGGTTAAGAGCTTAGAGGCCAAACTGTTTCAGCTTGAATTCCAGCTTCACTATTGAACAGTTATATGATCTTGTACAAGTTATATTACCTCAACACTTCAGCTTTCTTATATATGATGAGGATAATGAATTAAATATGTAAAAATGTGTTCCTCATATGACTGTTGGGAAGATTAATTGATTTAGACATTTACCTTGTGGCTCAGCTAGTAAAGAATCCGCCAGCAATATGGGAGACCTGGGTTTGATCCCTAGGTTGTGAAGATCTCCTGGAGAAGGGAGTATTCTGGCCTGGAGAATTCCAGGGACTCTATGGTCACAAAGAGTCGGACACAACAGAGTGACTTTCACTTTTCCTTTGAAAACATTTAGAAGAGAGCCCAGCATTAAATAAAGACAATTATTATATCTCACAGCATCTTTTAAAGAGAACTACTTTTGAAGTCTCTTCAGGTTAGTTAGGTACTTAACTCAGGGATGGATTTCAATCATGTTTATTGAATTATCTTTTGTAAGCAAGGAGACTAACTATTCTTTCTAGGATACTTTAACTGATCTCCAGGTTGGGAAAATGTCCTCACATTCTGAATTTTGAAATCTGTCATTTACATTTCTTACAATACCCAAAATATATCTTTTCATATCTATATTCTTCCATAACACTAAGTTCTCTAGGACTCCCTATAGTGAACAAAATATTGATAAAATTAAGAACAGGCAATGACGTGGGAAAATGAGCACTTTAAAATTAACTGTGGACTCCTTAGTTGCCTGTCACTCTGGAAAAAAAAGAATGAGAGATAGGGAAAAATCATGGAACATGTAACCCTTCACAGAAGAGAAAGAAAATAAAGGGGTAGGAGAGAATGATCTGGCAAAGAGACTAGTACAGACTAGCTTAGGACATCACCAGAAAGGTGAGGAGGGGGATACACAGGATGAGGTGGTAACAGGGATCCAAAAATTAACCTATTATTCTTCACAATACAATAAGCTGCTAAAGTTTCAAATTTTAAATAATTTTTTAGCCAGCAGGTTATTTAGAACCTGAATCTTATACAAAATATAAAAGCCTGAATATGATGAAGGGTTAAGAAGCTAATGAATCAAAATATGCAACCAGTAAAATAAACCCCATCTTTGATTATCTTCAGTTCAGTTCAGTTCAGTCGCTCAGTAGTGTCCAACTCTTTGTGACCCCATGAATCGAAGCATGCCTGGCCTCCCTGTCCATCACCAACTCCCGGAGTTCACTCAGACTCACGTCCATCGAGTCCGTGATGCCATCCAATCCTCTGTCGTCCCCTTCTCCCCCTGCCCCCAATCCCTCCCAGCATCAGAGTCTTTTCCAATGAGTTAGCTCTTCCCATGAGGTGGCCAAAGTACTGGAGGTTCAGCTTTAGCATCATTCCTTCCAAAGAACACCCAGGACTGATCTCCTTCAGAATGGACTGGTTGGATCTCCTTGCAGTCCAAGGGACTCTCAAGAGTCTTCCCCAACACCACAGTTCAAAAGCATCAATTCTTCGGCGCTCAGCCTTCTTCACAGTCCAACTCTCACATCCATACATGACCACCGGAAAAATCATAGCCTTGACTAGATAGACCTTTGTTGGCAAAGTAACGTCTCTGCTTTTCAATATGCTATCTAGGTTGGTCATAACTTTTCTTCCAAGGAGTAAGCATCTTTTAATTTCATGGCTGCAGTCACCATCTGCAGTGATTTTGGAGCCCAAAAAAATAAAGTCTGACACTGTTTCCACTGTTTCCCCATCTATTTCCCATGAAGTGATCGGACCAGATGCCATGATCTTCGTTTTCTGAATGTTGAGCTTTAAACCAGCTTTTTCACTCTTCTCTTTCACTTTCATCAAGAGGCTTTTTAGTTCCTCTTCACTTTCTGCCCTAAGGGTGGTGTCATCTGCATATCTGAGGTTATTGATATTTCTCCCGGCAATCTAGATTCCAGCTTGTGCTTCTTCCAGTCCAGCGTTTCTCATGATGTACTCTGCATATAAGTTAAATAAGCAGGGTGACAATATACAGCCTTGACATACACCTTTTCCTATTTGGAACCAGTCTGTTGTTCCATGTCCAGTTCTAACTGTTGATTATCTTAGGGCTTCCCTAATAGCTCAATTGGTAAAGAATCAGCCTGCAATGCAGAGACCCCAGTTCAATTCCTTGGTTGGGACGATCTGCTGAAGGATAGGCTACCCACTCCAGTATTCTTGGGCTTCCCTTTTGGCTCAGACGGTAAAGAATCCACCTGCAATGCAGGAGACCTGGGTTCAATCCCTGGGTTGGGAAGATTACCTGGAGAAGGGAAAAGCTACCCACTCCAGTATTCTGGCCTGGAGAATTACACAGACTGTATACTCCATGAGGTCATCCATGGAGTCAGACACAACTGAGTGACTGTCAGTTTCACTTTGATTATCTTAACTCTGAACACTGTCATCAACAGTGATATTCAGAGGAGGGAGCAGTCTGTAAGTAGAAACCACAGAGACACTGGTACCATAAAATGCAATTCATATTGTACACTTTTTAGTTACTGTGTGTCTCCAGTTTTCATGTACTCATCACCATAGACCTTGCATAAAATGTGGCATGTTTGCAGATGGTTTGCTCCCTAAGTTTCACTATATGCTCAACTGGAACATTTCTTTTTACTTCAGCAGCTATATAAACTTTGTTTTTCTTTTCAATCACATCACAGTCCTCAGACATGAAAAAAAAATTGTGTGGAAACTATGAGTTCACTGCTTACACTTATTTTTAAATTTTAAATGAATTAAACTTAAACCTGAGTAGAAACTGGATTAGTCTTATATGAGAAAAGCTAACAGTCATCAATAGAAGTGATTCCCTGGTATATATTTTACCTTTGATGATTTGTTGACTTTTTCTGTAGTTTGTTTTATACAACACTCTGTAGCATGTTAGAAAATGATCTAAGCATTATTGATTTCCTATGGGGAATCTACACTGAATGCAGGCATAGCACACCTTGATAGTTCCCTGAGCATCATTAGCAGAAAGCAGTGACTCTGTAGAAGAACAACTAGGAAGAAGAAAATCAGATTAAATAATTAGTGTCAATTAGCTCCAGCAAAATCATTCTGTAAACAATTGGTCTCTAGTGCCCTGCTTAATTATGTGAGACTTCCATGTTCCTTACCAAGCCTGCTTTGATTCCTGTTGACTCTTGAGCTTCCCAGAGGTATAATTAATTATTGTCTTGTAAATAAACCCTTGGTAATTAATGGTGGCAGAAAACACTCTTTAAAAAAAGTATTCAAGAAAAAGACCTTGCCTATGTGAAATGACCTTTGCAGCATTTTTCAGGAGGAACCCATCAAACAGTTACAATAAATGGCTGGGAGTTTGACTGAGAGCTGACAAGTAAACTCATCCTCTCCTCTTTACATACCAGGAAAGAAAACACTTCATGTTGTGTTGCCTTTGAAAATGTTTGTAATTCACTAGACATCCTTCTAATTTGGTATTAGACTTAATTAAAATACATTTTCAAACATCCAATTATAAATAATAAAAGTTTATTTTGAGGGTATTGTATATAGTGCATTCACAGTCCAGCAGGGAAAAAAAAGAGACTAAAACAGAAATAGCATTCCATTATTCAGGTGTGCCTTTAAAATCTGGCATCTGGTATCTTCAGCTCTTAAATGGCATACCAATCTCCTTTCAAGAATGGTAGATGCCAATGAAGTTATCATCCCTCACAAACATACCTCAGTATTTTGTACATCAGTGATAGTACTTTCTTTCACATGTATATTTGTGCTGTGCTAAGTTGCTTTAGTCATGTCTAGCTCTTTGAAACGCTATGAACTGTAGTCCACCAGACTCCTCTGTCCATGGGATTCTCCAGGAGCAAGAGTACCGGAGTGGGTTACCATGCACTCCTCCAGATGATCTTCCTGACCCAGGGATCGAATCCACATCTCATATGTCTCCTGCTTTGGCAGGTACTTTACCACTAGCGCCACCTGGGAAGTAGTCCTATAAATTATTACCTAGTTTGTTTTTGTTTTTGTATCCTAAAAAGCATTACAGTATCATATGGGAGTCCATGTTTTAAAGAAGTTGTAAAGGCTTCAATTTATAAGATAATAGATATACAATCAAGAAACAGGGAAATTCTAAAACACAGTCATCAATTAACAACTGTCATACTAGGACATTTTAGGAAGTTTTAGGTCTCTGTCTAGACTTCCAATTTGCATATGCACTCACAGGATTCTAAAAGAAGCATAATGTGAAGTTGAGTCACTAAATTCCAGCTGCCCAAAATTTTAATACAAAGATTGCTTCCAACCATGGTCATATTTCCCTTGCCATGTTCTTCCTTGTAACAGCCACTGATGTCATGGCTGAGATCTTGGCCTCTAGTTCACTGTATCCCATAAATCTTTGGTAACCAGGAGAGTCTATTTTTGAGTGAGAATGATGAAGTATGATTGTATTGAATTCCATGTATTAGATAACAAATAATGTAAAATGACAAGTCACAGTTTTTTTAGTCTTTTACATGGAAATACTTTCTTTTATAAGCTGTCAAATTATATTTAAGACTACTAACATTAGCAAATTTAATTTTGAAAAAAATTAAATAAAAACCAGAAGTCAAAATTATAGCTTTTATAAACATTTTTAATAAAGAATTCACCTCTAAAAAAATTAAGATCATTGAAAAAAATATCTGAAACATATAAACACAAAACATTCCATTATTTATCATGCTTGGTATGTTTTCTAAAATGACATAGAAGTATTTGCAATGACAATTATGTTTTACATAACATTTCAATATATAATAAAATCACTAATAATGTACCTGCAGTTAATATTTGCCCAAACCTAAAGCTCAGAGTGTAAAGAATCTGCAATGCAAGAGACCCGGGTTTGATCCCTGGGTCAAGAATATCCCCTGAAGAAGGGAATGGCAACCCACTCCAGTATTCTTGCCTGGGGAATTCCATGGGCAGAGGAGCCTGGTGGACTACAGTACATGTGGTCACAAAGACTGAGCAACTAACAAACAACTTTTTGGAGTTGGAAATGGTAACCCACTCCAGTAATCTTCCCTGGAAAATTCCATGGACAGAGAAGCCTGGAGGGCTACAGTCCATGGGATCACAAAGAGTCAGACAGAACTGAGAGCGCACACACACAATCAACTTTTTAAAATGAGTGCTAGAGAAGCAAAAAGTAATAAGAAAACCACTGTGAATGATGAAATAACTTTTCTGGTGAATTTGTATTGTGAAAGGATTCAGTTAATAATTCCAATAGCTTTTCCCAAGTCACATCAGATTTTAAGGCATATATATTGATTATATCAATAATCAATATGATTAAGTGAAGAGAAAAATTCAAAAGGAGAATAATTTTCTAATAAGTTTTACTATGTGTATTGTGAGGGGAACTCATTATAAAAACAAAATATGTTTTTGTCCCAAAACATATTAATTTATGTGAAATGTTTAATGTGTCTATAAAAAAGTATGCATAATGAAAAATGTGCAGCAATGAAGTACAAGGGATGCTTCTATATAAAACTCAGTGGGTCAGAGATACAACTTTGAAACTCAGGGCAGTGCACAGTCAAAGTAGACAGCAGGCACAATGACATGTTAAATTACCTACATGATGTATAGCTTAATGAACCCCCTTGTGTTGATCACGCTTGGCATTAATCAAGAGCCATGAACAGATTCCCTTTTTTTCTCAATGCAGTTCTGATAAACTGCAATTTCATTTAACCTTGGACAGCAACTTTAATAGCTTCCACAGGACAACTGTCGATACCTTTCTGGGTATACAGTGATTAAAACACAACCCAAGATGCATGTTATGAATTTTCTTCATTTGAAATTAGAATTTTTATTCTTAATAACTATTTGCATAAAATATGCTAAACATACTGAGATGTATAAAGATTTGCATTAATCAGAAGTTTAGATTTGCCATGTAATATTATAGAATATTAATTAATAACATTCATGAGCATGTTTATTGATGTATTTGTTTTACTCCTTTCAAATAATACTTGCCCTGAACAGAAACAACAGAAGAAAGAAATTCAGAGTTGAAGTTAACTATCAAGCAAATCTCCCCAACTGCCTATAGTATGTACCCAAGATATACACTACGAGTCAGTCAGTTCAGTTCAGTCACTCAGTCTTGTCCGACTCTTTGCGACCCCATGAATTGCAGCACATCAGGCCTCCCTGCATCACCAACTCCCGGAGTTCACACAAATTCATAATTAAGAGAGCTGACATTTCTCTTAAGTGTAACCTTTTTATGTAGCCCACACTGTTAGGACCATAGTAATGGTTCACATTCTCTAAATAAATAAGTAACTAAAATCAATCAGGATATGGGCAGAGGAGTGGAAGGAACTCAAAGTGGAATTACAAATAGTTAAAAAAAAAAAAGTGAACCTAACTATATTACAGGTGAATACCATAACTACACTGAAGCATTTTCTAAACCTGAGGAGCGACAGGAAATAGTATTTTGATTGTATGCTACAAGACTGAAGACAAAAACTGTACACAAGCATTGTTCTTTAGTTCATAATTTATTTTTCTTCTAGGACATACGTAGGTTAGTAATTCTGAAATTATTTGTGTATGCTCTAGAATTGAGTCAATACATGGATAATCAGAGCCAGATTTCTTGCTTTTGGAGATGAAGTTATAATAAGGAAAGGGGAAAGACAGAATGAACCCTATGGTGTTGAATTGGAATCTGAGGTATCAGTATGATACAGTAAAAATATAAATAACAGAATTTTTTAAAAAATGGGCAGAGGCTCTAAATAGACATTTCTTCATAGAGGACATACAAATGACCAAGAAACATATGAAAAGACGATTTAACATTTTTAGTCACTAGGGAAATGCAAATCGAAATTTAAACAACTACAATGAGACATCACTTCAGACCGATGAGGATGACTATAATCAGAAAGAAAGACAATAAAAAGTGCTGGTGAAACTGACACTGCTGGTGGGAATATAGCCACTTTGGAAAACTATCTGGCAGCTTCTCAAAATTTAGAGTTACCATATGGCCCAGTAATTCCACTCTGAGATATATGCCCCCCTACAAATCAAAGTATCAGTTCAGTCGCTCAGTCGTGTCCAATTCTTTGCAACCCCATGAATTGCAGCAGGCCAGGCCTCCCTGTTCATCACCAACTCCCGGAGTTCACACAAATTCATGTCCATCAAGTCGGTGATGCCATCCAGCCATCTCATCCTTGGTCATCCCCTTCTCCTCCTGCCCCCAATCCCTCCCAGCATCAGAGTCTTTTCCAATGAGTCAACTCTTTGCATGAGGTGGCCAAAGTACTGGAGTTTCAGCTTTAGCATCAGTCCTTCCAAAGAACACTCAGGACTGATCTCCTTTAGGATGAACTAGTTACTTAGGTACAAATGGGAAAAATTTTCCCATTAGGTCCAATTAGGGAGTGAGTGATGCCTTCCCTTCATTAACACTGTACATGCAGTGGGGAGGGGACAAGATAGTAATATGGTATTAAGAGATACAAACTACTATCCATAAAATAAACAAACAACAAGGATATATTGTACAGCACAGACAAATATAGCCATTATTTTATAGTAAATTTACATGGAGTATAATCTATAAAAGTATTGAATCACTACATTGTACACCTGAAACTAATATTGTAAATCAACTATACTTTAATTAAAATAAAGTATATTCAGGAAATGAAAAAAGTGCACATGTAATAGTCAAATAATATGACTAAATTCAACTATGAAAGCATTGCTAAATAAAGCAAAACCATCCTATTTCAATTTTCTTCCTATAACTTAAATGTATTCATTTGCTAAACACTGCTAATGTCTAGTCAATTTCCTAAATTTTAAATACAACAGCTGGATCAAAATTATCACGAGGTGATTTTCTTTACATAAGATGATCTATAATGCTAAGACACTTCCATCAGGTCAATTCACTTGACATTAGATTATGTGGAGTTTTACCTTGACAGTCCATAACATTTCTCATGTTAATTCCACCCGAGGGTGGAATTAAGAGTAAGAGGCTAAGATTCATAATAGCATATACAATGCCAGAATTTATTTCCCTCTGAACAAAAGGAGACAATTAATGAGCCAAGAGGTAAACAGAATGGACAGGATGGGAGGCAGGGAGGCAGAGTAAAGCTACAGACTGACTCACACACATACAATCCTCTATTTTATGAGGAAATACTCCTGACAATCAGTGTGATGTGACTACTATTTTAAAAACCTGAAAACTGGCATCAAGTGACTACCAATTGCATTGATGAGAGATTAAAGGTGACATGATCAATTGGAAAAATACACCATGTTCATAAATTAGAAGAAATAATAGTTTAAAAGGCCACATTATTTGAAGGTCATGTACAGACTTAATGCAATCCCCATCAAACTACCAATTGAATTTTTTCACAAAACTGTAACAGATAACTCTAAAATTTGTATGGAAACACAAAACACCCTCAACTGTCAAAGCAATCATGAGAAAGAAGAAAAAAGCTAAAGCCACAATATGCCCTGATTTCTAACTATACTACAAAGCAACAATAATCAAAACAGCATGGTACTGGCACAAAAACAGACATAAATTAATGGAACAGAATAGAGAGCCCAGAAATTAACCCCATTTATATGGTCATTTAATCTATGACAAAGCATGCAATAATATACAAGAGGGAAAAAAACGACTTCTTCAGTAAATGGCTTGAGAAAAACACATAGCTATAAGCAAAAAAATCAAACTATACTACTTCCTCACACTACATACAAAAATAAACTCAAAATGAATTACTTTCATATAAGACCTGAAACCATAAAACTCCTTGAAGAAAACATAGGCACTATGCTCTTTTACATCAGTCCTAGCAATATATTTTTTTTAACATTTGCCTCCTCAGAGAAGGGAAACAAAAGCAAACATAAACAAATGGGAGCACACCAAACTAAAAAGTTTTGCCTGATGAAGAAAATTATCAACAAAATGAAAAGTTGACTTTCAAGAATGGCAGAAGATGTTCACATATACCTGATAAGGGATTAACAGGCAAAGTACACAAAGAATTCATACAACTCAACACTAAAAAAAAGTTTTAAAACATAGGTAGAGGACCTAAATAGACATTTTTCAAAGAAGACATATTGCTGGCCAGTAGACACAGGAAAAGATGCTCAACATCACTAATCATCCTGGAAATGAAAAACAATGCTACAAAGAGATACCACCTCACACCTGTCAGAATGGCTATCATGCGAAAGACCACAAATAACAAATGTTGGAAAGGATGTGGAGAAAAAAGAACTGTTGTGAACTGCTGGAAGGATTGTAAGTTGTTGCAGCCACTATAGGAAACAGTATGGAGGTTCTTCAAAAAATTAAAAATAGAACCGCCATATGATCTAGGAATTTCACTTCTAAATATTTACCCCCAAAAAAACAGAAGCACTATTTCAAAAAGATATATGCTTGTAAATATTCATTGCAGCATCATTTACGATAGCCAGGATACAGAAGAAATGTAAATGTACATTCATAGGTGAATGGATAGAGATGTGATACATACATAAAATGGAATATTACTCAGCCTTAAGAAAAGTGAAACCTTGTCACTGTGAAATCATAGATGCATCTAGAGCAGTGATCCCCAACCTTTTTGGCACCAGACTGTTTTTTGTGGAAGACAATTTTTCCATGGACAAAGAGTGGGGAGGATGGTTTGAGGATGATTCAAGCATATTACATTTATTGTGCTCAATGCTCACCTCCTGCTATGCAGCCTGGTTTCTAACAGGCCATGACTAGTACTGGTCCCTGGCCCAGAGGCTAGAGACCCCTGATCTAGAGGATATTATGCTAAGTGAAATAAGCATAAACAAATAAGCTATATTTTAAAGAAACAGGTGTTGTTAAGACTCCAAACTGTATTCGTGCCTGCACCCCACCGAGGCCTTTGTGGAAACTTGAGATTCTGGTGGGAGGCTATGAAGATCTACTCAACTGGCAGCCACCTAAAACAAGCCTTATGAGGAGACAGAAGGATTTAGAATCTCATTAAAGGTTTTGGAGCTGATAAGTGGCAGAGCTGAAATTTGAGTTCAGGGAGTTTCACAAAATGAGCTTGGCTTTCTTAACTGCTAAGCTGTACTCTGCATATTCTTAATTTCCCATTACACTCTCCCCCGTTAAGGACTGTGGACCATACATGATTGGAATCCTCCAAGGGCGTGATCATGAAGGCAGGCTTATGAGTCTCATTTGTTAAAAATGTAGACCTTAGCCTCACCCTGCCGGCTCCTCACCCTCTGGGAGGAACATGGGGCCCTGCTCGCCACCACCAGAGAAAAGCCTGCACCGCAACTAGAGTCGGCCCTGCTCGCCACGACTAGAGAAAAGCCTGCACAGCAACGAAAACCCAGCACAGCCAAATAAGCCGAGGAGCCCGCGTGGGCAGCCGCAGACACGGCCAAGAAAAGAAGGCCCCTGTGACTCCAGCCTCCAGAAACTCACCTGAGACGGTGGCTCCTGAGAGAGAGAAGCGCCAGAGTGTCCCTCCTGAGACAGGGGATAGTCTGCCTGGAAACACGTCTCTTCTCTGCTCTCGATCCCGGCGGGAGCGACTCATTCATTAATCAACCGGGCGGATAAGCCTGATGTGGTGACACTCAGGTCCAGCCCGCGCAGCGGCTCTATGCTGTGGGCCTGCCTCCTAAGGGGTGGGTCCCCCTTCTGCCAGAGCCGCCGAGCTGCTCAAGTTCAGAGGGTTCTTCCAGCACTGAGGACACAGGAGCAAGCGGAGGTCTTTGGATGCTTCCTGGGCCTGCCAGGTGATTCTGATACACACCTTGGGCTGAAGACTGCTGGCTTAATTACTAGATATTTCCATCAGGTGGAGGCAGACTCTACTAGTCTGAAAGTTATGGCGGCGAGACAGGCGTGAAGCTGGAACGTGGATGTAGGTTTTTTGGCTAGTGACCTGAGCTGCTGAGTTGTGACAACAGCTAACCCTACCTGCAGCAGAGAGGTCCCTCTGGTGTCAGCCAGGACTTGTGAGCCTGTCCCACCTGAAGGTCCAC
>SJYX01010711.1:176269-208128 GCA_006410675.1 Oreotragus oreotragus
TTACTTTTGCCTTTCCAAATTAATTACCAGTAGTACTACTGTACCCTTCTGCTTGTCTACAGATGTATTAATACCTTGTGATAATCTCTTTTACACTCTTTTTAAAAAAAATCACTAGTAAAAATTTCTGCTTTATCAAAATTTTTTAATAATTGGTAACTAACATTGTAATAACTGATTTAGGCAAAAATTATCAGCAAATGCTACAACCTTTAGGCAAAAGTTAGTTGGAGAATAGGACCTAAGTATCTCCTCTTGGTTTATATATTAATTAGCAAAAGGAATGGTATTTTAAAGTAGAGATAATTGCCGACACCTCCTTATGAAAGTAGTAATGTTAGCATCACCAATAATGAGATAAACTGACATTGTGTGACATAGGGTCATATGCTTGAGAAGAACGGTCCCATGTAGACAGTACTCCAGACAGAAATGCACAACCTGAATCTAATCATGAGGAAACAATCAAAAACAAATTCAGTGATGTTATACAAAAATAACAGGCTTGTTATTTTCAAAATGTCATGAAAAAAACAAAAGGATTGATGGGCTGACCGAGATTAAAAGAGACTAAACAGACACAATAACTAAACACAATATGTAATTCTGGATTGATGCCTGGATAGGAAAAAGGGCTTTTGTTTTGTTTGCTTTTCTCTAAAGAACATCATTAGGACTAAAAATATAAATCTAAATGTGGAGAGTATATTAGGCAATTTGTGTTGTGTTAATGTTAAATTTCCTGAATTTTGAGGAAACAATCAAAAACAAATTCAGTGATGTTATACAAAAATAACAGGCTTGTTATTTTCAAAATGTCATGAAAAAAACAAAAGGATTGATGGGCTGACCGAGATTAAAAGAGACTAAACAGACACAATAACTAAACACAATATGTAATTCTGGATTGATGCCTGGATAGGAAAAAGGGCTTTTGTTTTGTTTGCTTTTCTCTAAAGAACATCATTAGGACTAAAAATATAAATCTAAATGTGGAGAGTATATTAGGCAATTTGTGTTGTGTTAATGTTAAATTTCCTGAATTTCACAATTAAACTGTATCAAATTAAATTAATACATGAGGCTGTAATGACATATAGGTTCGAGTATTTAGAAGTGAAGTGTTACGGTATCTACAACTTATTCTCAAATAATTCAGCGTGATTAGACAAATAGATGATAATTACAAAAAAATTAAACAAATGTGAGAAAATATTAATAAATCTAGGTGATGTGCATACCAGTGTTCTAGAATACTATAAAGTTTTCTATAATTTTTCTGAATGCTTAAAATTTTTCAAAATTAAAAAGTAAAACTAACAAGAATTTCTGTAAATTATATCACAATGACAAATATATCAATATTCTTGAAAAAAAAGGAGGAAAGGTTTTTAAAAATTGAGCATTCCACAACTGAGTGGACTTATTACCTTCCTTTAACACAACTATATTGGTCAATGTGCTTGTTTTTCTGTAGGGGTTGAAGAATTTTCTATGTATCATCTAGTGTATATATATATGTCTATCAGTCTAAACTAAGGTAACTTCTTTTTTTAATTTATTTATTTTTTACTTGAAGAATAATTGCTTTATAGAGTTTTGTAGTTTTCTGTCAAACACAGTTTCAAGAGGGAGGGGACATATGTATAGCTATGGTTGATTCATGTTGATGTTTGATGAACTAAGGTAACTTCTTAACTGCTGCTGTGCCTCATTTAATTTTGCCATAGTTAGCCAATTACAGATTATACTTTAGAGTTACAAACTTGAATACTGAGATACTTTACAAATTTTTTTTCTTGCTTATAATTTAGCTTAATTAAAAAGAAAAACATTTTTTTCTCTCATGGAGAAAGCACTACTTCTAAAATAATGAATTTAAATGTAAAAATAAAGTTTAGTTATCAGTTTTATGTCTTTATAGAATCTTCTTTTACCCCCACACATCCATTGCTCAATCTCAATTGTGTATGTGTGTGTTAGGGTTTAGCATTAATATTTTCTATCCATTTAAGGGGAAGCTGTTGATATATTCCTGGTCTGCTTTATTCTTCCACTTTAATCTTCACTTTAACCTAAGTTTCTGAAGAAAAACACTTTTAATAATTCTACTACTTCATTTCATGCAAGGATAGGAACGCTAAAGGACAAGAATTGTAAGGACTTATCAGGAGCAGAAGAGATTAAGAAGAGGTAGCAAGAATATACAAGAGAACTATACAAAAAAGGTATTAATGACCTGGACAACCACGATGGTGTGGCCACTCACCTAGAGTTAGACTTGTGAAGTCAAGTCTGCCTTAAGAAGCATTACTATGGACAAAACTAGTGGAGGTGATGGAATTCTAGCTGAGCTATTTCAAATTCTAAAAGATGATGCTTTTAAAGTGTTGCACTCAATACATCAGCAAATTTGGAAAACTTGGCAGTGGCCACAGGACTGAAAGAAGTCAGTTTGTATTCCACTCCCAAAGAAGAGCAATGCCAAAGAATGCTCAAATTACTGTACAACTGCCCTCATTTCACATTCTAGCAAAGTTATGCTAAAAATCCTTCAACCTATACTTCAGCAGTAAATGAACCAAGAACTTCCATATGTATAAGCTGGATTTAGAAAAGGTAGAAGAACCAGAGATCAAATTTCTGACATTCATTGGATCAAAGAGAAAGCAAGGGAACTGAAAAAAAAAATCTACTTCTGACTATACTTCATTGACTATAGCAAAGCCTTTTGACTCTGTGGATCACAACAAACTGTGCAAAGTTCTTAAAGAGATGGGAATACCAGACCATCTTACCCATCTCCTGAGAATACTGTATGCAGGACAAGAAGCAACAATTAGAACTGGACATGGAACAATGAACTGGTTCAAAATTGGGAAAGGAGTACATCAAGGCTATATATTGTCATCTTGCTTATTTAACTTTTTTCCAGAATATATCATGTGAAATTCCAGGCAGGATGAATCATAAGCTGGAATCAAGACTATCAGGAGAAATATCAATAATCTCAGATGTGCAAATGATACCACTCTAATGGCAGAAAGCTAAGAGGAACTAAAGAGCCTCTTGATGAGGGTGAAAGAGGAGAGTGAAAAGCTGCCTTAAAACTCAACAGTCAAAAAACAAAGATCATAGCATCTGGTCCCATCATTTCATGGCAAATAGAAGGGGGGAAAGTGGAAACAGTGACAGATTTTATTTTCTTGGGCACCAAAATCACTGCATATGGTGACTGCAGCCATGAAATTAAAAGACACTTGTTCCTTGGAAGGAAACCTATGACAAATCTAGACAGCATATTAAAAAGCAGAGCCATCACTTTTCCAACAAAGGTGTGTATAGTCAAAGGTATGGTTTTTCCAGTAATCGTATGTATGGATGTTAGAATTGGACCATAAAGAAGGCTGAGTGCTGAAGAATCGATGCTTTTGAACTGTGGTGTTGGAAGACTCTTTAGAGTCCTTTGGACTGCAAGGAGATCAAACCAGACAACCCTAAAGGAAATCAACCCTGAATACTCATTGGGAGGACTGGCACTGAAGCTGAAGCTCCAATACTTTAGCCACCTGATGCAAAGAGACGACTCATTGGAAAAGACCCTGATGCTAGGAAAGATTAAGGGCAGGAGGAGAAGGGGGAGACAGAGGATGAGATGGTTGAATAACATCACCAAATCAATGGACATGCTGCTGCTGCTAAGTCTCTCCAGTTGTGTCCGACTCCGTGTGACCCCACAGACGGCAGCCCACCAGGCTCCCCCATCCCTGGGATTCTCCAGGCAAGAGCACTGGAGTGGGTTGCCATTTCCTTCTCCAGTGCATGAAATGAAAAGTGAAAGTGAACTCACTCATTCATTTCCAACTCTTCACAACCACTTGGACTGCAGCCTACCAGGCTCTTCCGTCCATGGGATTTTCCAGGCAAGAGTACTGGAGTGGGTTGCCATTGCCTTCTCCATCAATGGACATGACTTTGAGCAAATTCTGGGAGATAGTGAAGGACTGGGAAGCTTAGGGTGCTGCAGTCCATAGGGCCACAAAGAGTCAGACGTGACTCAGCAGCAAAACAACAATAAAGCTCTTCTATTCAAGTCTAACTCCTGTCATTTCTTTGCTAACTTTTCTGTGAATCCTTATGCATTCACATTCTGTGAATCCTTACACATACATTATAAAAAGTAATATTTTATTGTAGGAAAATCTCATTTTCTTTTTTTGCATTTTGGGGTCAATAAAGAATGGACAGGAAATATGCAAGGAGAATCAAAATAGGCTCTCTTCCCAAAAACTAATTATAAAACTAGGATATTTTACTTGATAAAGGCAAAAGGAAAGGACTTCAGTTTCAGCTGGATTCATTATAAAGATGGAAACTGTCCCAAACAGTAATACTAGTGCAAATAGGAAATGGAGTAAATGACCAGTAGACTCCAAAGTAACGTACACTTTTCTATAATCTCCAACCTCCAATCAATGGTGTCTGAAAAGAGAATCCCTAATCCTGAGCATAACGTAAAAGCATTCCTATTATATTGAAAGCAGGTTATGCTCTCTAGATCTAAAAATTAAAAGTTCTTCTTAATTTCCTAATACTAATTTTTCTGTTTTTAAAAGATATGACATAATCCATGAAAAGCTTCCAGCACAGTATCTGGCACATGACCAACATCTTGTAAATGTTAGATATTTTAATTTTTATTATTTTTCACTCTGTTTGCCTACCCTCAGAAGCACTTTCTTTCCATACTCTTGCATTTTTGGTAGCTCAAGCTCCAAAAGCACAGTGCAGAAATCTATACACAGTCCTGGTATTTAGAAAGTATCATTTACCAAATTTAGAGCCAAAACTTGAATTTTCTATGCTTGTATCAACTAGCTGCATAACCAGTCACTCAAAATTTGCGATTTCAGCAAATTCAGTGACCTTTTAGCAAGCTGGCAGCTCTTTTGCTACCAGAGAAACTTGGCATGCTATCTACGTGTCAGATTGTAGTCTGTTCTATTTAGCATAAGACTAGTTTTACAGACTGTAGCTTTGATAGCCCCAAATATGTTCATACCTTTCTGAACTTATCCCTTGCTTCAGTGTATGCCACTGGATAATTCCACACTCACTTTGGAATGGCCATGTGATTTGCTTTAGCCAATGTGACAAAAGTAAATGTGACACAGCAGAGACTTAAAAAGTTCTTGCATATCAGGACTTGTAATTTCTGGCTGATTGGAACCCCTGCCAACACCAATGTGTGAACAAGCCCAGGCTAGCCAGCTTGATAATGACAGACACGTGGCCCAGTCTCCCTGTTGCCCCTCAGCAGCCAGCCAACACCTGAAGTCAAACCTCTTCTCTAACTATCAAAGACTGCAGATGTACAAGTGAACCTGGCAAAGACCAGCCAAATTTTGTCCTGCTGAGCCCAGTTCAGATTTTCCAACACATATGTGTCATATGTTATGAGTGACATAGATGACTGTTTCAACCCACTAGGGTTTGGATGCTTTGTTCTGCTGCAACAACAACTCATAAAGAAATCAGTACAAAGAAGTACAGTGCTTCTGTAACAAAAGCCCAAAATACGAGGCATTAACTTTGGAATAGGTGGCTGGTGGAGGCTGGAAAGGATGCAAATAAACTGTTATGGCTGGAAAAATGGTGAGCACACTGTTAGCAGGGGTTATGAAAGTGATAGGAAATTGATATGCATGTGTGGGTGTGCTAAGTCACTTCAGTTGTGTCTAACTTTTTGTGACCCCACGGACCATACTCTGCCAGGCTCCACTGTCCATGGATTCTTCAGGTAAGAATATCGGAGTGGGTGCCATTTCCTCCTCCAGGGGAATTTCCTCACCCAGATACTGAACTCGAGTCTCCTGTGTTGGCAGGCAGGTTCTTTACCACTGGCGCCACCTGGGAAACCGAAAGAAACTGCAAAAGCAGACTAGAAAAAGTGACCTAAGTTAGGTAGTTGTGAAATAATTAATAAAAATGCTGCCTGAAGTAACTAATAAATTTGGCTAGGGAGATGACCTCACAAAAAGCTAAAGTCAACTGGCTTCTTTTAACTGCCTATGATAAGGTACAAGAAAGGAGAAATGAGCTTAAGAAAATTCTATCTGCAAGCAGAACTTAGGGGGAATGTAAAGGGGTCAGGACATGCTGGGAAAAAAGTTAACTGTTCTTTATCCCCAGTCTCCCCAGTCAGGAAAATATTGTCAAGGTAATAAATCGTTTCAGGATAAAGATTGAATCATAGTGTGACTCAAAGTCCCTTTGTTGTTGTTTAGCCGCCAAGTCATGTCTAAATCTTTTGCTACCGCATCGACTATAGCCACCATGCTCCTCTGTCCATGGGATTCTCCAGGCAAGAATACTGTAGTGGGTTGCCATTTCCTTCTCCAGGGGATCTTCCTGTCCCAGGGATCAAACATGTATCTCCTGCATCAACAGGTGGATTCTTTACCACTGAGCCACCAGAGAAGCCCAAATCCCTTTGTTAAGAGCTATACAATTTTTAATGACATATATAGTACTCTCAGATGAAAAGAAAAAAAAAAAAGACTTCAAATTCTTCAGGGCGGTTCCCCAACAGCCTGACACACCCAAGTACAAAGAAAATTGCCTCTATATGAATTGTGAAATTGGCTTCCATACCTGAATCAGAGTCATAGGAAGCTCTCAAAATGTTGAAGTCAATTACATTGATAAAAGCCCAGACATCTTGGACTGAAAGAGACCACATCATCTCAAACCATAAAGAGCCTCTGGGACCCCAACACTCCATAACAATGAAGAAGGCTGAGAAGGATATTCAGCTATATATACAATACATAGCTTATAAATAAGGAATGATGGGGCTTCCCTGGTGGCTCAGTGATAAAGAAATTGCCTGCCAATGCAGGAGACACAAGTTCGATCCATAGTCCAGGAAGATCCCACATGCAGAACAACTAAGCCTGTGCACTACAACTACTGAGCCAGTACGCTAAAGCTCATGAGCTGCAACTATCGAGGCCAGGCAACACCACTACTGAAGCCTGAGCAACTAGCGTTTGTGCTCCAAAACAAGAGAAGCCACTGCAATGAAAAGCCCAAGCAGCACAACTAGAGAGTAGCCCCTGCGTGCAACTGGAGAAGGCCCCTGCACAGCCAAGAAGCCATAAATAAATAAATAAATAAATACATCTAGAAATTTTTTAAAAAAATATAAGGAATGTCATCTCAGAGGTCAGAGACAAGAACTGTGAAAACAATGGACTAGGGTACCGCTCCCTGAACAGACTGGAGAAACATGCCCAGAAAGCAGTTTCAGCCTAATCAAGGAAAACTTCCTGACCATGGGGTAAAGAAAGTGAAAGTCGCTCAGTCATGTCTGATCCTTTGTGACTCCAAGGACTGTACAGTCCATGGAATTCTCCAGGCCAGAATACTGGAGTGTGTAACCTTTCCCTTCTCCAGGGGATCTTCCCAACTCAGGAATCAAACCCACGTCTTTGGCATTGCAGGTGGATTCTTTACCAGCTGAGCCACAAGGGAAGCCCTCAAATACTGGAGTATTCCCTGATAAAATCCCTGGAACACAGACGATCTGGCAACATATGCCTGGCTGGATTTCAGAATTTTTGTGAACCAGTGACTGCTTCTGCTCTCAGTCTTCCCCTTTCAAATGGTTCTTTCTATTATAGTTATCATGTTGTTGTCTTAAGTTACTTATGTTGTAACTTAGCTTTTTAGTGCAACTAAATAAATAGGAACTGCATTCAAAGGTACTTTCAGACATGATTCTATATCAAGAGATCCTGGACTTTGAGCCTGATGTTGTAACTAGATGGGGGTTTTGGAAGGGAAGGAATGCGTTTTGCCTATGAAAAGGATATAAATCATCAAGTCAGGGGCCTTCTACAGTAGGTTGTGGCAGTAAGACTCCAGCTGTTCACACTTACCTGGATCCATATCTAGTCCCCTTCCACATGCTGGACTTGGTCATGTGACTTGTTTCAGCCAATGAGACAGTAGCAAACTGAAACTCACAGAACCTTGCAAAGTTTTCCCAGGTAGGGGTTTGCCTATTTTGGCTGCTCTTAGAACCACCATGTGAACAAGCACAGGTGAGCCTGCTGGATACATGACCTTTACTATAATAGCCTTGACTACCCCAGCCAAAAGCCACTAACCATGACCAACAGCTGACCACTTGAAACTAGTTAAGAACTACCTAGTGGAGCCCATCCAAATTGCCAACCAACAAATAAAAAACTAAATAAATAACAGTTGTTTTAAGTCACTAAACTGGTGGTATAGAATAACATGGCAAAGAATAATGTTCTGGTTCACATCCAGCAAATTACAGCCTGTAGGTCAATTTAGCCTGCTCCCTGTTTTTGTACAGCCTACAAATTAAGAATGGCTTTTACATTTGTAAATGATTGAAAAACCAAAAGAAGAATTTATTTTATGACATTCAAAAGTTTGTGAAATTCAAATTTCAGTGTTCAGAATTTTACTGGAACACAGCCACATCCATTTGTTTATCATTATCTATGGCCGCTTTTGCATTGAGAGAGCAAAGTTTAATAGAGACTACATCGCCTGTGTTGAAGAAGAATGTAACCTGCCATATCAGTAAACAAAGGATTCTAAAGCCATCAAGCTATCAGCCACTGCAGCCACCCCCAACTGTGCACCCTTAGAAGATTCAGGATAAAGAAAAGCAGGATATAGGCCCTAGATAGTTAAGGTGCATATCAAAGGAATGATTTCAATGAGCCCAGATTCTAGCATCTTCCCATGCAAAGAGAAGCACTAAATTCATTAACTTGAGATGTTCATTGTCCTTCAAATCATCTTCTTCTTCCAAAGATTAACAGTAATTTTTTGATACTCTGATCACCTGGTTGTTTCTGCAAAAAGTCCTATATATCTTGACTCCTCCCTTATTAGAACAGTTCCTCAGAGTTAGCTGAGAGCCTGTCTCCCCAGCTTGAGTCCTCAGTATGTCCACTGAATAAAATGGAATTCTCAACTTTTAGGCTACATTTGTTTTTTCACTAGATACCTGAAAAGCCTAAAATATTTACTATTTGATTCTTTATAGAAAAAATTTGATGATCTCTGTTTCAGTTATAATTCACACTTGTTTACATATGGTCAAAAATAGTACAGCCAAAGTTTAGCATTAAGAAGGAAAGTAGCTGTTTCATGTCTCGACAGCCCAGGCACAAGTTTCAGGCTACCATCCACACTGACATGATGCCATACATATGTGGAGTTCAGTGAGACCCTATCAGAAGAGCAAAGGTACACCACAAATGATGAGGACCTTTAGGCAGGAAGTGAAAAAATAGAGTGAAAACAAGGAAACAAGGCACAAGTGACTTAAAAGTCCATGAGAGGAATCTGTGTTTGCTGTCATCACCTTTTTTTCCCCTTCTTTATAATATTGCAGTTGAAACACAAGTAGAAACAATACTACAACTTTAACAATTCAGCAGTTATCTACTGTGGAAGGAAATTAAGTTTACATCAAAAAAATAAAGCAAGCAAGATTTCTAATCTCATTATAAATATTTTGCAAGTATAGACATGGTGAAAGAAAGCACAATAGACTGGAAACAAATGACTAACAAAACTTTTATGGCCTTGCTCTCATTATTTCCATGGTAGGATTTTTGCTTAGTCATTTCCCTTATGTTCTTTTTCCCTGGCTCTTCCTTTTAACTGCCCCAATAAAACAAAACCAGTAAATGAAGCTCATTAAGTTTCAGTCTGACCAGCGATGAAGAAACCAGAATATTCACCAGTAGGTGCTCTAACAATATCCCTCCATAACTTCACTGATCTCTGATGATCCCCTATTTTAGTATGGAAATCAAGAGTCAGAAAGAAGGGACAGGTAGACATGAAATGAAAGAAAAAGAGGAGGGAAATGAGAAAAAGGACAAAAATTAAAAAACCCAAAAACCTACTCTCATTGCTTTACATGTGATAAATTGTACAAAGGAATTGCAGTTATCAGGAGGGCAGGAACATCATTTTCCACATTTCCTATTTAGGGACCTGCCTCTGGCCTACAAGTATTAATATGACAGAACAGCTATAAATTAGGACCAAACTCACCAGAGACTTCCAAGTACATTGGTCACTTAGGTTCCTGAGATGTCCTCTAAGTTGGTATAGAACAACTGAAAAAAAAAAAAAGAGTGCTAAGTTTCTGATGGAAATGCCAACATATGCTGTATTTTGAATTAGAGCTTTTTGCTTATTTCTAATGAGAGACCAAGGTAGGAAGGTGGGAAGAATAGTCTGCCCGGATGCTTACAGTCAGGGATCACATTCACAGCAAATTCAAAAACAAAATAAAAGTGAAAAAAAAAGGTCTGCTTTTTATTACCCTACGTGGAAAATTCTAATTGATGTTCATGATAAAATAATCCTCCCTACCCAAGTAAACTGACTTCTGCCTCTTGGTACACCACAGCTTATTTTATCCCTAACTGTAGAAGGTTTCTACTCTTTTCATATCCACAGACACTTTAAAACCAGCCTTGAACATATATCCAGAATTATAAGCATTCCAGAAGCATGGACCAACAACTGAATTTTACTAGAGGTTTTGTGGGGTGGCTGAGAAAGGAGTTACATAATAAATGCTACAACAAATCTTTAATTCTCTCCTAAGCTTTGATCCCTTTTATCTTTCTTTGAAATCTCTCAGATTATCCGTTCTTCCTATCACCTGAAACATCTTTCCTTTTCTTTTCAAACTCTATTCCTCCTTTAGTATCTCTGTCCCTTTCTTATTTGAAGAAATCTTTCCAATTTATATCTTCACCTATTAAACCCTCCACAAAACAATTAATAAACTTGCTACTGGGATACTCTTTCCTCCTTAGCCTAAAAAAGGACCAAGCATGAAGAGGCTGTAAATAATCAGTACTACTCTAACACAAGAGTTGATGCTTTTGAACTGTGGTGTTAAAGAAGACTCTTGACAGTCTGTTGGACTGCAAGGAGATTCAACCAGTCCATCCTAAAGGAAATCAGCCCGGAATATTCATTGGAAGGACTGATGCTGAGGCTGAAACTCCAATACTTTGACCACCTGACACAAAGAACTGACTCATTGGAAAAGCCCCTGATGCAGAAAAGATTGAAGGCGGGAGGAGGAGGGGACGACAGAGGATGAGATGGTTGGATGGCATCACTGACTCAATGGACATGAGTTTGAGTAAGCACCAAGAGTTGGTGATGGACAGGGAAGCCTGGCATGCTGCAGTCCATGGGGTTGCAAAGAGTTGGACACAACTGAGTGACTGAACCGAACTGAACTCTGGTTGATATATACATTGAATAACAATGTGGGTGACTACATTTTAAAATATATAGAGAGCAAACTGTTACAGCTGTTTAACTACTGATACATTATAGAAAAACACAAAAGTAATAAAGTATAAAAGGGTAATATTTTCTAAGGGTATTTTTACAATTTATATTATACCATCTGCTATAAAGATAACAAATATTTTACCCAAATTAATTTGGTATTTGTAGCTTTCAAGTTTATAACATCTATAATACCAAGGGGAAATTCCTGATGAAGAAAGAAGACTTGCATTTTGACATTATACAAACCTTCTAAAGTGCTTGTCCCAAGTGTATTTTTATATAGTCTCCCTCTTTGTAAAGTTGCTCATAGTGAAATTTTCCAAAAGTGAAGTGAAATAAATGCTCTAAACTGCTTCAGCACAATTCAGCAAGGTTTCATTCCACTTACTGAAATATATTTTTACCTACAAGCATGTGCCAATGTTAAGTGATGTATTTGTCAGGCACCTGCATGAGTGAAAAGTACTTATACTAAATGTTCCCTCTTTGTTCTCCCAGAGCGCAAGAATGGGAAACAAAAGTCAGTTCCCTTTCCAAAGGTTAAAGTGAACAAAAAACTCCACTGGATGAAGTTTAACTTCTCCCTGATAATGCTTCCCTCTTGCTAGCCTCCCTACCCAGCAACACGCTAAAAATAGTGGGGGGGGCGGGGAGAACAGAACAAAAAAGTCAGTTTGGGGACTTCACTGGTGGTACAGTAGATAAGAATCTGTCTGCCAGTGAAGAGGACATGGGTTGGATCCCTGGTCCAGGAAGATTAACATCTTGCTGAGCAACTAAGCCTGTGCACCAGGCTGATAGAGCACAGGAGCTGCAAATAGAGAGCCTGTGTGCTGCAGAATGTAGAATCTTCTTTGGCAGCAATGAAGACCCAGTGCAACAAAAAATAGAGAAAAAAATAAAATTTTAAAGAAGAATCTATTTTTAAAAAATCAGTTTTGTCAGGTTTTCACTGTTACTTGGTCTATTTTCAAGATGGAGAAGAAAATATTAGTTCTAGACTACAGGAGTAGTAGCTGACCCATTCAGAAATGTGTTGTTCTTTGTAGTACATGCAAAAAATAGAATTATCATAAGGTGCCTAATACGCATATCTATATTATTTTAGAATAGATGCTAAGAGTACCAAATCCAAGTGATCTGCAAGAAGATAAATCTAAGCCAGATCCCCAGTCTCTTATCTATGAAAGGGCTAAAAATATATTCCTGCTTTGTAGACTTTTCATCAATCAACAATCAGAAATACATTATTTTCCACATAATAACATGTATGGAAGATACAACAGAATATCTTTCTGAGGTCTAGAATGTTGGTTTCCAAGATATTTGTATAGTACAATTCAACAATAAAAAATGTTCAAACATGAACTTCAAAGAGTCAACATTTATTTTTAAATTATATATACGTACTGTATTATCTAAATAACATGCTTCTAAAACCCCCAAATTAGGAAAACTCATAGAATAAGATAATGAAGCACACAATATTTTAAAATACTTTATTGGTCATTTGTATTTTTATAAAATGATTTTCACTAAAAACATAATAAATATTAAGTTAATACAATAATACACTTCAATTGTTCCACAAAGTTTAGCTTAACATCTAACGACAGGAGTTTAAAGTTTGCTTCTAAGTTGTTTCTTTTGATACATAGTTTTTATAAGTGAAAAATATTTCTCATGAACATTTGTATTTTCCAAAGAGGAAAAGTGCCAACATTTGGTTGCACTTACTAAATTCTGATGCCACCCCAAAATGCCACCCCAAAATTTTTCAATGCCACCCCAAAATTTTATATTTTGGTGAAATTCACCTAGTAAATTTCCAGTTGTTGCACATTAATAACAAATGGATTCAAATGCACAGAAACTCTACGGTGGAAGATTTCTAAATAGATTTTAAATTTTTTTCAAATTTCTTACAAGCCAAAATAAGCATTTTCTTAGGTAGCACATCATTTTTGCTGCACTACTATATAACAGTAGAAATATTTCCCAATATTTGTTTTTAAAAGACTTCATTTTAAGAAAAGAAAGGAATTTTCTCACTAATTATGAAACTGCCTCTGTTTTGCTGGCACAGAGAAAATGGATGAGTAAGGATGTGTGTGTTAATTTTCTACTAGGTAGCAGAATACTCCGGAGAAGGCACTGGCGACCCACTCCAGTACTCTTGCCTGGAAAATCCTATGGATGGAGGAGCCTGGTGGGCTACAGTCCATGGGGTCGCTAAGGGTCAGACAGGACTGAGAAGCTCCACTTTTAATTTTCACTTTCATGCATTGGAGAAGGAAATGGCAACCCACTCCAGCATTCTTGCCTGGAGAATCCCAGGGACAGGGGAGCCTGGTGGGCTGCTATCTATGGGGTCGCACAGAGTCAGACACAACTGACGTGACTTAGCAGCAGCAGCAGTCTACTCATGGTTACTTATCACAGAAAGGTCAGCAAACTTAGAACCTTATATTTCACAAAATAAATAAGCACCATTTATCACTAAATATGACAACTCCCCCAAGTGTTTTATTTCAAAATAACCGTTGAATTTCTGTAAGGCATAAGAGATGCCCGAGGTCACCTCCCATCTTAGTACTAAAAACATTATGGAACAAAATAGAAAGCCCAGAGATAAATCCACACATCTATGGACACCTTATCTTTGACAAAGGAGGCAAGAATATACAACGGAGAAAAGACAATCTCTTTAACAAGTGGTGCTGGGAAAACTGGTCAACCACTTGTAAAAGAATAAAACTAGAACACTTTCTAACACCACACACAAAAATAAACTCAAAATGGATTAAAGATCTAAATGTAAGAACAGAAACTATAAAACTCCTAGAGGAAAACATAGGTAAAACACTCTCTGACATAAATCACAGCAGGATCCTCTATGACCCACCTCTCAGAGTAATGGAAATAAAAGCAAAAATAAACAAATAGGACCTAATTAAACTTATAAGCTTTTGCCCAAAGAAGGAAACTATAAGCAAGGTGAAAAGACAGCCTTCAGAATGGGAGAAAATAATAGCAAAAGAAGCAACTGAAAAACAACTAATCTCAAAAATATACAAGCAACCCCTGCAGCTCAATTCCATAAAAATAAATGACCCAATCAAAAAATGGCCCAAAGAACTAAACAGACATTTCTCCAAAGAAGACATACGGATGGCTAACAAACACATAAGATGCTCAACATCACTCATTATCAGAGAAATGCAAATCAAGACCACAATGAGGTACCATCTCACGCCAGTCAGAATGGCTGCGATCCAAAAGTCTGCAAGCAATAAATGCTGGAGAGGGTGTGGAGAAAAGGGAACCCTTTTACNTCACTCATTATCAGAGAAATGCAAATCAAGACCACAATGAGGTACCATCTCACGCCAGTCAGAATGGCTGCGATCCAAAAGTCTACAAGCAATAAATGCTGGAGAGGGTGTGGAGAAAAGGGAACCCTCTTACACTGTTGGTGGGAATGCAAACTAGTATAGCCACTATGGAGAACAGTGTGGAGATTCCTTAAACAGCTGGAAATAGAACTGCCTTATGACCCGGCAATCCCACTGACTGGGCATACACACTGAGGAAACCAGAAGTGAAAGAGACACGTGTACCCCAGTGTTCATCGCAGCACTGTTTATAATAGCCAGGATATGGAAACAACCTAGATGTCCATCAGCAGATGAATGGATAAGAAAGCTGTGGTACATATACATAATGGAGTATTACTGAGCCATTAAAAAGAATACATTTGAATCAGTTCTAATGAGGTGGATGAAACTGGAGCCAATTATACAGAGTGAAGTAAGCCAGAAAGAAAAACATCAATACTGTATACTAACACGTATATATGGAATTTAGAAAGATGGTAACGATAACCCCATATGTGAGACAGCAAAAGAGACACAGACGTATAGAACAGTCTTTTGGACTCTGTGAGAGAAGGCGAGGGTGGGATGATTTGAGAGAATAGCATTGAAATATGTACATTATCATATGTGAAACGGATCGCCAGTCTAGGTTCGATGCATGAGACAGGGTGCTCAGGGCTGGTGCACTGGGATGACCCTGAGGGATGGGATGGAGAGGGAGGTGAGAGAGGGGTTCAGGACGGGGAACACATGCACACCTGTGACTGATTCATGTCAATGTATGGCAAAACCACTACAATATTGTAAAGTAATTAGCCTCCAATTAAAATAAATAAATTAAATTTAAAATAAATAAATAAAAACATTATGAGGATTCTATTATTTAGAATAGTATACTCTAATCCATAAATCTGCTTAAGGAGGGACACACAAACTGAAAGACTACTCTGTGAATTGGCAGGACTTGTGGTCCACATGGTATCAGAAGATTTCATTTACATAACTGCATTCAGTTTGGAACTTTACCAGCCTAAATTATCCTCAGAGTTTTTATGCAGTCTGGTGCTGACCATGGATGGGGCATCCCAGAGATCCCCCCAGTACTTTGACAGGATCCCTCACCATTCAGTAGCTTAGCCTAAGCTTCTTGGCATAGTACCTGGTTTCCAAGGCCACAGAAGTAGAAATCTCTTACAGACTTGTCCCAAAACTTACTTAGATTATTCTGCTGCATTCTATTGGTCAAAGCAAGTTACATGGACTGCCCAGACTGAAATGAGAGGAACAAGATTCCACGTTTTGATGAAAGAAGCAGCATGCATGTACAGAGAGAGGAAGAACCATTAGCAGTCACATTGGAGACAAGGTTTTACACAGATGAACTTACAGTTAAAATTTGAGAACAGCTCTTCTAAGGTGATAAACGTAGCAGTGACTGTTAGATTTAACCTAAGAGCAGTTTTCAGCATTCATAATAAATTGTCACATGGCTTTTGCATTGAACTAGAGAATACCGTAAAAGTAACAACCTTAGATCAAAACACATATACACACAATGAAGTATATTCTAGGAGGGGTATTTCTTTTTCATAAAGCTAAATTACATTGTAATAATCAATTTTTAAACCATTCTTTCCTAAGATATCAGTCTTATCCCTGCAAACAAATAAATTGTAAATAAATAGACCATCTGGATAAAACAAAAAAGTTTAATAATGAAAGAAAAAACAAACTATTTCAATTCCATTGTATTACCTTAACCAAACCAGTTACATGTATCAGCAGATTTGGCATAGCTTTCCTCAGTGCAAAATCCTACCATTAATAGAGAATAACCAAACAACACTTTGGTTGTTTTTTCAGGGCTATGCTGGCATTGGACAAGAACAGAAAGGAACATAGATAGTCCTCCAAATCAACAAGGGTTAACTCAGTTTCCAAATACAAGAGAAACTTGGCTTCAAAGATTTCATTCAAAGTTTCCATTAGGTCTTGAGACCCCTGGCTTACAGAATATGTTACTTTCCTAAATCATGAATTTGAATCACATAATTATATAGAGAAGTGTTAAAGACTGAGCCAGTATTATCAAAAGGATAAGAAACAATTAGAGCTGGAAAGGATGTGAAGTAAAAGGAACCACCATACACTGTTGGTGAGAATGTAAACAGGTACAACTACTATGGAAAAAAAAAATATGGAGATTCCTCAAAAAATTAAGAATAGAACTACCATATGATCCAGCTATTCCACTTTTGTGTGTTTATCTGAAGGATACGAAAATACTAGTTCAAAAAGATTTATGCACCCCTAAGTTCACTGGACGGAGAAGGCAATGGCACCCCACTCCAGTACTCTTGCCTGGAAAATCCCATGGACAGAGGAGCCTGGTAGGCTGCAGTCCATGGGGTCGCTAAGAGTCGGACACGACTGAGCGACTTCACTTTCAGTTTTCACTTTCGTGCACTGGAGAAGGAAATGGCAACCCACTCCAGTATTCTTGCCTGGAGAATCCCAGGGACAGGGGAGCCTGGTGGGCTGCCGTCTATGGGGTCGCACAGAGTTGGACACGACTGAAGCGACTTAGCAGCAGCATGTTCATTAGAGGGGCTTTCCCAGTGGCTCAGAGGTAAAGAATCAGCCTGCAATGCAGGAGTTGCAGATTCGATCCCTGGGTTAGGAAGCTCCCCTGGAGGAGGGCATGGCAACCCACTCTGGTATTCTTGCCTGTAGAACCTCATGGACAGAGGAACGTGGCGGGCTACAGTCTATAGGGTTGCAAAGAGTCCAACACAACTGAAGTGACTTAGCATGAACACATGTTCATTGCAGGGCTTCCCAGGTGGTGCTGGTAGTAAAGAACTTGCCTGATAGTACAAGAGATGTAAGAGACTCAGGTTTGATCCCTGGTTGGGAAGATTCCCTGGAGGACAGCATAGCAACCCACTCCAGCATCTGTGCCTGGAGAATCCCATGGATAGAGGAACCTGTTGGGCTACGGTCCATAGGGTCGCATAGACTTGGACAAGACTGAAGCACCTATGTGCATTCCAACATTATTTACAATAAACAAAATATGGAAACAACCTAAGCACCCATCAATAGATGAACAGATAAAGAAGATGTGATATATAATACAATGGAATATTGTTCAGCTTTAAAAAATATGAAATATTGCTATTTGCAATGATATGGATAGACCTTCGGGTATTATGCTAAGTGAAATAAGACAAAAAGAAATAAATACCACATGATTTCACTCATATGTGCATTATTTTAAAAATGAATGAACAAACAAAACAAATTTAAAACAAACACAAATATATAGAGAACTGACTGGTAGTCACCAAAGGGGAAGAGAGACTGAGGGAGGGTGAAATGGATAAAGGAGGTCAACTGTATTGTGATGTATGAAAAGCAGACTTTTGGTGGTGAGCATGCTGTAGTATATACAGAAGTTGAAATTATGTGGTACACATAAAATTATATCATGTTATTAAACCAGTATTACCTCAAGTAAAACAAAAACAACATCAACAAAAAAGACTAAGCCTGGCTAATTGCCCAGAATCTGCTCTTAATTGGGACTTGTTGCCCTCTACTTGTCATGAATAAATTTTAAAAGAAGAAATTACACACTTTAGATCAGGTGTCAAAAACTAAAAACTTATAGGGCAGATACAAGACAGATGTATTTAGCTTGGTCTGAACTTTTTAAAAAAAACTAGAATTAGCTGCAACTTTGTATTAAAAATTAAAATCACAGCACTTCAAATTTTTTTTTAAAAACAGCATGGGGATTTGTGGGGGCTTCTCTGGTGGCTCAGTGGTAAAGAATTTGCCTGTCAATGCAGGAGACACAGGCTTGATTCATGATCTGGGAAGATCCCACGGGCCAAGGAGCAACGAAGCCTGTACAGAACAACTGCTGAGCTTGTGCTCTAAGACCTGCAACTACTGAGTCCATGCACCATAACTACGGAAACCCGTGCACCCTAGAACCCTTGCTCTGCAACAAGAGAAGCACCCACTACATACCACAACGAGACAGAGCCCCACTCGCCACAGTCAGAAACAAGCCCAAGCAGCAGCAGGGACCCAGCACAGCCAAAAGTAAATAAATTAATTAAAGGTTAAAAAACCAAGCATGGGAATTTGTAATATTGCTCTCCCATTTCTCATGGCAGCACGGGACTGGAGCTGACTGCAGACCCATACACAGGTCATGTGCATTCCAGTTTCCCACTGTCCCTACTGCTCTCTATAAACTTGCTCTAGAATGCTTCCTTCATTTACATTATCTGTCTGACCTTTGGAAGTAATTTAGTTTTTCACTCCCATAGTGGTTTTGTTTGTTTGTTTTTTAAACAGGAACTTTAAAGTGACAGGAAGATGCCATTTGTAGAGATTTATAAATATAAAAGGCCTACTCTGGGCTTCCCTGGTGATCCAGTGGTTAAGAATCTGTCTTACAATACAGGGGACACGTGTTTGAACCCTGGTCTGTAAAAATTCCACACATCATGGGGAAACTAAGCTTGTGCACCACGACTACTGAGCCTGTGCGCTGGAGCCCAGGGTCGCAACTACTGAGCCCATGAGCTCTAGAGCCTGTGCTCCACGAGAGAAGCCACCACACTGAAAAGCCTGTGCACCACAACTGAAGCGAAGCCTCCACTTGTCACAAGTAGGGAAAGTTTGTGTTCATCACTGAAGATCCAGCACAGTCAAAAATAAATAATTTTTTCTTAAAAACAAGATCTACTCTATTTAAAGATCAGATTTCACTGATATACATCCTAGTATATGTTTGATATGCAATGCATGTACTACAAATTGAAACTTTTTATTTGTTCTTATCACAAAAAATTAGCTAATATCATTTATTTAGAATAACAGTAGACTTTTTAGGAGAAAAAAATCAACTTTCTAAAACTTTTTTACATAGCATCATTTTTTTTTTCCCAGTTGAAGAGAGAAAAGAGGAAAAATACCCTGGAATTATGTGAAGAGCAAAAAAAAAAAAAAAACAGGAATACAAAATATATTGCAGTTTTTTTTCTATAAAACAACTATCCTACTTAGAGGTCATTATCATTATAAAATCTAAAATATTAACCCAGGAATTTGTCCACTTCTGTGATGGTTAGTTTAAATATCTGGGTGNACCCTGGAATTATGTGAAGAGCAAAAAAAAAAAAAAAACAGGAATACAAAATATATTGCAGTTTTTTTTCTATAAAACAACTATCCTACTTAGAGGTCATTATCATTATAAAATCTAAAATATTAACCCAGGAATTTGTCCACTTCTGTGATGGTTAGTTTAAATATCTGGGTGCCCAAATATTTGGTCAAATATTATTTAAAGGTATTTGTGTGGGTGTTTTTGGATGAGATCGGAATTTAATTTGGTAGACTGAGTAAAGTAAATTGCCTTGCCAATCCAGTCCATCGAAGGCCTGAACAGAACAAAAGATGAAATAAGAATTCCATGTCTCTGTCTTATTGTCTTGAAATTGGGACCCTGGTGTTTTCTCTCCCTGCCTTCAGATTCAGACTTGGACTATAACTTACACCACTGGCTCTCCCAGTCCTCAGGTTTTGGATTCAGATTAAAACTATACCTCAGCTCAAAATTGGGAAAGGAGTAAGTGAAGTCTATATCTTGTCACTTGTGGATGTCACTTGTCATCCACAGCTGGATGAACCACAAGCTGGAATCAAGATTGCCCAGAGAAGTATTAACAACCTCAGATAAATGCAGATGACACTACCCTGATGGCAGAAAGCAAAGAGGAACAAAAGAGCCTCTTGGTGAAGGTGAAAGAGGAGAGTGAAAAAGCTGGCTTAAAACTCAAAGGTCAAAAAACTAAGAGCATGGCATCTGGTCTCCTCAATTCATGACAAATAGATGAGGCAACAATGGAAATAGTGACAGATTTTATTTTCTTCAGCTCCAAAATCACTGTAGACGGTGACTGCAGCCATGAAACTAAAAGATGCTTGCTCCTCAGAAGAAAAACTATGACAAACCTAGATAAGTGTATTAAAAGCAGAGACATCATTTTACCAACAAAGGTCTGGATAATCAAAGCCATGGTTTTTCCAGTAGTCATGTACAGATGTGAGAACTGGATCATAAAGAGGCTGAGTGCAGAAGAATTGATATTTTTGAACTGTGGGGCTGGAGAAGACTCTTGAGAGTTCCTTGAACAGCAAGATCAAACCAGTCAATCCTAAAAGAAATCAGTCCTAAACATTGACTGGAAGGACTGATGCTGAAGCTAAAAACTCCAATACTTGGCCACCTGATGCAATAAACTGACTCACTGGATAAGACCCTGATGCTGGGAAAGATTGAAAGAAGGAGAGAAGGGGATGACAGAGGATGAGAAGGTTGGATGGCATCACCGACTCAATGGACTAGAGCTTGAACAAACTCCAGGAGATGGTGATGGACAGGGAAGACTGGCGTGCTGCAGTCCATGGGGTCACAAAGAGTCGGACAGGACTTAGCAACTAAACAACAACAAATACCTTGACTCTTCTGGGTCTTCAGCTTGCTAACTGCAGGTCCTGGTGCAGACCCTGGAACTTCTCAGTGTCCATAACTATGTGAGCCAATTCCTTATAATTTTAGATATGTTTGTATATACATACATACATATATACATGTACAAATATATATATATGCATATATGCATATGATCTACTTTAGTTCTTTTTCTAGGTCTTCAGCTTGCTAACTGCAGGTCCTGGTGCAGACCCTGGAACTTCTCAGTGTCCATAACTATGTGAGCCAATTCCTTATAATTTTAGATATGTTTGTATATACATACATACATATATACATGTACAAATATATATATATGCATATATGCATATGATCTACTTTAGTTCTTTTTCTCTGGAAACTCCCTTTTTTTTTTTTTTTTAAATTTTACTTATCTATTTAACACCACGTGTGGCATGTGGGATCTTAGTTCCCTGACCAGGAATCGAACCCTTTCCTCCCTGCACTGAAAGTGCAGAGTCTTAACCACTGGACCACCAAGGAAGTCCCCTAACACAACTTTTTAATGTTAAATATCATTTTGTCCGTGCATGCTCAGTCATGTCCACCTCTTTGCAAACCTATGTACTGGGGCCTGCCAGGCTCTTCTATCCATGGGATTTTCCAGGCAAGAATACTAGAGTGCCATTTACCTCTGCAGGGGATCTCCCTGACCCAGGGAGCAAATCCAGTCTTTTGTATCTCCTACATTGCCAGGCAGAGTCTTTACCACTGCGCCACCTGGGAAAACTAATGTCACTCCTACTGGTGTTAATATAACTTCTATGTTTACCAGATTTGTCTCACATAATGTTAACATTTTTATCTAAAGGATAGTAATAGCACAAACAGCATTCAAGCTAGAGTAATCAGAAGACCTGGATTCAAATTTCAGCTCTACCAGTTACTGTCTGCAAGACCTGGCAAATCAGTTTTCCTCCACTGGTCTTCTTTATCAGTGGCAGGGCACATCTGGGGACTCAATATTTATGTCCAACTAATACTTATGTTTTAAGATTTTATAATTTATTATCCCAAATAGATACTTTCTCCCAGTCTGATTTGTGTGTGAATCTTCAAGCCACGGTTTTACTGATATCTTTGAGGAACTGAATGCTATTACTGATTTCTTCTGATGTCCTCAAAGAGATCTCTTTCTAAGTTAGTGTTTGTAATAGAAAGAAGCATTATATTTTAAAGATAAAGCAGAGGGGACAAAAGCACTGGCATTAGCATAGCATAACATTAAACTCTAGTATAAGACTTGAAAAGCACAGTCAAGATAGAGGTTCCAGTGACTCAGCTGGGATAAACCAGTCTTCAGCATTATCAACTTAGTAGCAACTGAAGAGTCATTTGGCTACATTTGATTTTTACACATCTGTCAACTAAATCAGCGCTCCAAATGAAAAATCTGGCACCTGGAAACATTATGTGGATTTGTGAGCCCCCTGGAGAATTTTGGGTTCATAAACCAGTGAATAGATTACTATGACACATAAATAGAGTATTTTCATCTGTGACAGATATAATCTTGCTCTGGTACTCTCTGTGTCATGTTGTAGAAAACTATACTCACTGTCTTCAAACCAGCTTTAGAAAATGTTGAAAGATGAGCAACAACATTAAACACGGAATTCTATTTGTGAAGACCTAAATCCAATCTCTGTCAATACCACTATCTTCATTCTTTGAATTACTCCACTGACTTCAGTCTTAATATAAGCATTTTATATTTTAAATCACTTCAACAGTTAAGATCTCATTCATCCTTCCAAAAAAATTTATGATATAATAAGTCTTACTAGGAAGAAAACCAAGACTTACTGATTTTGCAACTTACCTAAAGTCAAAGATGTCTCTATTCAATTCTAGGTATTGTTTCACCATGTCATAAAATCTTTTTAATCCATAAAATAAGAATATAGCAACTCTTTATTAAGTTTTGAATTTCATTCATTCATTCAGAATATATGTTATTTATCATCCAGATGTATCAAAACATGGGTGATACTAAAAATAGGGTAATTTATATGTCTCTAGAAAACAAAGATTGGGCTTTCCAGGTGGTGTTAGAAGTTAAGAATCCTCGTGCAAATGCAGGAGACTTAAGAAACAAGCGTTCAATCCCTGAGTTAGGAAGATCCTCTGGAGGAGGGCATGGCAACCCATTCCAGTACTTTTGCCTGGAGAATTCCATGGACAGAGAGGCCAGGAGGGATACAGTCCCAGAGTCCCAAAGAATCAGATATGACTAAAGTGACTTAGCACACACACATGCACACAGAAAACAAAGATTACAAGGAAAATCGTGTTCTTTGTAAAGTACGTTAGTATCAAGCGCTGCAGAAGCACTCCTGAACATGGCAGTATTAGCAAAATATGCACCAGAGGTTCTGGGAACACTTCTAAGGGAATTTTTTGAGGTCTCTCTAGAAATTGTCAAGGAATTGCCTACACAATAATAATACCATATGTAAGTGCCTGAAATGCTCACATATTTTCTTATCTATTTTTAGATACACAGTTATATGGACATATTATATTAGCCTTTTGGAAAGCACTATGTATAAGTCTAAGGTTTAATGAAATCAGACTGATGTCTCTACTTTTTACTTGAATTAATGAGATGTTTGAAATGTTGTCCACCTTCTACTGTGCCCAAACCCTGGGTCAGTTATTTGACTTGAAAGCCAAGCTCCTTGGATCTGTGACCAAAAAAGAAAAGCTTGTCACCCTGGATGAGATCAAACTGCCACAAGCTATAGCCTCTTTCAAACCTCACACTGCTGAGTTGGTATATCTACTACTCCTATGTTTTCATCATAGCATTTTGTAGCTGTGGTTTTGATCACCATAAAGAAGCATTAATATCAGAGCTGACAACTACAACAACCACAACCTAGGGAAAAATTAAAGCGGGGTGGAGAGAGTTACCTTCTCTATGTCTAGAGAACTCTATTTCATTGTGCAGAATGTTTAATTGAATGGTGACATCTTTTTAGAAAGTCTCTGGAAGTGTGTCCAGGGCTCCTTGAAGATGGCTGAAATCTCAGTACAAGTTTGAATATTCTGAAGAAGCAAATTACTAGCATTTTAGAGTACAAATTGCATATCTGTCAAGAGAAATTTTATATGGATTTTATATCTTTCCTTGGAAATGCTTCCACAAAGAAATATGGAAGCCTCATTTTTTTTTTAAGTTCAAGTTAAACAACAACTGAAAATAAAATCTTCCCATTGGGAATACTGAGATCTTTTGGCAATTTAACTATTATTGACACAGCTTAGCAATGACATATAGCTAACAGCAAAGTGCTTATGGTGTTACCCCCCTCTTCTCCCCTCCCTCTGGCTAAAGATCAAGACAATATATTTTCCAAGCTAATGGTCCTGATCTGAAACTGATTTTTTTTTAACTTTCTATTTTTCAATAATTATAGACTCACAAGAAGTCACAAATATAATATAGCCAGGTTCCATGTACCATTCACCCATTTTTCCTCAAAGATAACATCTTAATATAACTATGAATATAGTATATATATTGAAGAAGGAAATGGCAGCCTACTCCAGTATTCTTGCCTGGAGAACCCCAGGGACAGAGGAGCCTGCTGGGCTCCTGTCCATGGGATCACACAGAGTCGGACACAACTGAAGTGACTTAGCAACAGCAGCAGCATAGTGTGTGTGTGTGTGTATATATATATATACACACACATATATATAATATCAGGAAACTAACATTGGTAACATAAACAACTTTGTTTAGATTTTACCTGTGTCTCTCCCTCCCAAGTACTGTCCTTAACCCCTAACAACCACTAAATCTCTTTTGCATCTCTATAATTTTATTTTTATAATATTATATAAATTAATTCTGTACATAATCTCTTGTTTGTACACTTATTCCTTCAGCATAATTATCATGAGGTCCACCCAAGTTATGCATGTATTTCAATAGCTGATTTCTTTTTGTTACTGAATAGTATTCCATGATACAGATGCAACACAGTTTATTTAATCATTCATTCATAGAAATTTTCAAATTACAAATACTGATGCTAGGAACATTTACACAGATATTTTGATCTGGACATAAGTTTTCTTTTCTCTGGGATAAATGCCCAGGAGTGTCATTTTGGGTTGCATGGGAAGAGAATGTTCACATTTTTAAGGAACTGCCAAAATATTTCTCACATTTTTCATTCCCACTGGCAATGCATGAGTGATTTACCTTATCTGCATCCTTGCCAGTATTTGGTGTTAATTTTTTTTTTATTTTAGCCATTATGATTCAAAATGGATTGCTTGCTTTTTTCACTGTTAAGTTTTAAGAGTTCTTTATGAGATACATGGTTTGCAAATGTTTTCTTTTAGTCTGTAGTTTGCCTGTTCATCCTCTTTAAAGGGTCATTCATTGAGCAAAAGATTTTGAGAAAGACCAGTTTAGTAATTTTTTTCTTGTATGAATTGTGCTTCTTGTGTCATATCTAACACCACTTCATCTAGTCTGAGGTCCTAAGAATTTCCTCCTTTGTTTTCTTTTAAGTGGTTACACATATACCATACCTTACATACTAATACCTTTATCCAAATTCATATCCCATGTATTATACTTAGGGTCTCAGCAAAAACAAATGACACACATGAACAGACAATCAGAAAAAGCGTAATAAAGTAATCTTTTATGAGTACAGGAAGAGAAAAGAGAAATCAACATGAGTGAATCACCCCAGAAAGTAGCAACAGTGGGACATGATTACCATTCCTAGAGACTATTACCTTGCCTCTTCCATGAGGCAAGAGGGAAAGCAGGTACAAGGACCCAGAAGGAACAGCTACAGCTCAGAAAGTCCACCTGGCAGGAGCTGTGCCTTTCCTGTCAACCAGCAGGGCAAGCACTAGGAGGATGCATACCTTAACCTCACTCTTTCTTCATACATGCTGGCACTAAAGGCCAAAGAAGCTAATTTATGTAGTCCATAAAAGGCATGGCTACCAAGACAAATTATATTTTAGGAAAGGTATCAGAAACCCTATATTTAGAGTCTTAAGATACAAACATAAATCAAAACAGGCAAGAGGTAGAGAAAAAGGAGAAATCAGAAACTCCAATCAATTTGTTAGACACTTCAGATCAAATCAATGCTGCATGTAGTCATTGCATTTAAAATAAAGTATTAGTGACACAAGAAATGCTTACTCCAAAAGCAAAGCAAGAACTTCAAGTTTCACTGAAGCTATTTACTATAAACTGTTTTTCTTCTCTCCTAAGGCAAGCTACTCTAAGCAAGGTTGAGTAATGACTGCATTGCTTTCCCCAGCCTACAGATACCTTCTGGATTGTCAGCAGTAATTAACCTGGGTGAGGGTAGGGGAACAGGCAGAGTTTGCTAGGAAAGAAAGCAAGCCTGTGGACGCAGATGGTTGTCATCTAGGCATTCTGTCCATGTGGAAGGGGCTTCTTGCCAAGGGCAGGGCTTCAGTTCCCATGCTAAAGACAAGGGGGTGTTAGAAAACAAGCAGCAGCACAGTCCTGGAAATTGAGACCAATGGAAGAGGGTGTGACTGCAGGGTCTCACGGTCACTGGGGGGCACAGATTTCCAGATATAAGAGCAGCCTATAAGACTCTTTGTCATGATCAGAGAGGGGTCTGCAGAACCCTGTGCTGAGCTAGTGACCACTGCACCCCTGACCCTTCCCCATCTTGATCTGAAAGGGAATCTGAGGCTGTTTACATTATATCTGTTTAGATTGGTCTGGAAAATGAGAGCTTGAGCATGTAAAATCAAATGTGATAGCTGAGAAAAGCAACGATGGGGCAATAGCCCAAAGTTAAAGAGGATTACTCTGGTAAGAATGTATTTTATCCATTTATTAAACATTTATTTATCAGGTTCCTTCTAAGTGCCAGATACTCTTTTGGGTGCTAGTGATACAGCATTAAGTAACTAAGGTCCAGCTTTCATGGAGTATACATTCTAGTAGAGAATGTCAAAGAAAAAATACAATAGAGAAATTTTCCAGAGTGATAAATGCTATGAAGAAAATATAACAAAGTAATGTTTTCATAAATGGGGGTGAGAGATGGGAGGACTGCCACACAGAAGAACTTTCTGAGATGATTCAAGTTGAGACTTACTGGTGGGATAGAGTGAGAAGGCCATGAGGCTGGAGCAGAGTGAGCTCGGAAGATATCACACAAGATGAAATGAGAAAGGTAGGAAGCTGGTACTAGATCTTACTATCAGAAGGGCTGGAAGTGCTCCTAGTTCCATCTTAAACCTCAGTTGCAACCCTCAGACTAGCTGCTGTCAAGTGTAACTCAATGATAATAACGTTCTGTAGCTTCTGAAAATTACCCAAACTAAGTTGATTAATTTGCAGTCAAGAGTCACCTGAACCAAGACTATCATGCCCCATTACCCTTAAGTATAAAAAGACAGTGCAGGTTATTGAGGATGAGTAGACTTAGGTTTGCTAGAAGACCACCCAAAGTTTGCCTGGCACTGGTGCAGATCATGTTCCTCTACGTCCACCCAATGGAGCCTGTCCTGTTTGATAATCACAGGGGCTCTGTTTCAAAGTGTGCCTTCATCCTAATCATCTACCAAGAACGAGGACTCAGCAAGAATATACTCTGAATGCTGTTCTTAAGAAAATTTACCTTAACACTTAGTTCTTTCCATCCCCATGGAAAAGAAATGCAAAAAAGCAAAATGGCTGTCTGGAGAAGCCTTAAAAATAGCACTGAAAAGAAGAGAGGCGAAAAGCAAAGGAGAAAAGAAAAGATATAAGCATCTGAATGCAGAGTTCCAAAGAATAGCAAGAAGAGATAAGAAAGCCTTCTTCAGCAATCAATGCAAAGAGATAGAGGAAAACAAAAAAGAATGGGAAAGACTAGAGGTCTCTTCAAGAGAATTGGAGATACCAAGGGAACATTTCATGCAAAGATGGGCTCGATAAAGGATAGAAATGGTATGGACCTAACAGAAGCAGAAGATATTAAGAAGAGGTGGCAAGAATACACAGAAGAACTGTACAGAAAAGATCTTCACGACCCAGATAATCATGAGGATGTGATCACTAATCTAGAGCCAGACATCTTGGAATGTGAAGTCAAGTGGGCCTTAGAAAGCATCACTAAGAACAAAGCTAGTGGAGGTGATGGAATTCCCGTTGAGCTGTTTCAAATCCTGGAAGATGATGCTGTGAAAGTGCTGCACTCAATATGCCAGCAAATTTGGAAAACTCAGCAGTGGCCACAGGACTGGAAAAGGTCAGTTTTCATTCCAATTCCAAAGAAAGGCAATGCCAAAGAATGCTCAAACTACCGCACAATTGCACTCATCTCACACGCTAGTAAAGTAATGCTCAAAATTCTCCAAGCCAGGCTTCAGCAATATGTGAACCGTGAACTCCCTGATGTTCAAGCTGGTTTTAGAACAGGCAGAGGAACCAGAGATCAAATTGCCAACATCCGCTGGATCATGGAAAAAGCAAGAGAGTTCCAGAAAAACATCTATTTCTGCTTTATTGACTATGCCAAAGCCTTTGACTGTGTGGATCACAATAAACTGTGGAAAATTCTGAAAGAGATGGGAATACCAGACCACCTAACCTGCCTCTTGAGAAATCTGTATGCAGGTCAGGAAGCAACAGTTAGAACTGGACATGGAACAACAGACTGGTTCCAAATAGGAAAAGGAGTACGTCAAGGCTGTATATTGTCTCCCTGCTTATTTAACTTATATGCAGAGTACATCATGAGAAACGCTGGACTGGAAGAAACACAAGCTGGAATCAAGATTGCCGGGAGAAATATCAATAACCTCAGATATGCTGATGACACCACCCTTATGGCAGAAAGTGAGGAGGAGCTAAAAAGCCTCTTGATGAAAGTGAAGGAGGAGAGCGAAAAAGTTGGCTTAAAGCTCAACATTCAGAAAACGAAGATCATGGCATCCGGTCCCATCACTTCATGGGAAATAGATGGGGAAACAGTGGAAACAGTGTCAGACTTTATTTTTTTGGGCTCCAAAATCACTGCAGATGGTGACTGCAGCCATGAAATTAAAAGACGCTTACTCCTTGGAAGAAAAGTTATGACCAACCTGGATAGTATATTCAAAAGCAGAGACATTACTTTGCCGACTAAGGTCCGCCTAGTCAAGGCTATGGTTTTTCCTGTGGTCATGTATGGATGTGAAAGTTGGACTGTGAAGAAAGCTGAGCACCGAAGAATCGATGCTTTTGAACTGTGGTGTTGGAGAAGACTCTTGAGAGTCCCTTGGACTGCAAGAAGATCCAACCAGTCCATTCTGAAGGAGATCAACCCTGGGATTTCTTTGGAAGGAATGATGCTGAAGCTGAAACTCTAGTACTTTGGCCACCTCATGCGAAGAGTTGACTCACTGGAAAAGACTCTGATGCTGGGAGGGATTGGGGGCAGGAGGAGAAGGGGACGGAGGATGAGATGGCTGGATGGCATCACGGACTCGATGGATGTGAGTCTGAGTGAACTCCGGGAGATGGTGATGGATAGGGAGGCCTGGCGTGCTGCGATTCATGGGGTCGCAAAGAGTCGGACAGGACTGAGCGACTGAACTGAACTGAATTTAGTTCTTGCTAGAAACTTCTCCCACCATGACTGAAGGATAATGAAACTAACCAGCCATGGACAGCAGATGTGCTGGCATCATGTTGTCACATTTATCCCACCTTAGGTATTGATTCCAAGGAGACACAGAACTGCATCTAGAATTCTCTAGTGGTATTTTTTTGACCAGGCTTTCTGAGAACTGCACAGAAGCAGAATACAAATTAAGAACTATCTCTTCCTTGACCACCTTCACAGCTTAATATAGTCACAAGACTATCACAACCATAGGGCAGCGTCTCAAATCCTTCTAACTGGCTTTAAAAAAAACAACTCTAGGAGAGTTCTGGTTTCACATATAAGGAATTTGGAAGATACCACTTGGTGCTAACGTCATGTAAAAAGCAAAACACGCTAAATATTCAACAACTTTTCTTGGATCCATAAGAGAGAGGAGGACACAGGTCAAACTGCCACCCCCAAAATTGGAGAGAGACTGGAAAATACAGGCAGTCACAGCTTTCCGGAGCAGAGACTCACAAGCAGAAACCACAGTGGGAACCAGTGCTGGAGGAGGAGAGCCTGGACTATTAATTAATCAACTGCTGGAGGCTCAGTGAGAAAAAGTCTGAGATTTTAAAACTTCAAGGGGGACTCAGTTACAAACAGAACTCTTACAATATTGTGAGACTTAACTCCATGAGCTCCATCAAGTTTTCAAAGTAAACAACAGAGGAAAAAAACCTCTCATTCTCTCATGACAGGAGAATGGGAAAAGGAACCATTTTTAAGTATGCTAGAGCACTCAACAAGGCCTGAACTCAGAGGAAACTAACTAACCAGATCCTAACCTGTTTTGAAGATTATCAGAGCCTAACTGACAGGGGTAATGGGGGTGGGATATCCAACTCCAGCCCATACTAGCTCTATTGTTCCACTTAAGGGGAGAGGAAAAAAAGTGAGAATTAATAAACCAAGAGCTCTAATGGATAAAGAAGACAGCATGCAAGGACAGGCAATGTAAGCAGAAAAAGGGAAATCTTAAGAAAGATCCTATCTTGCTAGAGGTGATTTTTCAAAAATTGTAGCAGAAATGAAAAACACCTTTGATAGGCCCATTACTAGACTGCATATGGCTAAGGGAGAAATCTCTGAAATCTCAAAAACCAAAGCAAAGAGAACAAAGGCTAAAAGAAACGACTACAGGACAACTACAGTTCAGTTCAGTTCAGTCGCTGAGTCGTGTCCGACTCTTTGCGACTCCATGAATTGCAGAACGCCAGGTCTCCCTGTCCATCCAGAGCTCCCGGAGTTCACTCAGACTCACGTCCATCGAGTCCGTGATGCCATCCAGCCATCTCATCCTCGGTTGTCCCCTTCTCCTCCTGCCCCCAATCCCTCCCAGCATCAAAGTCTTTTCCAATGAGTCAACTCTTCACATGAGGTGGCCAAAGTACTGGAGTTTCAGCTTTAGCATCATTCCATCCAAAGAAATCCCAGGATTGATCTCCTTGCAGTCCAAGGGACTCTCAAGAGTCTTCTCCAACAACACAGTTCAAAAGCATCAATTCTTCGGCATTCAGCCTTCTTCACAGTCCAACTCTCACATCCATACATGACCACGGGAAAAACCATAGATTTAACTAGACGGACCGTAGTCGGCAAAGTAATGTCTCTGCTTTTGAATATGCTGTCTAGGTTGGTCGTAACTTTTCTTCCACGGATTAAGCGTCTTTTAATTTCATGGCTGCAATCACCATCTGCAGTGATTTTGGAGCCCACCAAAATAAAGTCTGACACTGTTTCCACTGTTTCCCCATCTATTTCCCATGGAGTGATGGGACCAGATGCCATGACATTCGTTTTCTGAATGTGGAGCTTTGAGCCAACTTTTTCACTCTCCTCTTTCACTCTCATCAAGAGGCTCTTCAGTTCTTC
>SJYX01010711.1:214763-241044 GCA_006410675.1 Oreotragus oreotragus
ACACAGTCAAAGGCTTTGGCATAGTCAATAAAGCAGAAATAGATGTTTTTCTGGAACTCTCTTTCTTTTTCCATGATCCAGCGGATGTTGGCAATTTGATCTCTGGTTCCTCTGCCTTTTCTAAAACCAGCATGAACATCAGGAAGTTCACGGTTCACATATTGCTGAAACCTGGCTTGGAGAATTTTGAGCATTACTTTACTAGTGTGTGAGATGAGTGCAATTGTGTGGTAGTTTGAGCATTCTTTGGCATGGCCTTTCTTTGGGTTTGGAATGAAAACTGACCTTCTCCAGTCCTGTGGCCACTGCTGAGTTTTCCAAATTTGCTCGCATATTGAGTGCAGCACTTTCACAGCATCATCTTTCAAGATCTGAAATAGCTCTACTGGAATTCCATCACCTCCACTAGCTTTGTTCATAGTGATGCTTTCTAAGACCCACTTGACTTCACATTCCAGGATGTCTGGCTCTAGACGAGTGATCACACCATCGTGATTATTCGGGTCATGAAGATCCTTTTTGTACAGTTCTTCTGTGTATTTTTGCCATCTCTTAATATCTTCTGCTTCTGTTAGGTCCATACCATTTCTGTCCTTTATTGAGCCCATCTTTGCATGCAATGTTCCCTTGGTATCTCTAATTTTCTTGAAGAGACCTCTAGTCTTTCCCATTCTGTTGTTTTCCTCTATTTCTTTGCATTGATCATTGAAGAAAGCTTTCTTATCTCTTTTTGCTATTCTTTGTAACTCTGCATTCAGATGCTTATATCTTTCATTTTCTCCTTGGCTTTTCGCTTCTCTCCTTTTCACAGCTATTTGTAAGGCTTCCCCAGACAGGCATTTTGCTTTTCTGCATTTCTTAAAGAAATGCAGGACAACTACAGAAGGTGTAATTTATGTGAAATGGAATTATCAGAAAAGAAGAGAGAAAAGAACAAAGAAGTATTTGGTAATGTAACTGAGAATTCCACAAAATCAATATCAGATAGCATACTACAGCTCCAGGAATATCAAAGAACACTAAGCAGGATAAAAGAAAAAAAAAAGTACATCTAGCCATATAATTTTCAAACTATAGAAAAGTAAAGGTAAAGTTGTAAAAGAAGCCACAATCTTATCAGCACAAGAACAAAGATAAGAATTACATCCAACTTTTCCTCAGAAACCATGTAAGAAGAAAGTGGAGTGAAATACTTGAAGGCTTAAGAGAGAGAAAAAAAATCCAGAATTCTGTACCCTGTAAAATTATCCTTTAGAAAAGAAAGAGAAATACTTTCTCAGAGAAACAAAATTGAACTAATTTGTTGCCAACAGACCTGTCTTACAAGAAATGTTAAAAGAAGTTCCCTAGAGATAAGGGAGGGAGAAGGCAATGGCACCCCACTCCAGTACTCTTGCCTGGAAAATCCCACGGACGGAGGAGCCTGGTAGGCTGTAGTCCATGGGGTCCCTAAGAGTCAGACACGACTGAGCGACTTTCCTTTCACTTTTCTCTTTCATGCATTGGAGAAGGAAATGGCAACCCACTCCAGTGTTCTTGCCTGGAGAATCCCAGGGATGGGGGAGCCTGGTGGGCTTCCGTCTATGGGGTCGCACAGAGTCGGACACGACTGAAGCAACTTAGCAGCAGCAGCAGAGATAAGGGAACTCTAGGTAACAAACTTAAAGAAAGAATAAGTCAAGGTAAGGTAAAATTAAAACTTTCATTTTTATTATTCTTTATGGATCTAATAGATAACATTTTGTTCACAAAAACAATACCAACTGCGTGCCCGATTATGCATGCTGATGTATATATCCACACGAAAAAAAAATTACACCCTTCACAATAATTAACTCAAAATGGATCCAGACTTAAAAATATAAACTCCTATACTACAAACAGATATAAAACTATAAAACTCTTAGAAGGTAACACAAGAGAAAAGCTAGATGAGTATGGTGATGACTTTTTAGAGATAATACTAAAAGCATGATCCACAAAAGAAACAATAAGCTACCTCATTAAGGTTAAAAACTTCTTCTATGAAAGACAATGTCAAGAGAACGGAAAGATAGATCACACACTAGAAGAAAATTTTTTGCAAAAGACACAGCTGATAAATACTGTTATCCAAATATAAATAGAACATTTAAAACTCCACAATAAGAAAACTAACAACCCAGTTTAAAAATGGGCCGAAGCCCTTAGCAGATACCAACTAAAGAAGATAAACAGATAGCAAATAAGCACATGAAAAAATGTTCCACATTACATGTCATCAGGGAAGAGCAAATTTAAAAATGTTCTATCAGTGAGGTACTACTACATTGCTATTAAAAGTTGAGAAAACTAACAACACTAAATGTTGGTAAGGATATGAAGCAACAGGAACTCTCATTCATTGCTGGTGGGAATGCAAAATGGTACAGCTACTTTGGAAGACAGTTTGGTACTTGTTTATAAGGCCAAATATACTTACCATATAATACAACAATCATGTGGCACCCCACCCCAGTACTCTTGCCTGGAAAATCCAATGGACGGAGAAGCCTGGTGGGCTGCAGTCCATGGGGTCGCTAACAGTCGGACGGACTGAGCAACTTCACTTTCACTTTTCTCTTTCGTGCATTGGAGAAGGAAATGGCAACCCACTCCAGTATTCTTGCCAGGAGAATCCCAGGGATGGGGGAGCCTGGTGGGCTGCCATCTATGGGGTCACAAAGAGTCGGACACGACTGAAGTGACTTAGCAGCAGTAGCAGCAAGTTGGAAACTCAAGTCTTCACAAAAACCTGCACATGAATGTCTAGAACATCTTTAATCATAATTGCCAAAAATTTCATAAGAAACCAAGATGTCTATCAGTAGATGAATGAATACATAAGCTATGGTACACCAGAGGATGGAATATTATTCAGCACTAAAAAGAAATGAGTTATCAAGCCATGAAAAGTCATGGAGAACTCTTAAATGCATATTACTAAGTGAAAGAAACCAGTCTGAAAAGGTTATATGTTGTCTGATTCCAACTATATGACATTCTTGAAAAGCCAAGACTATGGAGATAGTAAAAATTTCAGTAATTTCCAGGAGTTAGAAAAGAGAGGAGGATGAATAGGTGGAACACAGAGGATTCTGAGGCAGTGAAAACATCCCACAAAGATACCATAAAGATGGATACATACATATCATTATACATTTGTCCAAACCCACAAATTGTACAATACCAAGAGTGAATTGTAACAAACTATGGATTTTGGACAATTATAATCTAAGTTCATCAGGTGTAACAAATGTGCCACTTTGGGTGGGGATATTGACAATGAGGGAGGCTATGAATGTAGGGGGCAGGGGGCATATGATAAACTTCTGTACCTTCCTCTCAATTTTGGTATAAACCTTCTTTTAAAAGTTCTAAAATATAAAGCCTTAATTGTATCCAAAAAAATTAGGAAAAACAATTATGTTATAAAGACATACAGGTCTACTGGTACTATGGTCTCAACTAAAGAAATTTTCTGTGGCTTCCTATAGTTGTTGGCTATTAGTGGAATTCTTTCCATTTCTATCCCAAAGCTCCATAGTTATTGAAGGATTGTGTTTAACAGTTACCTCTTTGCTGTTATTTCAATCCCTCAGAATGTTTTTGTAGGGTATTAAAATATCAGTAAGTATTTATGAATTGGCTTCCATTAAAGTATTTGGCACTATACTTTAAGCAAATTTCTCCTGCTGTTTAAAAAAAGAATAGCATTCTCACTTGACAATCAATAATTATTATACATATTTAAATTTTTGAATATTTTTGCCCATCTATTATCTAAATTATAAGCACTAGAAATAGGCTCATCAAAGAAATTATGTGATTAGTAACAAGCCTAATTTTTTTTAATTTAAAACTACAGTATTCTCTAGTACTAAATATTTGCAACATGTTCATGAAAAAATAAAAGACCTATGCAATCTAGTATAATCAAAATGTACTTCAAGATTAAAATCTTCATTTAAATGATCCATGTTGCCTGACTTCCCTTCAGAAAGTTCAAGGCTTTTTGTGGAAAAGCCCTTCTTTGACCATCCCAAGTTGAATAGCCACAATTAAATAGCAATTTTCTATATTCCACTAGGAATCATGTTGGCCTGCCTTTTCCAGATGTCATCAGTTTATCTGGTTAAAACTCATGCCTCTCTTGATTGCTCTTCCTACCCCATGAGAACGTCAAGTCAAAGCCATTTTTCAAGGAAATGTCCTTCTTTGGAGAGGTTGGCCTGGTCCTTTCCCTGAAGAGAAGGACCATTACTTCTCAGGAAGAAAGAAGGGGATATGAGAGGGAAAAAGAAATTCCCTGACCACATCCTATAAGTGGATGGGAAATTTTTCTCTTTTCTTAGCAATTCAGAGATCCTGACTGGCATCACCTCCCTGGACTCCAAATGCTTCCTTTCTTGTTATAATCCTCTTAAGTTCTTTTTTTCCATTCCCCCTGTTATTCTGTCAGTGTTTCTCACTCATTCTCTGCTGAGCTTGGTGCCCCTCCTCCACTCTGCAAGCCTCACCCAGGGACAGGGAAAGAGGCTGGAAGGCTTTCAAGTTTATGACCCATTATAGGTGAATGCTGGGAGGTGTTCAGCAGGGCTGCAAAATTAATCAGTTATCTTAACACTAAGAACAGTATTGGTAGGGCTTGTAATGGCTAAATGTCATTGGTTATTGTAATTGTAAGAAAAAAGAAAATCATGTAAAATTATGTTTATTTCTTACATTTGGTCTTACTCTTTCAGAAAAAGCTTTTTTAAAATTTACTTTTGTTTACTGTGATACTGGCTTTTTTAACCAAGAGTTTCATAATTGTTTCGAATGTTGTTTGGAGAATAAACTCTTAATTTTTCTTTATAATTCCATCAACATGTCTCCCAACAAAAAAGGGTTGCTTGTCTCGTGCCTGTGTGTCTGTTCTAGTAGATGAGAGGAAATCTGTAAACACTTTGTCTCTTCTTGGGAAAAGAAATTTTTTAAAAAGCGATTTATTTAAGATAACCAATTCTTTTTTTTCTTATCATATGCTCTATTATCATTGACAAATGGATGTGATTGTTGTCAATAATTACTTCTTATAATTGCCTATGATTTTCACTTTTGTACTCTTTGTGGTATTTTCTCTCAATATCCAGGAAAAATTAATGGAAGAGGTACTTTACAGTAATAATCATACCTTAAGAGTGCCCAAGAAGATAAGACAGTATTAAGAAAGTGAATTACTGATTTTTTTGAATCACTGATCAGTGCTTTGAATAACAACAACAAAACAAATTGCCCACCAATTAAGAAAGCGGGGGGAAAAACTCAAAAGAAAATGATGTGCTTTAGTGAACAAAACTGAAGATGAGGTAAATCAATGCTATTGAAGAAATTCCAAATGAAACAAAGAGATATGCTTCAAGTTCAGATGAGGCTCATGAAACCTACATTAAGATTCCATATTCAGAGTTAATCACAAAACCATAAAATGTGGATTAAGCTTCTGTGAAAGGTAAAATACAAAGCAACAGGAGAGAGAAATTTTAATCAGGAACAAAGAGTACCATAATCTGCAAATGGGTTTACTTATGAAAGAAGAGACATTTGTAGAGAACAAACATTCTTAAAACAAAAGGAGTGGTGTATCCTGAATATTCATTGGAAGGACTGATGCTGAAGCTGAAACTCCAATACTTTGGCCACATGATGTGAAGAACTGACTCATTGGAAAAAACCCTGATGCTGGGAAAGATTGAAGGCAGGAGAAGAGGATGACAGAGGATGAGATGGTTGGATGGCATCACCAACTCAATGGACATGAGTTTGAGTAGGCTTCGGGATGGACAGGGAAGCCTGGTGTGCCATAGTCCATTGAGTCACAGAGTCAGACACGACTAAGCGACTGAACGGAACTGAATATCTAGGCTAATGTTTCAGTAACTAAGAAGAAGTACTTTCTAAAAGCAACACGTTTTTCCATGAGGGGTAAAACTAACTTTGTCTGTTCATCTACTCAGCTTGGTCCAATTTTTCTAAGATTACAATGTGAGTTTTTTGGAGGCAAGGATTTCATGCCTCAAGGCTTCTAATCTGCAGGGATTGCCTAATTAATAAAAACTTAAGTAATTTGCTCTCCTAATACTGTCTTATCTTCTTGGGCACTCTTAAGGTATGATTATTACTGTAAAGTACCTCTTCCATTAATTTTTCCTGGATATTGAGAGAAAATACCACAAAGAGTACAAAAGTGAAAATCATAGGCAATTATAAGAAGTAATTATTATTTGATAACAATCACATCCATTCATCAATGATAACAGAGCATCTGATAAGAAAAAAAGAATNGATATTGAGAGAAAATACCACAAAGAGTACAAAAGTGAAAATCATAGGCAATTATAAGAAGTAATTATTATTTGATAACAATCACATCCATTCATCAATGATAACAGAGCATCTGATAAGAAAAAAAGAATTGGTTATCTTAAAAATAAATGGCTTTTTAAAAAAATTTCTTTTCCTAAGAAGAGGCAAAATGTTTACAGGTTTCCTCTCCCCTACTAACAGCCATGGGACAAACAACCCCCTTTTGTTGGGAGAAATGTTGATGGAATTGTAAAGAAAATTAAGGGTTTCTTCTCCAAACAACATTCTAAACAATTATGAAACTCTTGGATAAAAAAGCCAGTATCACAATAAACAAAAGTAAATTTTAAAGAAGCTTTTTCTGAAAGAATAAGATCAAATGTAAGAAATAAACATAATTTGGGAAAACTAATATATTAACAATAAAGGAAATTTTATGAGTTTAGTACAAGAAGGTAAACTGCATAAATATGTAGATTATGATAATGAAGACATAGTGTTTAGCTATATTGTTCATTTCTATGACAAAGTTTATTATATTTACATCACATTTTAGTCACCTTTGCAGGGCACATGGAAGTCTCTTAGACTGGAAAAAAAATAGACCTTAAAAATAAAGAACAAAATGTCTTTATAAGGAGCTCAATATTTTGGGGGGCAAATCACATAATATATTATGAAGAGCAGAACACTTTCACTTCTGTGATAATAATACTATAATAATAATAACAGTCTTGCATTTGTACAAGTCTTCACACTTTCCAAAGTGCTTTTACATTTACTATATCCCCAAATAGTAAGCATTTATCTTTGGCCCCTGAGAAAAACGTATTCTTCATTCAAAAGATTCTTGGAATATTTGACTTTGTTCGAGAAAACACAGCCAAAATCAGTAGGTACTTTATTCCCAAGTAGGAATTTTGCTCTCCACATAGCATGATAAAATAGCAATCCAATGGAATATGAAAGCAGGTTTAAATTGCTATGAATGTGTAAAAGAAAAACTTTATTGAAATAACAAAATATTTATCTTGGAGATATAATTCTGCAAATCAACATAACATAGATTGCTAGCAGTCTACCAAAATCTATTTTCCTTCTATTTCTAGGCATGTGACTACAGAGCTAGACATTTTCCATCATCCCTTGTGGTTAGGTGCAGCCTCAGACTCTGCTGCACCTTAGCCTGAACCTTAGGACAGTGAGCATGTTTCCTCATGTATTCTTTTCCCTTTCCAGTTGAAATCCCACTTTGACCAAGCAGATGACAATAATGCCCTAGGGGATGCTTGTGGGGGCTGAAGAAAGGTACCTGAGTCCTTGAATGATCTCATGGAGCCAAGCTGTTAACTATTCTCCTTGTTACACATAAAATAGAAAAATAAACCTCTGTCTTCTTCAAGCCACTTCATTTAGCATGTTTGTTAGATCACCTTGGCTTTAGCGAACATGTTTTCCTTGAAGACCCAGATTTTTCTCATGATAATGAATGTCATATTTGTGAGTATACAGGTAATTGATAGAGGATACAGGCTATAAATGTTAAATGAGGGCAAAGTTCACAAACCCACAGTGGCATCCAATTACTGCTAATACTAAACAATTAAGTTAAACACACATGAATCCTTATAAATGTTAGAAATACTAATAAATGAATTATGGTCATCTTGAGCAACTAAATGGGCTTCCCTGGGGGCTCAGCTCATAAAGAATCCACTTGCAATATGGGAGACCCAGGTTTGATCCCTGGGTTGGGAAGATCTTCTGGAGAAGGGAAAGGCTACCCACTCCAGTATTCTGGCCTAGAGACTCCTATGGACTGTATAGTCCATGGGACCGCAAAGAGTTGGACATGACTGAGTGACTTTCACTCACTCACTCACTGAGCAGTTAAACACACAGTTTATTAAAGGAAACTAAAAAACAAAGGGAATAAGATGCCATCAATGTTTCACATACAAAAAAAATAACTTTATCTGAAAACTGTTAACATGCAATGTGTTGCAGAACTAAACATTCAGACTTGGGTTGTTTACAATGATCTCCATGTTTCTCCAGAAAGTAGCCTGGGAAATTGTAAGGCACACTTTCGATCTTATATCGGAATTCATGCACAATTAGATAATTTTCAGACTGATTCATTTATTATTGTCTGTGCAACAACTGACAACCCCGATTTTGTCACAGAGCAAGTCTATGAGGCTGCTCAGGAGTAAATATAAACATTTCAGCTCATCTACTAGAAATGTTTATTTTTACTCCTGAAATGCTTATTGGCTTGTGAAATCTGCTTCTACTTACTGGGAAAGGGAAATTATGGTGAATTTTTCTAGCAGAGAAGGGCTTTTACATAAAAAATAATAAAAGTTTAAAAGGTAAAGATTCTACCATGTCAGTCTACCTCAAAAATAATAACTAATACTTATTAAGTACTTATTATGTGTGAAGCACTATTCTAAATATTTCACATGCATTAACTCTTTCCTCACAATAATCTTACAAGTAAGTGGCAGTGGTAATATCCAGCTGAGAGAGTGTAATCCTAATACCCATAACCCTTCTGTTTCATCAGGACTAGAAGAGTCAAAATAACGGTAACTAGTAACATGCTGTTATATATTACAGAATGTTCTCATGTACATTATTAAAGTGAATTCTCATAGGTCCATGAGGCAGAGGATATTATAGCTGTTACACAGATTAGGAACACACATTTGAAGAATAGCATCACTTGCCCAACATTACATAGTAAGAAATTGGTGGACTAAGGGCATGGGATTTGAGACTAAATTTTTTAATACTAATTCAGCCTCTTTCATTTCTACAAGTTACCAGAACTTTATTTGTCCCAAGTATAAATAAGTATAAGTAAAGACATACCCATCTGAATGCAAAGTTCCAAAGAATAGCATGGAGAGATAGAAAGCCTTCCACAGTGAACAATGCAAAGAAATAGAAGAAAACAATAGAATCAGAAAGACTAGAGATCTCTTCAAGAAAATTAGAGATANCACCCGATGCAAAGAGCTGACTCATTTGAAGCTGTCTCTTATACACATCTAGATGTGTATAAGAGACAGCCCCAGTACTCTTGCCTGGAAAATCCAATGGTTGGAGTAGCCTGGTGGGCTGCAGTCCATGGGGTCGCTAACAGTCGGACAGACTGAGCGACTTCACTTTCACTTTTCTCTTTCATGCATTGGAGAAGGAAATGGCAACCCACTCCAGTATTCTTGCCAGGAGAATCCCAGGGATGGGGGAGCCTGGTGGGCTGCCATCTATGGGGTCACACAGAGTCGGACACGACTGAAGTGACTTAGCAGCAGCAGCAGCAGCAGCAGTAGCAAAGGCTATTGCCTTAAGAATGATGCTTTCCTCCGTAGTCATTTCTTGCACACTTTAATAGCATATACAGATAGAGTTCTCAACTTTTTAAGTTTTAATTTGATCAATGAGAATTTATGCTTATTGTAACATACAAAAATTATTTTTGTCTCTATAATATGATTGAATTATCTGCATTATAGATCAAATTATGCTCTAGACTGAGCATATTAAACTCGATTTGCAACACTGTTACTTTTCCAAAATGGCTAAGAGCTGTTACTCTCATTTAAACAGCAGTAGCAGCAAGTTGGAAACTCAAGTCTTCACAAAAACCTGCACATGAATGTCTAGAACATCTTTAATCATAATTGCCAAAAATTTCATAAGAAACCAAGATGTCTATCAGTAGATGAATGAATACATAAGCTATGGTACACCAGAGGATGGAATATTATTCAGCACTAAAAAGAAATGAGTTATCAAGCCATGAAAAGTCATGGAGAACTCTTAAATGCATATTACTAAGTGAAAGAAACCAGTCTGAAAAGGTTATATGTTGTCTGATTCCAACTATATGACATTCTTGAAAAGCCAAGACTATGGAGATAGTAAAAATTTCAGTAATTTCCAGGAGTTAGAAAAGAGAGGAGGATGAATAGGTGGAACACAGAGGATTCTGAGGCAGTGAAAACATCCCACAAAGATACCATAAAGATGGATACATACATATCATTATACATTTGTCCAAACCCACAAATTGTACAATACCAAGAGTGAATTGTAACAAACTATGGATTTTGGACAATTATAATCTAAGTTCATCAGGTGTAACAAATGTGCCACTTTGGGTGGGGATATTGACAATGAGGGAGGCTATGAATGTAGGGGGCAGGGGGCATATGATAAACTTCTGTACCTTCCTCTCAATTTTGGTATAAACCTTCTTTTAAAAGTTCTAAAATATAAAGCCTTAATTGTATCCAAAAAAATTAGGAAAAACAATTATGTTATAAAGACATACAGGTCTACTGGTACTATGGTCTCAACTAAAGAAATTTTCTGTGGCTTCCTATAGTTGTTGGCTATTAGTGGAATTCTTTCCATTTCTATCCCAAAGCTCCATAGTTATTGAAGGATTGTGTTTAACAGTTACCTCTTTGCTGTTATTTCAATCCCTCAGAATGTTTTTGTAGGGTATTAAAATATCAGTAAGTATTTATGAATTGGCTTCCATTAAAGTATTTGGCACTATACTTTAAGCAAATTTCTCCTGCTGTTTAAAAAAAGAATAGCATTCTCACTTGACAATCAATAATTATTATACATATTTAAATTTTTGAATATTTTTGCCCATCTATTATCTAAATTATAAGCACTAGAAATAGGCTCATCAAAGAAATTATGTGATTAGTAACAAGCCTAATTTTTTTTAATTTAAAACTACAGTATTCTCTAGTACTAAATATTTGCAACATGTTCATGAAAAAATAAAAGACCTATGCAATCTAGTATAATCAAAATGTACTTCAAGATTAAAATCTTCATTTAAATGATCCATGTTGCCTGACTTCCCTTCAGAAAGTTCAAGGCTTTTTGTGGAAAAGCCCTTCTTTGACCATCCCAAGTTGAATAGCCACAATTAAATAGCAATTTTCTATATTCCACTAGGAATCATGTTGGCCTGCCTTTTCCAGATGTCATCAGTTTATCTGGTTAAAACTCATGCCTCTCTTGATTGCTCTTCCTACCCCATGAGAACGTCAAGTCAAAGCCATTTTTCAAGGAAATGTCCTTCTTTGGAGAGGTTGGCCTGGTCCTTTCCCTGAAGAGAAGGACCATTACTTCTCAGGAAGAAAGAAGGGGATATGAGAGGGAAAAAGAAATTCCCTGACCACATCCTATAAGTGGATGGGAAATTTTTCTCTTTTCTTAGCAATTCAGAGATCCTGACTGGCATCACCTCCCTGGACTCCAAATGCTTCCTTTCTTGTTATAATCCTCTTAAGTTCTTTTTTTCCATTCCCCCTGTTATTCTGTCAGTGTTTCTCACTCATTCTCTGCTGAGCTTGGTGCCCCTCCTCCACTCTGCAAGCCTCACCCAGGGACAGGGAAAGAGGCTGGAAGGCTTTCAAGTTTATGACCCATTATAGGTGAATGCTGGGAGGTGTTCAGCAGGGCTGCAAAATTAATCAGTTATCTTAACACTAAGAACAGTATTGGTAGGGCTTGTAATGGCTAAATGTCATTGGTTATTGTAATTGTAAGAAAAAAGAAAATCATGTAAAATTATGTTTATTTCTTACATTTGGTCTTACTCTTTCAGAAAAAGCTTTTTTAAAATTTACTTTTGTTTACTGTGATACTGGCTTTTTTAACCAAGAGTTTCATAATTGTTTCGAATGTTGTTTGGAGAATAAACTCTTAATTTTTCTTTATAATTCCATCAACATGTCTCCCAACAAAAAAGGGTTGCTTGTCTCGTGCCTGTGTGTCTGTTCTAGTAGATGAGAGGAAATCTGTAAACACTTTGTCTCTTCTTGGGAAAAGAAATTTTTTAAAAAGCGATTTATTTAAGATAACCAATTCTTTTTTTTCTTATCATATGCTCTATTATCATTGACAAATGGATGTGATTGTTGTCAATAATTACTTCTTATAATTGCCTATGATTTTCACTTTTGTACTCTTTGTGGTATTTTCTCTCAATATCCAGGAAAAATTAATGGAAGAGGTACTTTACAGTAATAATCATACCTTAAGAGTGCCCAAGAAGATAAGACAGTATTAAGAAANAATAATTACTTCTTATAATTGCCTATGATTTTCACTTTTGTACTCTTTGTGGTATTTTCTCTCAATATCCAGGAAAAATTAATGGAAGAGGTACTTTACAGTAATAATCATACCTTAAGAGTGCCCAAGAAGATAAGACAGTATTAAGAAAGTGAATTACTGATTTTTTTGAATCACTGATCAGTGCTTTGAATAACAACAACAAAACAAATTGCCCACCAATTAAGAAAGCGGGGGAAAAACTCAAAAGAAAATGATGTGCTTTAGTGAACAAAACTGAAGATGAGGTAAATCAATGCTATTGAAGAAATTCCAAATGAAACAAAGAGATATGCTTCAAGTTCAGATGAGGCTCATGAAACCTACATTAAGATTCCATATTCAGAGTTAATCACAAAACCATAAAATGTGGATTAAGCTTCTGTGAAAGGTAAAATACAAAGCAACAGGAGAGAGAAATTTTAATCAGGAACAAAGAGTACCATAATCTGCAAATGGGTTTACTTATGAAAGAAGAGACATTTGTAGAGAACAAACATTCTTAAAACAAAAGGAGTGGTGTATCCTGAATATTCATTGGAAGGACTGATGCTGAAGCTGAAACTCCAATACTTTGGCCACATGATGTGAAGAACTGACTCATTGGAAAAAACCCTGATGCTGGGAAAGATTGAAGGCAGGAGAAGAGGATGACAGAGGATGAGATGGTTGGATGGCATCACCAACTCAATGGACATGAGTTTGAGTAGGCTTCGGGATGGACAGGGAAGCCTGGTGTGCCATAGTCCATTGAGTCACAGAGTCAGACACGACTAAGCGACTGAACGGAACTGAATATCTAGGCTAATGTTTCAGTAACTAAGAAGAAGTACTTTCTAAAAGCAACACGTTTTTCCATGAGGGGTAAAACTAACTTTGTCTGTTCATCTACTCAGCTTGGTCCAATTTTTCTAAGATTACAATGTGAGTTTTTTGGAGGCAAGGATTTCATGCCTCAAGGCTTCTAATCTGCAGGGATTGCCTAATTAATAAAAACTTAAGTAATTTGCTCTCCTAATACTGTCTTATCTTCTTGGGCACTCTTAAGGTATGATTATTACTGTAAAGTACCTCTTCCATTAATTTTTCCTGGATATTGAGAGAAAATACCACAAAGAGTACAAAAGTGAAAATCATAGGCAATTATAAGAAGTAATTATTATTTGATAACAATCACATCCATTCATCAATGATAACAGAGCATCTGATAAGAAAAAAAGAATTGGTTATCTTAAAAATAAATGGCTTTTTTTAAAAATTTCTTTTCCTAAGAAGAGGCAAAATGTTTACAGGTTTCCTCTCCCCTACTAACAGCCATGGGACAAACAACCCCCTTTTGTTGGGAGAAATGTTGATGGAATTGTAAAGAAAATTAAGGGTTTCTTCTCCAAACAACATTCTAAACAATTATGAAACTCTTGGATAAAAAAGCCAGTATCACAATAAACAAAAGTAAATTTTAAAGAAGCTTTTTCTGAAAGAATAAGATCAAATGTAAGAAATAAACATAATTTGGGAAAACTAATATATTAACAATAAAGGAAATTTTATGAGTTTAGTACAAGAAGGTAAACTGCATAAATATGTAGATTATGATAATGAAGACATAGTGTTTAGCTATATTGTTCATTTCTATGACAAAGTTTATTATATTTACATCACATTTTAGTCACCTTTGCAGGGCACATGGAAGTCTCTTAGACTGGAAAAAAAATAGACCTTAAAAATAAAGAACAAAATGTCTTTATAAGGAGCTCAATATTTTGGGGGGCAAATCACATAATATATTATGAAGAGCAGAACACTTTCACTTCTGTGATAATAATACTATAATAATAATAACAGTCTTGCATTTGTACAAGTCTTCACACTTTCCAAAGTGCTTTTACATTTACTATATCCCCAAATAGTAAGCATTTATCTTTGGCCCCTGAGAAAAACGTATTCTTCATTCAAAAGATTCTTGGAATATTTGACTTTGTTCGAGAAAACACAGCCAAAATCAGTAGGTACTTTATTCCCAAGTAGGAATTTTGCTCTCCACATAGCATGATAAAATAGCAATCCAATGGAATATGAAAGCAGGTTTAAATTGCTATGAATGTGTAAAAGAAAAACTTTATTGAAATAACAAAATATTTATCTTGGAGATATAATTCTGCAAATCAACATAACATAGATTGCTAGCAGTCTACCAAAATCTATTTTCCTTCTATTTCTAGGCATGTGACTACAGAGCTAGACATTTTCCATCATCCCTTGTGGTTAGGTGCAGCCTCAGACTCTGCTGCACCTTAGCCTGAACCTTAGGACAGTGAGCATGTTTCCTCATGTATTCTTTTCCCTTTCCAGTTGAAATCCCACTTTGACCAAGCAGATGACAATAATGCCCTAGGGGATGCTTGTGGGGGCTGAAGAAAGGTACCTGAGTCCTTGAATGATCTCATGGAGCCAAGCTGTTAACTATTCTCCTTGTTACACATAAAATAGAAAAATAAACCTCTGTCTTCTTCAAGCCACTTCATTTAGCATGTTTGTTAGATCACCTTGGCTTTAGCGAACATGTTTTCCTTGAAGACCCAGATTTTTCTCATGATAATGAATGTCATATTTGTGAGTATACAGGTAATTGATAGAGGATACAGGCTATAAATGTTAAATGAGGGCAAAGTTCACAAACCCACAGTGGCATCCAATTACTGCTAATACTAAACAATTAAGTTAAACACACATGAATCCTTATAAATGTTAGAAATACTAATAAATGAATTATGGTCATCTTGAGCAACTAAATGGGCTTCCCTGGGGGCTCAGCTCATAAAGAATCCACTTGCAATATGGGAGACCCAGGTTTGATCCCTGGGTTGGGAAGATCTTCTGGAGAAGGGAAAGGCTACCCACTCCAGTATTCTGGCCTAGAGACTCCTATGGACTGTATAGTCCATGGGACCGCAAAGAGTTGGACATGACTGAGTGACTTTCACTCACTCACTCACTGAGCAGTTAAACACACAGTTTATTAAAGGAAACTAAAAAACAAAGGGAATAAGATGCCATCAATGTTTCACATACAAAAAAAATAACTTTATCTGAAAACTGTTAACATGCAATGTGTTGCAGAACTAAACATTCAGACTTGGGTTGTTTACAATGATCTCCATGTTTCTCCAGAAAGTAGCCTGGGAAATTGTAAGGCACACTTTCGATCTTATATCAGAATTCATGCACAATTAGATAATTTTCAGACTGATTCATTTATTATTGTCTGTGCAACAACTGACAACCCCGATTTTGTCACAGAGCAAGTCTATGAGGCTGCTCAGGAGTAAATATAAACATTTCAGCTCATCTACTAGAAATGTTTATTTTTACTCCTGAAATGCTTATTGGCTTGTGAAATCTGCTTCTACTTACTGGGAAAGGGAAATTATGGTGAATTTTTCTAGCAGAGAAGGGCTTTTACATAAAAAATAATAAAAGTTTAAAAGGTAAAGATTCTACCATGTCAGTCTACCTCAAAAATAATAACTAATACTTATTAAGTACTTATTATGTGTGAAGCACTATTCTAAATATTTCACATGCATTAACTCTTTCCTCACAATAATCTTACAAGTAAGTGGCAGTGGTAATATCCAGCTGAGAGAGTGTAATCCTAATACCCATAACCCTTCTGTTTCATCAGGACTAGAAGAGTCAAAATAACGGTAACTAGTAACATGCTGTTATATATTACAGAATGTTCTCATGTACATTATTAAAGTGAATTCTCATAGGTCCATGAGGCAGAGGATATTATAGCTGTTACACAGATTAGGAACACACATTTGAAGAATAGCATCACTTGCCCAACATTACATAGTAAGAAATTGGTGGACTAAGGGCATGGGATTTGAGACTAAATTTTTTAATACTAATTCAGCCTCTTTCATTTCTACAAGTTACCAGAACTTTATTTGTCCCAAGTATAAATAAGTATAAGTAAAGACATACCCATCTGAATGCAAAGTTCCAAAGAATAGCATGGAGAGATAGAAAGCCTTCCACAGTGAACAATGCAAAGAAATAGAAGAAAACAATAGAATCAGAAAGACTAGAGATCTCTTCAAGAAAATTAGAGATAGCAAGAGAACATTTCATGCAAAGATGGGCAGAATTAAGGACAGAAACAGTATGGACCTAAGAGAAGCAGAAGGTATCAAGAAGAGGTGGCAAGAATACACAGAACTATACAAAAAAGATCTTAACGACCCAGGTAACTGAAATGGTGTGATCACTCACCTAGAGCCAGATATCTTGGAGTATGAAATCAAGTGGGCTTTAGGAACCATCACTACGAACAAAGCTATTGAAGGTGATGGAATTCCAGCTGAGCTATTTCAAATCCTGAAAGATGATGCCGTGAAAGTACTGCACTCAATATGTCAACAAATTTGGAAAACTCAGCAACAACCATAGGCCTAGAAAGGTCAGTTTTCATTCCAATCCCAAAGAAAGGCAATGCGAATATTCAAACTACTGCACAACTGCACTCATTCCACACGCTAGCAAAGTAATGTTCAAAATTCTCCAAGTGAGGCTTCAATAGTACCTGAACCGAGAACTTCCATATGTTCAAGCTGGATTTAAAAAGGCAGAGGAACCAGAGATCAAATTGCCAACATCTGTTGGATCATAGAAAAAGCAAAATAATTCCAGGAAAACATCTACATCTCCTTCATTGACTATGCTAAAACCTTTGACTGTGTGGATCACAACAAACTATGGAAAATTCTTTAAGAGATGGGAATACCAGACTACCTAACCTGCCTCCTAAGAAATCTGTATAAAGGTCAAGAAGCAACAGTTAGAAATGGACATGGAACAACAGACTGGTTCCAAATTGGGAAAGGAATACATTAAGGGTGTATATTGTCACCCTGCCTATTTAACCTGTATGCAGAGTACATCAATGGTACCCCGCTCCAGTACTCTTGCCTGGAAAATCCCATGGATGGAGGAGCCTGGTAGGCTGCAGTCCATGGGATCTCGAAGAGTCGGACACGACTGAGCGACTTCACTTTCACTTTTCACTTTCATGCATTGGAGAAGGAAATGACAACCCACTCCAGTGTTCTTGCCTGGAGAATCCCAGGGACAGGGGAGCCTGGTGGGCACAGAGTCGGACACGACTGAAGCGACTTAGCAGCAGCAGCAGCAGCAGAGTACATCATGTGGAATGCCAGACTGGATGAAGCACAAGCTGGAGTCAAGATTTCCAGGAGAAATATCAATAACCTCAGATATGCAGATGACAACACCCTTATGGTAGAAAGTGAGGAAGAACAAAAGAGCTTCTTGATGAAGTGAAAGAGGAGAGTAAAAAAGCTGGCTTAAAACTCAAATGTTCAAAAAACTAAGATCATGGCATCCATTCCCATCACTTCATGGCATCCAGTCCCATCACTTCATGGCATATAGATAGGGAAATAATGTAAACAGTGACAGAATTTATTTTGGGGGGCTCCAAAATCACTACAGATGGTGACTGCAGCCATGAAATTAAAAGACACTTGCTTCTTGGAAGAAAAGTTATGACCAACCTAGACAGCGTATTAAAAAGCAGAGACATTACATTGCCAACAAATGTCTATCTAGTCAAAGCTATGGTTTTTCCAGTAGTCACCTATGGATGTGAAAGCTGGACCACAAAGAAAGCTCAACACCAGAGAACTGATGCTTTTAAACTGTGGTGTTGAAGAAGACTCTTGAGAGTCCCTTGGACCGCAAGGAGATCAAATCAGTCTACCCAAAAGGAAATCAACCTCAAATATTCATTGGAGAGACTGATGCTGAAGTTGAAGCTCCAATACTTTGGCCACCTGATGGGAAGAGCTGACTCACTGGAAAAGACCTTGATGCTGGGAAGGATTGAAGGCAAGAGGAGAAGGGGACGACAGAGGATGAGATGGTTGGACAGAATCACTGCCTTAATGGACATGAGTGTGAGCAAGTTCCGCGGGACAGTGAAGGATAGGGAAGCCTGCCATGCTTCAGTCATAGGGTTGCAAAGAGTCGGACATGACTGAGTGACAACAAATAAATAAGTTCTGGTAATAACTTTGGTTTTGTTGTTTCCTATTGTATTCCTGGGTTTCCTTGGTGGCTCAGTCAGTAAAAAAATCTTCCTGCAATGTGGAGACTTGGGTTCAACCCCTGAGTCGGGAAGATCCACTAGAGAAGAAAATAGCTACCCACTTGAGTATTCTTCCCAGTACTGGCTTCCCAGGTGTTGCTCATGGTAAAGAACCTGCCTGCCAATGCAGGAGACATAAAAGATGCAGGTTCGATTCCTGGTTCAGGAAGATCCCTTGGAGGAGGGCACAGAAGTCACTCCATTATACTCACCTAGAGAATCCCATGGATGGAGGAGCCTGGCAGGCTACAGTCCACTGGGTCACAAACAGTCAGACCCAACTGAAGCAATTTTCTGCGCTGCCAGCATTCTTGCCTGAAAATCCCATGGACAGAGGAGCCTGGTGGGCTATAGTTCATGGGGTCCCAAGAGTCTGACACAACTTAGCAACTAAATCACCACCTCCATTTCATCTCTAGGACACAACACTGTGTCTGGCACATAGTAGGGACTGAATATAGTGAATGCATAAATGAATGAAATAGGCCTTGAGAACTGACTAAAATTCTGGCTTATACTGTCACGTTTAGAGTCAGAGGCTCAGGGGGATAACCCTAAGAACTTACAAAAGGACCTTGGCTATATATGTGGAGACTGCCTGCTGAGCATCTGGGAAAACAGACCCAGGAATATACCTAAAAGAAATTAAAACATATATCCTCAGAAAGACCTGTACCTGAATATTCACAGCAGCATCATTCACCATAGTCAAAAGGTGGAAACGAACTTATCCAACAACTGCTGTGGGAAAAATAAAGTCATCTATCCATACAATGGAACAGCATTCACTGATAGAGAATAAATCTTGAAAACATTATGCTAAGGGAAAGAAGTCAATCACAAAAGCTACACGTTGCATGATTCCATCAATATAAAATGTCCGGAATAGGCAAATCTACAGAGACAGAAAGAAACTGTTGGGCAGGGGTGAGGGAGAGAGGTAAAGTTTCAGAAGTGACAGCTAAAGGGCATGGGTTTTCTTTGAGGGGGTAACAAAAATGTTCTATAATTCAATGTGGTGATGGTTGAACAATCCTGTAAATACACTAAAACCCAATGAATTTTACACTTTAAATTTCTTGTTGTTCAGTCACTCAGTCATATCCAACTACGTGACCCCATGGACTGCAGCACAGCAGGCTTCCCTGTCCTTCACTATCTCCTGGAGCTTGATCAAACTCATGTCCATTGAGTTGATGATGCCATCCAACCATCTCACCCTCTGTCACCCCCTTTTCTCCTGCCCTCAACCTTTGCCAGCATCAGGGTCTTTTCCAGTGAGTCAGCTCTTCCCATCAGGTAGCCAAAGTATTGGAGCTTCAGCTTCAGCATCAGTCTTTCCAATAACTATTCAGGATTGATTTCCTTTGGGATTGACTGTTTGATTTCCTTGCAGTCCAAGGGACTCTCAAGAGTCTTCTCCAACACCACAATTCAAAAGCATCAGTTCTTCAGCACTCAGCCTTCTTTATGGTCTCTCACATCTGTACATGACTACTGAAAAAACTACGGCTTTGACTATCCAGAATGTTGTCGGCAAAGTGATCTCTACTTTTTAATACGCCGTCTAGGTTGGTCATAACTTTTCTTCCAAGGAGCAAGTGTCTTTTAATTTCATGGCTGCAGTCACCATCTGTAGTGACTTTGGAGCTCAAGCAAGTAAAGTCTGTCACTGTTTACATTATTTCCCCATCTATTTGCCATGAAGTGATGGGATTGAATGCCATGATCGTAGTGTTCTGAATGTTGAGTTTTAAGCCAACTTTTCCCCTCATCTTTCACTCTCACCAAGAGGCTCTTTAGTTCCTCTTCACTTTCTATCATTAGGGTAGTATCATCCACATATCTGAAGTTATTGATATTTCTCTTGGCAATCTTGACTCCAGCTTGTGCTTCATCCAGCCTGGCATTTTGCATGATGTACTCTGAATATAATAAGAGTATTATAAGCAAGGTACTCTCTTGCTTATAATTGGTACTCTCAATTTTGAACCAGTCTGTTCTTTCCTGTCCGGTTCTAACTGTTGCTTCTTGACCTGCACACAGTTTCTCAGAAGGCAGAGAAGGTGTTCTGGTATTTCAATCTCTTCAAAAATTTTCCAGCTTGTTGTGATCCACACAAAGACTTTAGTAAAGTCAACAGATAAATATTATGGTGTGTGAATCATATTTCAGTAAAGCTATTAATTTTTTTAAGAGTTGATTAAAAAACTTCTGGAATATGGTACTAGAAATAATCCTTTTCTTTCTTCCTTCCTTGTTCCCTTCCTATTTTCCTTCCTTTCTTGCTTGCTTTCCTTTTCTACTGTCATTTAAGAGAGCCCCTTTCTGAAGAAATGCATGACTTGTTTCCCTTTACTTTAAAAACTCTTGTAAATCTGTTTTTTCCGACCTCTTTCTACAGCTTCTAAATCCCAGGGGGTCGGTTTCCTTAGGGGAATGATTTTTAATGGAAAGTCCTCTGCTGATGCTCAGTGTGTTCTTTAGTATTTGACAATGGGGTCCAGTGGTTTGGGCACTGGCCAATTCTTTCTCCCAGATACCAACCAAACAAGTTTATGCATTTCACAAAAGAATACAGTTCATATTCATATGCTACTTTTAAGGAAAAGCTTACTGCAGTTCAGTCCTTTCTGTTTTCTCTGGAGATATTTAAACAACTATTTATCAGTTCACTATAAGAACACTGATCATATTTAGCTTAAAGTGCTGCACTCAATATGTCAGCAAATTTGGAAAACTCAGCAGTGGCCAGAGGACTGGAAAAGGGCAGTTTTTCTTCCAATCCCAAAGAAAGGCAATGCCAAAGAATGTTCAAACTACTGCATAATTGCAGTACTCGCCTCACACGCTAGTAGAGTAATCCTCAAAATTCTCCAAGCCAGGCTTCAGCAATATGTGAACTGTGAACTTCCAAATGTTCAAGCTGGTTTTAGAAAAGGCAAAGAAACCAGAGAACAAATTGCAAACATCTGTTGGATCATCAAAAAAGCAAGAGAGTTCCAAAAAACATCTTCCTTCATGGCTCAGATAGTAAAAGCATCTGCTTGCAATGTGGGAGACCCTGGTTCGATCCCTGGGTTGGGAAGATCCTCTGGAGAAGGAAATGGCAACCCACTCCAGTACTCTTGCCTGGAAAATTCCATGGATGGAGGATCCTGGTGGGCTAAAGTCCATGAGGTCGCAAAGAGCCGGACACAACTGAGCGACTTCACTTTTACTTAAAGGATATTCAGTACTTCACTAAGCAAGAAAGGAAGTGAGGCATTATAACAAGTGAAGAGCACAGGTCAGGGCTTGGGTTTGTTTGCACATTCCACTACAAGGCAACATAGATTACCAATGGTACAGTGACCTCAATCACCCTCTTCTTTGTTATTTACCTTGTGCATATTTTATCCCTCTGTTTCATCCAGGTTGCCAAGGCCTTTCCTTCTATCTCATATAACAATTTAAAAAGGGAACTCAATAGTGGATTCATGCTCTACTTTATATGCTCCTTGTTTTTATGTACCCATAATTTCATTTAAAAGGAACTGCATTCCTGCCATTTGTCCAGCTCCAGAGTAAAGAAATCAGAGATGGCAAAACTTAACCAGGATTGATGCTTTGCCATTCAGGTCATAGGCTTTATAAGGGTCCCATAAAAGCTCATTACCAGAGAAGCATTTGAAAGTATGCGGCACAAGTTGACACAGAAGGTATGCTGGAAACATATAAGGGCGAGGCTGAGGTAGCTCTAACACCATATTGGAGCAGTGGGCTAGGACCCCATTGTACTGTCCAGGCAGTGATGGCATATACTGGCTTCGATTCTGCAGCAGCCATTCTCCAAGAACATTCTTCGACATCAGGCAATGAAACTAAATTACCTGAGGCCCCTAGGCCTCCATCTCTGATTCTCTGGTAAACTTGTTGGCACTAATTCCACTTGCCCTCCCCCAAAGATCCTTATCCTTGCTTAAGCATAATTACTTCCCTGTTTACTTTGTTTGGTAAAATCAGGGATGCCTAGTTTAGACCCTGCATCTGAGCACCTTCTTAGCAGCTATACCACTGGATCAGATCAGTTCAGTTCAGTTCAGTTCATTTGCTCAGTCATGTCCCATTCTTTTCATCCCCATGGACTGTCCATCATCAACTCCTGGAGCTTGCTCAAACTCATGTCTATGAAGTCAGTGATGCCATCCAACCATCTCATCCTCTGTTGTCCCCTTCTCCTCCTGCCTTCAATCTTTCCCAGCATCAGGATCTTTTCCAGTGAGTCAGTTCTTCGCATCAGGTGACCAAAGTATTGGAGTTTCAGTTTCAACATCAGTCCTTCCAATGAATATTCAGGACTGGTTTCCTTTAGGATTGACTGGTTTGATCTCCTTGCTGTCCAAGAGACTCTCAAGACTCTTTTCCAACACCACAGTTCAAAAACATCAATTCTTCAGTGATCAGTTTTCTTTATGGTCCAACTATCACATCCATACACGACTACTAGAAAAACTTTGACTAGATGGACGTTTGTTGGCAAAGTAATGTCTCTGCTTTTTAATATGCAGTCTAGGTTGGTCATAACTTTTCTTACAAGGAGCAAGCATATTTTAATTTCATGTTAGATGCTTAATCAATAATTAAACTCATATAGTTCAGATTCTTAAAATGCAACAATGATTGAATATTAACATAAGACCAATAATTACAAGCATTAATATTAAATGGACAAACTTGGAAAATTCTTTATTAATTTTTCTTACACTGTAAAAATAAACAAATATGCAAAACAATTATTTTCCCAGTCACACATCAATCAGGCTGTTTATCATTCCTTCTATAGAAATCATATATTGAAGTCAAAGGTTTATGGAATCTCTTTAAGAAATAATTAATTGAATGTATGAGCCGAAGTATTATAAACTTTATGAAAATCACCTGTACCAATCCTTCCTTCTCATACTAGTTGAAAAACTTTTAGTCCTTTAACAGTTTTATGGAATTATGCTTTATGAATGGATGAATAAAGGGTCAAAATGAAAGATACAAAATTACATGTAAGAGAAAGAAAACGATTTATAACAGCATGCTAAATTGGTAGTGAGAGTGATAATTAAATGACATTTATTCAAAGATTAAATAATAAATTAGCAATTGGATTACTTTAAATTTTAAAATTAAAAATTGCAGAATAAATTGTGCTCAGCTTTTTAAGTATTCTGATTAGTTTTTTTTAAGCTATTTCAAGTTCTGGATTTCCCTGGTAGTCCAATGTTTAAAACTCTGTACTTCCACTATAGCTGGGCACAGCTTGGATCCCTGACCAGGGAACTAGGATCCTGAATGCCTCACAGTTCAGCCAAAAGGAGAATAAATTAATTAATTAATGGAAAAGTATTAAATAAATAAAGATATTTAAAGTTCAATGATCAGAGTAGGACACAAACTAGGTACATCAAAGTCAACTGACCACATAAACTGGTGTCCTACTGCTTTGCAGATGTAAAAGGGCTGGGATAAACTGTGATGAACTTGTACATTACTTTTGAAATGACAGTACTGTAGTTAATGTGAAACCACAATGTTCACTGACTTCTATAAGTCACTATATAAATGCAAAATATTGGCCTTTCAGCAAGAGATAGATGGTATACTGAAAATACATCAACACTCCCTCTGTGTCACTGGATGAGGCAGGAAGTTCTGATATTCTCCTCCAAAGGTCTTATGAATTGATTGGCTGGGATTGCAAAATCATAGCCAGGGATCTGGCAGTAACTCAAAACAGCTTTAAGAAGGATTATACAGGAGGACCAGGCTGAATTTTTTGAAAGACTTTTTTTTTGATGCTGAGATAACCTCAGTCACTTTAATCTAGTATCTATGTCTTAGAATTTGATTGTTGTGGTTGCTGTCACTTCATTATAAATGAGAAAGGTATTCAGTCCTGCTGAATGAGGATATTTATATGTAAATAGAAGATGTTTTGCTTTGGCAATACCACTATTTCTAGGAATGAAGTGTATATGATTTTTCAAGTGCTACAGTAGCCATTTTTTAAAAAAAAAAGAAAAGGAAGAAAGAAGTAAATCAAGACTTTAAGAGAACCAAAGATACAATATATTTTGAATATTAATTTCATCCTATCTTATGTCTAATACTGTTTCAAAACAAAGAAGAATTAGAAGCAGTCTATCTTACACAAATGATTCCATATGTTCATCCAAGCCACTAATTTACCATGATTTTTGAGAAAAATATCTCCAAAGTATTTCACCAATCTTATCTACAAACCCAGAGTTTTTTTTTTTTTTTTTTCAAAAAAACATGATAAACCCTGTCTGCCATTGCAAATTAACACAAAGCTTGATCTTCTACAACCAAACCAAATGTTCTACTAATATGGATAAGAATTATTAGACCCAGTTAAAACTTAGAGTTCATTCCAAAANAGAGTTTTTTTTTTTTTTTTTTTCAAAAAAACATGATAAACCCTGTCTGCCATTGCAAATTAACACAAAGCTTGATCTTCTACAACCAAACCAAATGTTCTACTAATATGGATAAGAATTATTAGACCCAGTTAAAACTTAGAGTTCATTCCAAAAAGTTCAGACCTCAGTTTCATCATGTTTGATGTTTATTTAATTCATTTGAGCATTCATTTAGTATTTTCAATGTACAAGGCAAGATAATGTATATTGTTGTTGTTGTTCAGTTCCCCAGTCATGTTTGACTTTTTGTGAGCCTATGGACTGTAGCACACCATATTATAAAAAGATAATGTATACTGGAAGGGAAATAAAGAGGCCTAAGATACTGTCATTGTTCTCAAAGAACTTTCAAACTGATAAAGGAAGTGATTAATTTTAGCCTCTTAATAAACCAGCGAACACCATCTTTGACACTTGAACTTATATGTCACTGAGACCTCAAGGTGATTACAGATCTACTTTCCAGGAGAACAAGTATTTCAAATTTTGTAACAAATATTCTTTCCTTAAGACATGTCTCATGAAGGGACTTCCCTGGTGGTCCAGGAGTTAAGACCCCACACTTCCACTACAGAGGACACAGGTTCAATTTCTGATCCAGGAATTAAGATCCCATATGCCAAGTGGCACAGCATTAAAAATGGAGGGTGGATAGGTTGAAGAGTTGTTTCAAAAAAAATTCTGTTTTAAAAAATTCTAAAGCTTAAAACCACAGTGACATATTACCTCATGCCTGTTAGAATGGCCATCATCAGAAAGGCAAGAGATAACAAATGCTGACATGGATATGCAGCAAAGGAAACTCTTGTGCACTATTGCAGGATTATAAATTTATACCTCTAACTATGGAAAAGTGTATGGAGGTTCCTCAAAAACTTAAAAATATAACTACCATATGATCCAGCAATTCCTTTGTTGAAAATCTATCCCAACGAAATAAAAACACTAACTGAAAAAGATATTTGTGTTCCCATGTTCACAGAAGCATTATTTACAATAACCAAGACCTAGAAACAACCTATAAACTCATCTATGAATGAATGGATGAAGAAGTTGTGAGACATATAGATATATATATATATACACACACACTGCTGCTGCTGCT
>SJYX01010711.1:241247-256415 GCA_006410675.1 Oreotragus oreotragus
CCCACCAGGCTCCCCCATCCCTGGGATTCTCCAGGCAAGAATACTGGAGTGGGTTGCCATTTCCTTCTCCAATGCATGAAAGAGAAAAGTGAAAGTGAAGTCGCTCAGTCTGTCCGACTGTTAGCGACCCCATGGACTGCAGCCCACCAGGCTACTCCGTCCATTGGATTTTCCAGGCAAGAGTACTGGGGTGGGGTGCCATTGCCTTCCCCGATACACACACACTACTTTTTGTAATACCACACAATTGCACTCATCTCACATGCTAGCAAAGTAATCCTCAAAATTCTCCAAGCCAGGCTTCAACAGTACGTGACCCATGAACTTCCAGATGTTCAAGCTGGATTTAGAAAAGGCAGAGGAACCAGAGATCAAACTGCCAACATCCGTTGGATCATTGAAAAGGCAAGAGAGTTCCAGAAAAACATCTACTCCTGCTTTATTGACAATGCCAAAGCCTTTGACTTTGTGGATCACCACAAACTATGGAAAATTCTTCAAGAGATGGGAATACCAGACCATCTGACCTGCATCCTGAGAAATGTGTATGCAGGTCAAGAAGGAACAGTTAGAACCAAACACGGAACAACAGACTGCTTCCAAATTGGGAAAAGAATACGTCAAGACTGTATATTGTCACCCTACTTATTTAACCTGTATGCAGAGGTTAAATCATGTTAAATCATGTAGAATGCTAGGCTGGATGAAGCACAAGCTGGAATCAAGATTTCCACAAGAAATATCAATAACCTCAGATATGCAGATGGTACCACCCTTATGGCAGAAAGTGAAGAAGACCTAAAGAGCCTCTTGATGAAAGTGAAAGAAGAGAGTGAAAAAGCTGGCTTAAAACTCAACATTCAAAAGACTAAGATCATGGCATTCAGTCCCATCACTTCATGGCAAATAGATGGGGAAACAATGGGCACAGTGACAGACTTTATATTCTTGGGCTCCAACATCACTGCAGATGGTGACTGTAGCCATGAAATTAAAAGACACTTGCTCCTTGAAAGAAAAGCTATGACCAACCTAAACTACATATTAAAAAGCAGAGACATTACATTGCCAACAAATGTCCGTCTAGTCAAAGCTATGGTTTTTCCAGTAGTCATCTAGGGATGTGAGAGTTGTACCATAAAGAAAAGTTGAACGCTCAAGAATTGATGCTTTTGAACTGTGGTTTTGGAAAAGACTTTTGAGATCAAAGTCTTCTGATCTCAACGTGGATAAAGAAGTTGTGAGGGAGATATATATATATACACACATACTACTTTTTGTACTACCTCACAATTGCACTCATCGCGCACACTAGCAACAGTCCTTTAAGAGTTTAATGGAATTATCCAAATTATTGATCCAAAACTGTTAAAGGATGGACTGCAAGGAGATCAAACTAGTCAGTCCTAATGGAAATCAGTCCTGAATATTCTCTGGAAGGACTGATGCTGAAGCTGAAGCTCCAATACTTTGGCCACCTGATGCGAAGAACTGACTCATTGGAAAAGGCCCTGATGCTGGGAAGGACTGAAGGCAGGAGGAGAAGGGGACGACAGAGGATGAGATGGTTGGATGGCATCACTGATTCGTGGACAGGAGTTTGAGCAAGCTCTGGGAGTTGGTAACGGACAGGGAAGCCTAGTGTGCTGCAGTCCATGGGGTCACAAAGAGTCGAACACGACTGAGCAACTGAACTGAACTGAACACATATACTACCCAGTCATAAAAAACAAGGAAGTCTTATAATTTGCAACAATACACATGGATCTTGAAGGCATTGTTACCAAATTAAATAAGTCAGACAGAGAACAACTAATACTATATAATCACATTTATATGTGGAACCTAAAAAAACAAAAAAACAAACATCACACTCATAGGGAAAGAGATTAGATTTGTGGTTACCAAAAGTGAGAGTTGGGGTAGGGGGAGGGACTGGAGAAAGGTGGCCAAAAGATATAAACTTCCTCTTATAAGATAAATAAGTACTAGGGATATAACATATTAATATTACATGGTGACTACAGTTACCAAAGCTGTATGGAAAAGTTAAGAGTAGATCTGAAGAGTTGTAATCAAGGGAGAAATTTTTTTTAATCTTTGTGAGATGATGGATGTTAACTAGAACTACTGTGGTAATTATTTCATGAAGTAAAGTGTTAGTTGCTCAGTCTTACCGGACTCTGCGACCCCATGGACTGCAGCCCACCAGGCTCCTCTGTCCATGGGATTTTCCAGGCAAGGATACTGGAGTGGGTTGCCATTTCCTTCTCGAAGGGATCTTCCCAACCCCGGGATAGAACCCAGGTTTTCTGCACTGTGGGCAAATTCTTTACCAACTGAGCTGCAAGGGAAGCCCAGTTATTTCATAATATATGTAAATCAAACCATCATGCTGTATATATGTTAGTTGCTCAGTCATGTCTGACTCTTTGCAACCCCATGGACTGGGGCCTGCCAGGCTCCTCAGGCCATGGGATCTTCCAAGCAAGAATACTGGAGTGCGTTGCCATTCCCTTCTCCATCATGCTATAAATCTTAAACTTATACACTGATATACTAAATTATTTCTCAATAAAACTGGAAAAAGCACTAAGCAGATATTTAGAAAATTATCTTGGTGATTGATGCTTTAATAAAATTATATTATTAGTAAGAAGTTTAAGTGAAAAATTCTTAAAGAGACATAAAATATATATTATCAAAATATTAAGTTAGCAAATAATCATTTTGTAGCTGAAATTTTAGGATTAAAATGTTGGGATTGTTCCCTTATATGTGGAATCTAAAATACAACGATACAAATGAACTTACTTACAAAACAGAAAGAGACTCACAGTCTTAGAAAACAAACATATAGTTGCTAGGGGGAAGGTTTAGGGAGCTTGGGATGGATGTGTACACACTGCTTAACCAAATAATCAATAAAGGGCTATTGTATAGCAGAAGGAACTCTGCTCAATGTTACCTGGCAGCCTGGATGGGAGGGGAGTTTGAGGAAGAATGGATATATGTATATGTATGGCTGAGTCCCTTCCCTATTCACCTGAAACTATTACAACATTGTTAATCAGCTGAGCCACCAAGCACTACCCAAGCTATCCTCCAATACAAAATAAAAAGTTCAAAAAAAGTTAGGATTTTTATGGAATCTATGATTAAGATATACATTACAATGAAATAAAAATATTCCATACTATTTTTATTTGCAAAAGACACAACAATTCATTATTTTTTTTATATTATAGAGAAAAAGCAATACTTCTCATAAATTATTAGGTGCTCCAAACTATATGATATTTAAACACACCCCTTTGGGAATAATGGTACTAACCTATTTACAATCTTGAAGCTCTGGGAAATAACCACCAGACAAGTGAAGTTCAACCAGTTCCCAATACCCCAATTAATATATCCCCTAGATTTATGAAATCTCACAGTAGCTGCAATTTCAGGGATGGAAGGAGGGTAGGGAAGCCTCCATCTGTAGATCCAGTTTCTGGAAATGAGACAAATTCCAAAGTAAGAAATGATGGAGAAAGGGCACGATCCTCTAATCAACCACAGTAGAGGGAAGATGCAGAAGACGTGATGGCAACCTCTCCCTACTTGTATTTTCCTCAAATATTCACGCCAAGCTAGGACAGAGCAAACAGTAAAGCTGAACAGTCTGATTTAGGTACTTACAATGATTTATTCTTTAGAACTATATGATATTAATACTGCTATATTCTCCTTTCACAGATACGGAAACTGAGCATTAGAGTGTTAAGTAATTCACCCAAGAGGGCCATGAACAAGAGCCAACACTCAAATCATTGTACTCTTAGCCAGTACAGACCACCTTAAATTTGGGGGGGGATATATCAGCCATTGTAGTCACACTATAACTGTCTGTTGTATTCCAGTATAAGGAAGTCACAAGGACAACACACAAGTTAATGAAAAGTCATTATCAAATCATTATGGAAATCCCATATTTCTGCTAAATAGAGACACTGAAAATGTGTTTCAGAGGTAGTATAATGTAGTGATGCAGCACAGAATTTGTAGTCATGTTTGTCAAGTGCCTTCATGAGCTGGACCTCAGAAAACGAATCCCTGTTATTCACTTGAAAATTGGTATCCAAAGACAAGAAGCCATCTGTCTCAGCAACTAGAGGTCCATTCATTAAGATAAAGATCGAGATTAGAATACTGTCCCTCATAGTAAAGGATCTTAGAGAAACTGATGGGGTAGTCAAAAGGACCCTGCAAGAAAGGAGAAGTAAATACCATGGCCCTTTCCATGAGAAAAGTTCTTTGAAAGGGTAATGCCAATACAATCTGCCTGGGGGTCTCCTCTCAGAGAGAGGAGGACAAGTTCCAGAGGAAAGGTCCTGAGCCCCTGGATAGTGTAGGTGGGACTGGCCTAAACCAGTATGACCTTCTCTGGGTATCAGTTCAGTTCAGTCGCTCAGTCGTGTCCGATTCTTTGTGACCCCATGAATCGCAGCACACCAGGTCATCAACTCCCGGAGTTCAACCAAATTCATGTGCATCAAGTCGGTGATGTCATCCAGCCATCTCATCCTCTGTCATCCCCTTCTCCTCCTGCTCCCAATCCCTCCCAGCATCAGGGTCTTTTCCAATGAGTCAACTCTTCGCATGACGTGACCAAAGTACTGGAGCTTCAGCTTTAGCATCAGTCCTTTCAATGAACCCCCAGGACTGATCTCCTTTAGGATGGACTGGTTGGATCTCCTTGCAGTCCAAGGGACTCTCAAGAGTCTTCTCTAACACAGTTCAAAAGCATCAATTCCTCGGCGCTCAGCTTTCTTCACAGTCCAACTCTCACATCCATACATGGCCACTGGAAAAACCATAGCCATATACCTAGGTGCTATTTTTCTGGGAACTTTGTTCACATTTGCATCATGTCCTTGATAGCAATGTATTACAAATGCAAACAGATAGATCTCCCTGCTGGAACTGCTTGGGGGTAGGTAAGAACCATACCTTTTCCACTACAGATGCCCAACCCTAACCACCGTGCCTATCATACAGAGAGACCTCTGTGGTTACTGCATGCATAAACACACAAATAAACCAAAGTAGTTCACGGGGAAAAACCTTACTGATCCTGCAGCAATCAAGACAGTCCTACAGCTCTTTTGGATTCAGAAATATTACCTAATTTGTGGCACAAAGTTATCACTGACTGCACATTCAAGTTTTGAAACACTGTATTATTACTTATTCAGTAACAGTTATGATAGTGCTAAAATGAGGAAGTTAAAATGAATTAAAGCACACAACGTATTATAACAGGTCTTTTAAAGACAACTACATAACCTATAAACCTATAACTTTTAAACCTCAGTTTTCTCATCTGCCAAATGGGGATCATAAATTACTCAAAGGTTTAATCAGATTTTATTTACATAGCAATTTAAGCTTGACAAATGAAAGTTCTATACAATTGTAATTAATCTTAAATTTACTCCCTCAGGAAAAAAAAAGAAAAAATTTACTTCCTCAGAACATCAGAAACTAGTTACTTGTTCTCGTATAACTTATAATTAAGACACTCATTAAGAAATTAGCTCAGCTGTGATATAATGGTCCATAATTCATGTGCTTATAAAAATAGATGTGGCTAGAGATAGATAAAGTGATAACTAATAGGACAAGTTAAAAAGCATCTAGTTGCTCAGTGGTAGAAGACAATGCATATAGAGCTGTTAGAGAAACAAGAAGGAAGAATAATAGCAGTTAGCATTAAGTAATGCCTATGATAGTCCAAACACTTTGCTAAGTAATTCATTTCATTTAATCCTCACAACTGCCCTATGAGATAGAAAATCTTATCATTCGATTTTTAGAGAAGAAACTGATGCTTAGAGAAGTTAAACTATTAGCCCGAGATCACCTAATCAGAAGTAATAGAACTTGTTCAAACTCAGGAATGTTGATTCCATTGCACTTCGCCACTAAGAAATCAAAGAGGTGAAACGAAAATAAAAAGTAAATTATTTCCTTCATTGTTATAATTTGGTTTTGCTTTAATTGTTTCATTAGAACTCTGAGTCCACTGAACTGAGTTTCGGAGGACTTTACCATTCCCAAAAATAACAACCTGAAAAGAATATTTTGATTTGGGAAGACTTAAAAAAAAACCACACGTACACATTAACTACTTTAGGAGTGAAAGATTACTTTGAGGGTGCTTCTTCAAACCACGTTTTGTCTTTTTAAAAGGTATTTCTTTAAATTAATTTTAATTTTTCCCTATATAATACATGTGTATGGTACTACTAAATCAAACTATTACTAAATCAATTAAAAATCAAATCAAATCGATTAGTATTAAAAAGTCTCCCCTATCCCATTCCCACTCTGTCCACCATCCCCCACCCAACAAAATCCTACAGCCCAAAGCAACTGCTGTTAGTAATTAAATAATTAAGTACATATTTTCCAATTGTAAATATATAAAATTCTTTTCATATAAACTACTGATTTTCTATCACGGATGACATGAATGACAATTGAGCTCTCTTACACCACCTCACCTACCTTCCAAAAAAAGAAATACACATTTATCTCCCCCATCCACCAAATATAATTACATCAAAAATTTTATTTAGATTAATAATTGATATTTACTATATTACAACTAATTAAAAATTGTTTACTATTGGGTGAGCCAAGTGATATGTTTTACTATGTTTCTTCTCTCATTATATGTTTTGTTTTTCCTGTAGTTATTAATTTAATGATTTCACAATTGATTTAGTTTTCTATGTTGTTGTTATTTAGTCGATGAGTCATGTCTGACTGTTTTGTGACCCAGTGGACTGAAGACCCAGACTTCTCTGTCCATGGGATTTACCAGGCAAGAATACTGGTGTGGGTTGCCATTTCCTTCTCCAGAGGATATTCCTGACCCAAGGATGGAACCCACATCTCCTGCTTGGCAGGCATATTCTTTACCACTCTGCCAGCAGGGAAGCCCGTTTTCTATGTACTTACTCTGTTTTTCCCCAAATGCTACTACAGATTTGTCAAATGTTCATTAATTTTTCTAAAAGTTTATGTACATCAAACAATTCATTACTTTTACATTTTTTTCCTAAAATTCTGCCTCCCATAACCTCCTATTTCAAGATGGGTTGGTGGCTCCCTCTAAATCAATTCTTCACTTCTTTGCTTTGACTGGATTGTTTCATGGACTCCATGACTATTCATTTCCTAGTTTACTTTCTGGTTCTACTTTGCTCTCTTATATTATTCCATTATGATTTTGATAGGTTTCTAAAGAGAAGTGAAAAAAGTATACATGTTCAATCTGCTATATTAACTATAAGTCCCTAAATCTCATTTTCTACAGAAACTATTTACATTGAGATAGCTTTTTATAATGGAATTCGATTTGTTATCTTTATTCTCGATGAGGGTAAAAAAGGGGAGTGAAAAGCCTGGCTTAAAATTCAACATTCAAAAAGCTAAGATCATGGCAGGTAGTCCAATCACTTCATGGCAAATAGATAGGGGGAAGATGGAAACATTGACAGATTTTATTTTCTTGTGCTCCAAAATCACTGAAGATGGTGACTGCAGCCATGAAAATGAAAGACCCTTACTCCTTGGAAGGTAAACTATGACAAACTTAGACAGTGTACTAAAAAGCAGAGACATCACTTTGCTAACAAAGTTGCATATAGTCAAAGTTACGATTTTTCTGGTAGTCATGTACAGATGTGAGAGTTGGACCATAAAGAAGTCTGAACAGTGAAGAATTGATACTTTTGAACTGTGGTGGTGGATAAGACTTTTGAGAGTCCCTTGGACAGCAAAGAGAGCAAACCACTCTACAACTAAAGTAAAGCAATCCTGAATTTTCATTGGAGGGACTGATGCTGAAGCTAAAGCTCCAATACTTTGGTCACCTAATGCAAAGAGCCATCTCATTGGAAAAGACCCTGATGCTCGGAAAGACTGACGGCAACAGAAGAGGGGGACAGAGAATGAGAAGGTTGCCTTGCACCACTGACTCGATGGACATGAGTTGAACAAACTCAGGGAGATAGTGAAGGACAGGGAAGTCTGGCATGCTATCGTTCATGAGGTTGCAAAGAGTTGGAAACAACTTAGTAACTGAAGAGCAACAATAACAATCAAATTATATACTTAATCTGGTCACTTAACTACTGGTACTGATTATCTTAAATTGCAGTTATACCCATATGCTGCTGCTGTTGTTGTTGTTTTAGTGTATTGTTGTTCTCGAGTTGCTAAGTGTGTCTGACTCTTTGTTGGACACAGATAAATAAAACAAAAACAGAATAAAATCAGAAATGAAAAAGAAGTTACAACAAACACCACAGAAACACAAAACTCATGAGACTACTTTTGAACAATTATATGCCAATAAAATGGATAACCTAGAAGAAATAAATATCTACAAATGTACAATCTCTCAAGACTGAATCAGGTAGAAAAAGGAAATATGAACTTACTGATTACTAGTAATTAAGCTGAATCAGATATTTTAAAATCTCCCAACAAAACTGCAAAACCAGACAGGTTCACAGGTGAAATCTACTGAAATTGGTGAGGGAGATTAAGAAGTACAAACTTCCAGCTGATAAATAAGTGAGTTATGGAGATGAAATGTACAGCATGGGGAATATAGTTAATAATATTGCAAAAACTTTTTTTTGGTGACAGATGGTAATTAGACTTATCATGGTGATAATTTTGTAATGTATATAAACAGAGAATTTCAGTATGTTGTACACCTGGAAGCAACATATTATTGTAAGCCAATCACACTTCCTTTTTAAAAAATGTTTAAAATCTAACAGTTTTAACACAAATGGAGTTATTTAGTGCAGGATATTAAGGTAATTAAATAAGAAAGTGTTTAAACCACAGGGCTCTGAATCCTGTTTACTTTAGCCCCATTCTGAATTTATGTAACTTACCCTACCTACTTCTCTCCCCTGGATATTTGGGATTGTCAGCTATAAATGAAGACCTGCAGGGAAGATCTGGAGAGGAGATGCCAAACTCAAAAGCAAATGCTTAAGCACACTCGGTAAACAGTCTACCCTTGAGTCCGTGATTTTCTGCCTCAGCTCTAAGTTAGAATCAAGTGGCAAAACTCTTTGGAGGAGCTTTCAGAATCCCAAACCCCAGGCCACATTCCAGACCGATTAAATCAACCTGTGAGTATCCAGCCCAGACATCAAGATTTCTGAAACCTTCTCAAGAGAGTATGATTGTACAGCCAAAGTTAAAAACAGCTGAGACTCAAGGGAGAAGGCAAAAGATGTGATCTTGCTATGCTTCAAGATTACGCATTCAAGTTCATGGCAATTGTGCAAGGACTATCACATAGCACATTTAGAGATGCCTTGTTACAATGCTTCCTCCACCAAAATTTTTGGTTTGATTAAAGACTAATTCAAACACGTACACGTCCCAGCCAAGGAAAAGAAAATGCAAATGAACTTCAAATTTGTCTCCACCAATTCCATCCAACTCAAAGCTAGTTTAGCCAGAACCAGCCCAGTCACCAACAGAAAATTCATCTGATTATTTATATTCGGGTTCCTCTGATAAATCCAAGACATTAATATTGAATTAGTAGACTTTGCTACTTTCAAACACAAAAGACTTTGCTTATGTCCACACGTCTTATTTAGGAAGTCAACAGATTAGTCCTTATTTGGAAGGAAACCTAACAGGAACCTTCCAACTGCAGTGTTCTTTCCCCTTCCATTCACTATTCCTGGCTATGCAAATGCATGCATGTGCGTGGTAGAACATAAATTACGGCTAACAGTTTGACACCATTGTTTTATTAACAAACACAACTCAAAGCAAAATAATTAAATAGGGACACATAGTAAAATAAACATTCCAATGACCTTTCAGAGTGGAAAGTTCTGCTCTACAAATAAAGGCGAGAACAATACAATTACAGGATAGTACTTGTACAGAATTGCTGAATATGTGATGAAGCCTTGACCAGCCAGCCAGTCATCTCATCTCTTCCATCACAGAAAAGGCTGAAAAGAACAGGACAGCTGTAGTGTCCTGACTTTGAGACTCACTGGCAAATGGAATGACAGATGTAGAGCCAGTGCCCCAAAGTGGGCAGGACCTCATCCCGGACAAACAAAAGAGAATGACAGTCTTGGAGCCCCATTTACTTCAATAAATTTTTTTTTTAAGCCAGCTGCCTTTTTTACATATACAAGATACTGGTACAAGGCAATATTTACTGATTAAGCCTAAGAATACAAGCAAGCACCAACAACTGGTTTTTCCCTAACTTATAATTACCTTTTAATTATATATATATGTATATAATATATATCACATATATTGCTATATATATATTGCCAGGTATATATTATATGCTACAGTTCCATCTATAGCTTTATCACATGTATCAAATAATAAGTGCAGCTCTAGATCTTAGTAATATAAAAAATCTGAAAAATAAGAATTTTAATCTTCAGAATATTCCACATCTGTTACATGTTATCGTCTTATAATCCACTCAGGACCCCTAGGTTTTGTCTTCTTGCAGCTCCCTATTGACCCTAACTAATGATTTGTACAATTCATTAAACACATATTCAATTCTCTACCTACCATATGTGCTAGTGACTTCTCGCACTTTTGCTCTTCTACTCTAAATAATCTGAAATCAGGCATCTATTGCTTATGCTTTCCTTTCTTCCTACGGTAGGTGCTCCATAAATATGAAGATTCATATACTTTGTCTCATTGGAGCCTCAGAGCCATCTTGTCCAACTTGTGGAGTTGGCAGGGCAAGTAATACCCCTGTTTTAGAAATGAAAAAACTGAGACTCAGCAGGTTAAGTGATATGTCTTCTAACCAACACTATTTCTAGTGAAACTATAAATAGAAATAAAATTTCCCAATTTATAAGTCAGTATTCATTATAGGTATAGTTTCAAGTGTATGTACAAGTATATTAATTATAAAAGTACTTTTATTCTCAATTGCTTTCATTGACTAATATTAAGAAATTTCCCATGGACGAGGACAATAACCATTATCAGTTGTCAAAAAACATGTTTTCTAATTTAGGTTGTACATTTCTGATGCTTAAGCTCTGATTAAAACTAATCATACTGTAGTTCTCTGCTTAGTAGGATTAGCACAACCATCAGCACTTTTGCTTTGCCTTGACAAACAGCTTTAGAAGATTAAGACTTTATTGAAACATGTTTTAAAATGTGAGCTACATAAGAATAAAAGAAGACATTATATTTAAATAGTCAAAGTAGCAGTGATTCTAACCTAAGGAGGTAACTGTATACAAAAAATTTAAAGTTCCCACTAATTTTTACATAAAGTTATATGAATTTCACACCTGAAAAACTGCAAAAATTCATTAACATTTATTTGTAAAATGACTTTAAGCTCTGGGAATTTCATGGAGTTAGAAGTTGACTTTCCACAGAAGAGAGAATAATGCTAATGACTGAATATTAAGTATAAGGCAGTAACACTATGGAGATAAATACGTAATTACATACATTTCCAAAAGTGGGATAAATCACACATTAAGTTATGTCATAATTCAAGGATTTGTAAGAGGCAAGAAGATGCACTTGATAGTCTTTGGATAATTACTCTTAATTAACATGCCTAAGTAATAAAAATATGAGAATATTTTAAATCAGGAATGTAAAAATATTCAATACAAGAAAAATATGGATCTTTCAAGCTAGAGGCGAACAACTATTGGAAAGAGGAGTGGTTTTACTTCTGCCTACCCAATAAAGGCCAAGTCTAGACATTCATAATTACACCAATTAATTGGCCATTTTGGCTAAATTATGTAAATTGTCTGCATACACTTCTCAAAGTACATAACTGCCAATGCTATTTTCACTTTGGTCAAGTCTACACTAGCTAGCAAAATGAAGTGGATAATTAAGACAATTATCCTGATAATTTAGATCAAACATTAATTAAGGTAAAAGCAGATTAAATTTAGTGGGGGGTAGAGGGGTGGGGATGGGCTTGGATTGGAATATAAATGTTCCTCTTGTTTCATAAGCTTGTTAAAAAGATGTTCTGTTTCTTGAATTATTTTTCAAAACAGTATATATTGTTTCTGTAATAATTATTTAATTGGATTCTTAAGTTCCCAAGATACCTAGGTATTTTAGATCATTTACACAAACATTGGCTTAAATCTCTTTTCAGAATTCATAGGCAACACTGACAAAATTCTGAACTAAAAAATAAGGTCATTGGAATTCTTTTTGAAATTCAACAGTAATAATACATTCTTTATAGGCATTATAGTTAGGTAGAAGAATCAGGAGGAGCATTTAAGAGTGAAGTGCAATGATGCTCATAAGTTAAATAGGAACTACAGAACTATATGAAGATATATGAATAAACAAACAAGAAAACAAATAATTTTATTATATATCGGTATCTACCTATATAGATACAGTATGTCAATATCTACCTATCTACAGGGAGAGAGAAAGAGAATCTAAGAAATTGTCACAAAATGTTAGCACTGTTAACCTAGAAGAAAGGAATATGGGTGTTCACTGAAATGGTTCATTGTGCTATTATTTCAAACTTTTCTGTAAGTTTGAACTTTTTTCCAAATAAAAAGTTGGGGGAAATATATACATTTTAAGTTTCACAGAAAATAACTAACAAATACTCAGTAACCATCAAACCCCCATGAATATGATACCCTTGAGACTGAAAATTCTGCAGTACCTCATTTCTTAAAACCACACTGTGAAATCCATACTAAGGATTCTTTCCAATAAGCCTTAAGTGAGCACTTTAAAATATTCTCAAGGTTTCCCATGCAGGGTGTAGTTAAAGAGCATTCCACTTGAGATCCTTGCCTGAAAGGCCCTATAGAATTGCAAAGTATCATTATTAAGCAAATGTTCCTGGGTCCTTGGGTGGTTCACTTAAAACACATTTCACTGTATTGAATATTCAGTGCCAAAAGCACACAGTTCACTGTTAGGATTTGCAATTTAAACCCAGTTGGAAGAAGTAAAAGGTTCTTGTAATTTGCCTATACTGTATTGCATCGATGTAGCAGCTTTCATTGATAATTAAGTTCCAAAAATATGAGTTAGAGAGTGTGAACAATGGAGAAAAGCTAACCTTTCTATTACAACCTTAGCTCTTGACTTCTTGTATTTAAGATTACAGATGCTCCATTAAATCGAATTTGTGTTTAATCTCCTCTTGAAAAACAGTGAATGCAAGTCCCCAACTTTCTTTCCTTTGAGAGAACCCAAGTATTGACAATGAAAACTACAAGGCTCAAATCAGATGACTAACAACGTCCACTGGGGATAAGAAAACTTTAGCATGTCTCTTTTGGGGGGAGTTTCCTCAACTAACTCTAACTGGATTGAAATATCAAAATATATCTCACACTAGATTTTCAAAAAATTTTTGAGAAATCAGCTTTGAGATGGCAGGGGATGCATTTAAAATAAGACGAATTATTATTTAATTCATAAATAATACATAGCTTTAAATACATAGCCATGCTTTTTTAAAGCATCAGAGAAAATTTCAACAGTAATGTGGCTTTTAAATAGTTTCATACTTATCTCTTTTCTGTTTATCTAGTTCTTGTGCCCTGTTTTAACATTTTTAGGTCCTTCAGTAAGATATAACTACTTGATTCCCTTTTGAATTTGTGCTGGAGAGACAGGACTCATCTCCCTGGCTCTGGTTTTGAATGTGGAGAAATGACTAGCTGAACTATGGCTTTCTCTGGTTCATCTCTATGCAGCCTTTCTCAAGTATCACTCACACTAGGATTGGTGGTGGTTTAGCCGCTAAGTCGTCCGACTACTGCGACCCCATGGATTGTAGCCTGCCAAGCTCCTCTATCCCTGGGATTCTCAAGAATACTGGAGTGGGTTGCCATTTCCTGGGCCAGGGGTTCGTCCCAACCCAGGAATCGAACCCGGGTCTCCTGCACTGCGGGCAGATTCTTTACCAACTGACCTACGAGGAAATCCCTCCACACTAGTATTACACTCCAGCATTTGGTCAGTCTCAAATTTAGAGCCGCTGGCAAGAAAATCCAGTTCATCTTCTCTGTACAGTTTACCTTCAAAAGAGGGAAAACTACCTTGGCAATGACAGCACAAGCAGTGCATTCGGGAATTCCTGTGGGAGAGCCTCTCCACAATTCTAGAGAAAGGGAGTGGTGAGCAAAGAGTGGTGTAGCAGTGATTCTCAAGTGTGGTACCCGAATCAGCAGTTCAGCATCACGTGGGAACTATTTGGAAATGCAAATTATCGGTCCCCACCCCCCAGGCCTACTTAAGCAGGAACTCTGGCGTTGGGGCCGAGCAATCTGCGTTTAACTAGCCCTTTGGGTGGTTCTAGTGTATTATCACTGACAGAAAAACGAGAATATAAATTTTCTAAAGGAGCTTTAAAGTCCAGTCCAGTCAAAACCTGGAGGGGGAGACGAGCAGAAAAGGAGGTTCAATTCCTGCCCCGGTGGGGTGGGGTGAGTCCCAGGCCCCGTGACCTGTCCGCGACCCCCTTCCGCACACACGCCCCCCGCGGTCCCCGGGGTGGGGCGGGGGGAGTGGGGCAGGCACCCCGCCCCCCGGCCTCACTGCCCGCCCCCCTCCGCCCCCAGGCCGCGCCGGCCGCCCAGTGGGAGTCGGGTCTACAGCCCGGGACTCAGAGCCCCTCCCGCGACCGCGCGTGCCGGCCGCAGCCCCCTTCCGCCCGGCCTGCCCCTTTGTCCGCCCCGAGGGCGGCACCTTCCCGCCCGCGGGGTGTGAGAACCCTCGGGGGGCGGGAGAGGAGGAGGGACCGGGGAGGGAAGGAGGAGGAGCGAGGCGGGCGGCTGAGTGCAGGGGTGGGGAGCCGCCGCCGCACACCCGACTCCCGTCCAGCCCGGCCCACGAAAAGGGGCTTTTGTGGCCGGCCCGGGAGTCCCCGCGGAACGCCCGCCCCGAGGCGGGGTGGCGCCTCCCCCTTGGCGGGAGCCAACGCAGCCTTCCCGGCTGGGGAGCGCGGTGGCCGAGCCGGGCAGAGCGCGGAGCTGGCGACGGCGCTCGGCAGGAGAGCGCGGCTAAGCGGAGGGGAGGGCCGGAGGGTGGGGCGGG
>SJYX01010711.1:256488-268309 GCA_006410675.1 Oreotragus oreotragus
AGGGCCGGAGGGTGGGGCGGGGCGGGGCTGGGCCGGGCCGCGGCTGAGCCCAGTGGCCGCGCCTCCGCCTTCCGCCGCCGCCACTGTCCGGACCGCGCGGGCGGGCGGCGTACGCCCGAGACCAGGAGGTGCGGGCGGCTCGGGCCTGCGCGCCGGGCCTGGGGACGGGCGGCTGTCGAGGTGGGGGTAGGGCGAGGGGCGGGAAGAAAGGGCTGTGCAAATATTGTGACTGCTGCGTGCGGAAACTCTCCGCCGTGCTGTCGGAGATCTCGGCCCCGAGCCCTGGGAAACCCGGGAGGCCCGACGGGCCCTCGTTTGGAGGGTCTTCGTGACCGCCTTCCAGACAACCGGCGCCCATTTCATCCCGACCTGAGACGGGTGGGGAACGTTGTCCACTACTCACGTTTTATTCTAGAGTCCCAAGGACAGGACACTAAGTGACTTCTTGGGGAGCTTCAGCTCCAGGAAAGCGCTGGGCGGTTACCACCTTGGGAGGCGGATGTGAGAGGGGAGCCTCTCCTAGTCTTTCTAATCCCCCTACCCCACCCGTCGGCTACAGCCTTGAGTTTTCCTTGCCAGTCTCCTGACCTCTTAGATGGCATAGCACAGAGAAAGGGACAGGAGACCACCGGTACACTCTGGAGGGCAAAAAAGGGGGGAGCGCCTCTGAGGTGGCCCGGACAACTAATCGCGGGAACTCGCGGATGTTCGCGTCTTCGCGCAGCGACCGCGGCCTCGCGAGTCTTGCCTGTCGCAGGGTGTGGTGGGTGCTGGTGCTTAAAGTGATTCTGGAACCGTCTGTCCGCAAGGGTCTCCCCTGCAGCTGGGTTAGGAACTTGTACATATCAGGCCTTTTAAAAGTCAACACTGGGTTGACTTTTCTCCCACAGATTTCCTACAATTTCTGGCCGTTTTGGAATTTCCGTCCTTAATTCCTAGTCCCTATGGGGAAGGAAATTCGAATGACTGAAGCTTCCGAAAAAGAGTAGTTTTGACTTGGTTGATCAATCAGCAGCATCACCTAGCAAAATTAGTTGTGTATATCCATCTAAGGTTTGTTTTGGAGCTTTAGATACCTATATTAATTGGCCTATTTTCTGTTAAATCTGCTAAAATATGTTAAAGCACTGAAAAAAGTGGGCAAAACACTCTTTAATGCCCTAATACCAGTCAGTCAATAAAGACAGTAATGCGAGGTGTCTTTCAGCAACAACAAACGCTGCTGCTTCTGGTTGACTTTGGCTTTTATTAGTTTGCTACACACTTCTTAGAGTTCCAGTGGGTAGGTATGCCGGAATTGTGGAAATCACTTTTGTCTTCCTTTTGTTCTCTAAGCTTCTTGAAGCAGAGCAGAGAGAGTTTCGAAGTGGATTCCTTAGTTCTTCCAACCCTTTTATCCAGAAAACTTCAAATAAACTGATCTTGGACAGTACTTGTCAAATCGTTTCAATTCGCAGCAATTGTGTGTGTGTGTGTGCGCGGGCGCGCGCGTTTTCCCGCTTCAGGAGGATGAGGTGGGATGAGGAGGAGATTATGCCTATATTAGCACAGGTGTAATCTTGAGAAAAGTACCATCTACAGAAAAATGAGAACGTCCTGGCGTTAATAGCTGCCCCTTTGAAGGTAATGGACATTCCATCTCAGGGCTGTAAATGCCGAGTGTAGACTCCAAAGTAGTGGGCTTCCGTCCTTCCAATGTTTGCTTTCTTCAGTGTTGATCAAAGAGCTATGTGTTTGTCTTATGAGGCCCCTTTGGAAGATGTTTTTAGAGCAATTACAGACATAACAATCAATTCAGCTTATTTGTCTCATCTTAAGAAATGCTGCGAGAATTTTTTAGAAAGAAACCTTTTAGTAAAGACAACGGATAAGGAAAGAAGGACTACATTGGCTATTGCGAATTAGTGCAGCTACTTCAAGAGGAAAAAGCTCGAACCTCACTCACCCACTCTCTAAACCCTGCAGTCCTGCTCTTGTTTTGAACTAAAATGGGACGGCAGCCTTCTTTAGTGGCCAGCAAGATTCTTGTCATTTAAGAGAGAATCTTCACAGCGACGTTGGGGGAGGGGTGGTGCTAAGAGTTCCTAAGAAACCGAGCTACAAAATGAAATACCATAAGTTGGTTTGTTCCGGTGAGGCGATTGTGGAAAATTGCGTTCTCAGTATTTGGGCAAACTTTATTGCTTTTCCAGAATCCATAAGCAAGATTCAAGGTTTTATTTCCTCTTGAAAAGCAACTGCTGCTGAGTAAAGAAGTCAATACTTCTCAAGCCTTAAATGAAAACGTGCCTCTGTTCAGTCTAGAAGGGCGTTTCTGTTAAGGGTTTGAAAGGGGAACTTCGCACCGGTTATGATAGATGCCCTTGAACTCAAAAGTTTAGCGCATCACGTCACGACTTTCCTAGAGCAGATGTAGATATTTTATTTCGAACACCTTCTAAGGTGCAGGCGGTGTGTGCTAAGTAGGTCCCCCTCTTAGTACCCTTATATCCTTCCCGCTAACCCCGCAGCCCTGAGCTCCAGGAATGGAGCCTAAGGTGGCTAGCGCCCATCTATTTAAGAGGGAGGGCTGCATAGACGTGAAGCCATAAACAGCAGTAACTCAAATTTGTAGACTAAGCTGACTCAGTTAATCACAGAGGTTCCTTGCGTTTCCATCTAGAACTCCCCAATCACCAGTCTGTCTTCTCAGAAGCAGAAAACTGGGCATAGTACGGCTGGTCTGGTCAACGCCATTGAGAAGTCTTGCAAAATTCAGTGAAAACAGGCGTGAAAGATGCTCACCAATGACCTGGGCCGAAGCTTTCGATGTGTAGGGCTGAGTAGGGTATGGGGGTGTGGCGGCGCTAGCCCTAAGCCACTAGGGTCGCGGGGGTGGAACACACCCTGAGGACTGTGCGCGACCAGGCTGCTCCCGGATTCACAAGCTACCCTTTGCAGTGACCGGGGCGGACGTCCAGTTCGATTACCACGGAAGCTCTCCAGACTGATTCAACTTGACCCAAGCGTGTGACCCATCTCTTTGACCACGGAAAGAGGAGCCCGTGACTCCCTTCACTTCGGCGGCACTGGAAAGCGTGTGTGTGTGTGTGTGTGTGTGTGTGTGTGTGTGTGTGTAGGTGTTGGCATAGGTATTCGACTTCCAAACATCTTTGGAATCTGTCCGCTCATTTGTGATTTACAAACACAGTACTTGACTTAAAATATTTTGCTTAGTTATGTGTGAACTCACCATGTAAATTTCCTATAGGAAACAATCAAGAGAAATTATATACATATATAACAATATGACTGAGGTAGACTTAAATTAGAAGTTAAAATGAAGCACATCAAAATATTCCAATATACCCGGCAATCTCATTCAGGAAAGCAGGTCTCTTTCACGGCTCCACAAGAATTCTTTGACCTAGTGGCCTCAGAGTGACTTCTGAGAGCCCTATTTCTTAGGGGGAAAAAAGTTAGAGAAAGCCTGCACCCAAGTTTTGGGTGAGATTCGGTATTCTAACCAAAATATGCTCAACAGATGATAGTAGAGATGAAGCCAGAAAACAACTCCAGCTATTTAAACTGCCAAATGAGACATAAAGCTGCATTGTAAAAATCATCTGGAAAACAGGTTTTCCCATTGAAGTCGCTATGTGTTAATTACTGTGAGCTGGAAGGCTGGAGATCGAACGCCTGGAAGCCGACTTTCACCCCGCATATGTAAACGGAAAAAGTGCTGAACAGCAGCCAGAGGGTTCCTGATCGGACTCATTGCCATGCATGCCTAGACATTAATATGTGTTCATGGAGGGCTCGTACAGTACGAGGTGTTATTTCCTTATAAAGAAACACCAGGTCTCGCTTTCCATTCTTCTTACAAAATTATTCGCATTATTTATGCTACATTGAGCGATCTAATTTCTTCGTGATAGTCAGCTAATTGCTCTGGCAGGTAATTAGAAGCAGTTTACAACGCAAAGGGCTTTTGCATTGCCCCTCGGATTATTAAGTTGCGCTGTAAATTATACCATATTTGCTAGGGAAAAATTCTTTTGAGCAAGTTCTCTTTCTGAGATCCCAGATGAAATGGGCTCCCCACCCCACCTCCCCTTCGTACACACCCCTCCCTAGCCACCCCCACTGCCACCACACCCCCTGCTTTTCCTGGACTCGGAGTCGAATGATTCTAAAGCACGCGATTTTGTTCGTGTTCACTGGGCCGAAATAACGTGGCCATTATGGCCTGAAATGGGCCAGGTTTGAAGCGAGCTTCCTGCGCGCCTGCAATATCCAGCAGGCATGTGGGAAAGGAACGGCTTAAATGGGGACATCTGTTCAGTGCTGCTCATCTTACTCTTACAGCCAGGTCAGGTTAAGAGAATAACCTGTTCACCACCTTTTTTCTTGTTAATAAGACTATTAGAAAAAAAGCGAACACACACACAAACAACACTAATTGAGCTACCCTAGAAGCAAGGAATCAGACACACAAAGGTAGCAGCTGAGTTACAAGAGGAACTGTGAAAAATAACCATTGGGCTATTTCAGTGAAAATCTACAGGACTGTGAGAAAAAAAGAAAATATATGAATTCAGAAAAGCTGTCTACAAAAATGGTTTTACGTAAGAGATTTTAAAGACTCAACAAAGACTGGTTTATTTTCAGGTTTTCATTTTAATAAAATTGATCTGAAGGTAAACCACTGGAAAAAGACTTCTTAAGCTTTCAAGTACTCTGAGGCCCCGCACTTTTTGTTATCAGTGTTTTCTGGTCTATGTTATCTCTGAGACAAACCTCAAGTGGGGGCATCCTAGTTTGCCCCCTGATTTTGGAAAAGTGAACTGTATCCCCTTTCACAAATATCACCCATTTGTAAATCTTGTACAATGATGTATAAGTGTGGTTAAACCTAGAGACCGGGTGCAGCTCCTAGATTATTTGTAATTAAACACAATTCCCAAAGTAACATTTATCTTCCCGAAACTGCGATTGCAATTGTCAACCGTCTGGAAGAGACCAAGGAGGTAATCTGGGAGCATTACCTCCTCTAGTAACAGAACAGAATGAAAAGAAATCAATAGTGTTGAGGATAAGAATTCAGTAGTTTTTAACTCTGCATGTTAGCTGTGATAAAGTGATATATAATACCAAAAGAGAAAACGCAGAAACAAATCCACTCTAGGAAAAATCAGAGGCGAACTTGTCTGAATGTCTAAGCCTCTCTCTTTCTTGCCTTGTTCAACTAGAATATACGCAAACACAAACACACCCCACCACAAATGAGCAAACTCTCTTCCCTACGTGTGTTTCCTTCATTTACATGATGAAAGAGGAATAGGAAATGCTGTAGAATTAATTATCAATTTCATCTGTGGGGTAGCAGGGAGATGAATATGAAATATACCATTGAGTACATGCCTGCCTGTAGAACTAGCACGCAGTCATATCAACATACTATGAAGATATGAACATTATGCATGCACACAAATAAGGAATTATTATCTTCCTTTAATATATGCCAAAATGCCTATTTGAGTAACCATCTTCATGTTTTTCTTATCTATGAATTTGCCAACACATTCATATGTTTGCTACATTAAAGTCTTCCTTGTCTTTCTGAATATATGCAATTTGACTGCCCTGCCTAAAAGGAATCAAAGCATCATAAGTTAGATGAGTCCCTTTTAATTAAAATGTCCCTAACTTTTCAGTGTTTCTAAGTGGCAGAGAGAAAGAATAAATATTAAGCAGCGTGATACGGGGTGGGGGTGAGGGGAATCTAGTCAATTAAGAAACAATATGCTTTCTCAAGTGACCCTATTTATTTAAGAGTCGCCAAGGCAATGCTTTGCAGGAGATCCTTGCACGTAGATCAAGAGTCACCACTGCTTCGCTGTGGTCAACAAATGCATCCAATTAAGCAGAACCAGGAAAGTAAGGACTCGGCTGTAAATGTGGCCGGATAGTTTGAAACCGAATAACCTCACTAATAGGGGCTATTGTTCAGTATGGAAGTTCCCATTTTCCAATCAGGAAAATACAGCCCTTTCTGGACTCTGGCTGACTGATCCCTTCCCACCTACGGCTCAACAATCTGCCACCAGCGAGGGGCTTTTATTACCTCCCTTCCCAGGAAATGTTAGGCAACTTCCTAGTAAAGCCGCCCGAAAGCAAAAGGATGCCCCTCGGGAATCCACAGGTCCATGCCTGGCCAGGTTTTCTTTTCAGCAGGAAAGAAACTTTGATCAAAGAGCTCCGGGCGAGGAGACACCTCCAGCCTGGCCCAGACTGCTTCTCCTTGCAGCCGCTGGCTGCGCTAGGCTCGGCCCCTACCCTTCACGTTTTACTTAGTAGCCAAGGAGTCCGCGCGCGAGGTCCCTGCACAGTGGCCACAGATTAGGAGCTGTCTCCCTCTTTGAGGAGGGGCGCGCACCAGGTCACCTGGGTCTTCAGCGGGCACCGGCCGAATCAGCTTCCAGAGCTTGCGCGTTCCGCCAATGCTCAGGAAACCGAGAAGCGTAGAACCCTGTTTAAACGTACCCAGCAGAGGTACTCGCCTATATAATTCATGTGAGGTTCTTTTTTTTTTTTTTTCCTTATTAGGCTTTTTTCAGCTCTGTGTATTCACCAGACCACACTTGACACTTTCAAAACCTTATTTGGTGTAGATCTGTTGCTGGACACTTGAAAGCCTGGATAACTTTGATGTTTTCGACTATAAATCCCCAATCGTACTCAATGGTTACAAATGGCTTTATTTACTTGTCCTTCTATCTACACATTTTAATCTGTTTAACCAAACAGCAGAGGTATATTTCACTCCCCACTCCACGAAAAGGAAAATCACGGACCGAGGCCTCTAATTTGCTTTTAGGACCTTCTATTTCTTTGGTTGTGAAAACCTGAGAACTCCAAATCACAGCATTGATTAGTCTTCAAACCAGCCAGCAGAAAAGCTCCCCTTCTCCACTCTATCTAAAGAGATGTTGATGTATATTGTAGCTGCAAGGTGTTAGATATACTTGAGCAAGTTGTTCCCAGGATGTAAATTAGGTCCCAAAAGCTGTTGTCCAAATCGAAGAAACAGAGAAATTAATCTGGGAGACTATCCATCATCACCGGTAATAAAGAGAGCGACATGGATGAGACAGATGATATGATTAAGGGGCTGTGGTCGTTTTAATTAACTTTTTGCTGTCCTGTAATGATCAAACTGGTCACCAGACCCGGTCAATAAGCATGTTAATATCAAACAAATAAAACCAGGGATGATTAAAAACCTCCTGGTTTATTAAATTTGAAATTCAAATGAAATTTATGCTGCAGATGCATACAGAATGCTAATAGATTTTAGCTTTATTGAAAGTGGATCTCACAGGTTTGCAAGAAACAGCAGAATAGCCATCTACTCCTCTCCCAGGCATCACTTAAACTTCTTATGAGGTGGGGGAAACTTTTAATTGATGTTAGAAAGCCTGCACTTCCTATCTTTCTTCCTCTTCCCCTTCCAAACCTCCATATTATTACAGTTTAATACTCAAGAGCAGTCATCAATATCACAAAAGGTAAACTGAACTGGATGTGCTATGAAATGCCTTCCCCGACAGACTGTATCTACAATGGATTACAGATGTTCCCTCCTATGGGGGGATTCAAAAATAATACAGTCACTTCTGCAAAGTGGAGAAAGAGCTGCCATTAAGACCAGTTTCATTGCTGGTCTGGTTGGTCTGGTTGGTCACTGTTTCAGGATTATTGTTGTTTCAATTTTTGGTCAACTATATAATTCTCTTTGCCTTTCCTTTTTAATTCTTCTGTCTTATGCCTTAGGACAAAGACTAACCACTTATTTTGGGGTGAGGGGTAGAGTGAAAAAGAAACTTTGACAATACTAGTATAAAATAAACACCTGATTTTAAAGTGGGAGTAAATGGACTATACATATATATATGAAAACATATTTTTTCATAATGAAGATGCACATACAAACCTTTGTGAAAACCTGCAAGTCAACTTATGCAAACTGAAGAATCCAGTATACTCATTATATCCACACCAACATTGTGACCCATTGTCCTAGGCAGAATTACATGATTCTAAAGTGAATTTATATAAATACAATCTTAAAAGTAGATACTCAAATTTGTAATCACATGATGCATGTTTTTTCTAATTCCTGCATTTTTTGAGGAAACAATGGTTAATGTTTGTTTACTCTCAGAATCAGCTTTTAACTTTTCAAAAGTCCTGCCTCACTTCCTACTAGAGATAGGAGGATAAAAAGATAAAATAAATAACTATTCATAGAAGGGAGTCTTCCCTAAAGCTTTCTTTCTCCACCTTTGAGGGTGACGGTATTGATTAGAATTAAATCCCAAATTTGAACAACTGTATATTAGGTCTTTAAAATGAATATCATTATAGAAGGAGACCAAAGCAATGAAGTTAATTCTCTTTTATTTGTTAAACGGAGTTCCCTCCTTTCCCCCACCCCTTCCTCCTTCTGGGCTGGCCTGTCACGCCTTCTCAACACGCTAAAATCATTCAGAGTGGCTTGCAGGGAGAAACACGACATTTATGGTAAGCGTCAGCCTTCAGAGAAAGAAAGCAGTTCATTAATTTACTTCACACTTACTTCAAAGTATGAGAATGTACCTTATCCCCTTAATCAATAGATATGATGTACAGTCAATATCTCAACACTGTTATAAAGGGGTCAGAAACACTTACTCTCACACGACAAACATCAGCCTCAACTCTGTTCAGTGAAACTTACACAGTGCTACAACCTGACTTTGGACTTCAGTAAACCCGGGGAGGATTTTTTTTTTTTTTTTTTAACATCCCCAGAAGCTGTGATGTACTTGAGGAAGATTCAAAACAACAATAAAATGAAAAGTTTTCCTCTGTCAAAACAAAACACCTCTCTCAGCTAGTAACATTTTTTAAAATCAATTCTGACTTAAAATTAGATTTCTGGGAGCATTTGTAATTGCTTAAATATGTGAATTACTTTTAAAAAACATATGGATATTCAACAGGGCTCCAAAGGCCGTGGACTTTTTGTTACACTGGTGTGGTGCTTTCTGTAGTTTAAGATGTTTCCTTGTGGTGGCAGTGAAATTGTAATTACATTTCTGTAGGCAACTAATAACACAAATGGCAAGCAAGTTCTAAAATCCACCAAATTTGAACTGTTCACATGCATACACTTAACAGATATCTGGGCCAAACTCCTCTAGACACAGAAGCTTCCAATACACGTGGTCCAAGATTTGTTAAAAGCTTGTTTCTCTTCTCAGATAAATAAAACCCCCAGATTTCAATCAAAATTCCGATTTTTTTTTTTTCTCAGAAAGAGGCGGTGGGATATCCTACGAAAACTACATTCTATAAAACGCTCAATCTCTCACCCCTCAGGAAGAAAACAAACAAACAATACTCTTACCACCCCCCCTTTTTTTAAATCTAATCCTTTTGTATTGAAATTTACTCAGCGCCACGGGACAAACACACGGTCTCCCCTACAGTGAGACTTGCACTTCCAAAGCCGAATCCCCCCTCAGAAGAAAAAAAAAGCTACCGGATCAAAGTAACAACTCTTTGACGCAGGCGCACACCCTCCCGAACGCTCTAAAAATACCCGTCAGCCTCCCTAAATTTCTACCCTTCCGCTGTAAAGCCAGGAAAGGAGAGGATGGTATTAATATGATTGTTTTAAAATGTAGTGACAGTACCCGAAAAATTAAGGGGAAGAAAACCAATCAAGATTTGAGCTACAAGAAAATCTGAGGAAGTTTGTGACAGTGATAGCATTTGTGAATATTTATTCAACCTCACTCAACTTCGCAGTCAGTTTCACTCTTCAAATCGCCATGTCTCTCTTTTACGTACGTACACTTTACTGCACCGGTCCTATTCTCCATCACAGTTTCGTTGCAGAGACACACACAAGCACACACGATACCCTCCCCACGTTTGTGACACATTGCCCTTGCCTCTCCCATGCGAAGCGAACACACACGCATCCACTCTCCCTCCTTTTTCACACACACAAACCCACATATTCACTCTTCCTCTTCTCCAAACCAAGCAGACACCACCTATCACACTCCACACACCCCCCCGCCCCCGTCCGCAACACACACTCTACTGCACTGGCCCTCTTCCCTCCCCAGGTTTATCACTCAGTTGCACTACACTCACCCTTTCCCTCAACAATTTACTGGTCTGCTCCCCTTTGTCACACATACAGTTAAATTGTCACTCACAACCCCCTCTCCCTCTCTGCACTGTCCCTCCCCTCTCCCCGTCACNGCACTACACTCACCCTTTCCCTCAACAATTTACTGGTCTGCTCCCCTTTGTCACACATACAGTTAAATTGTCACTCACAACCCCCTCTCCCTCTCTGCACTGTCCCTCCCCTCTCCCCGTCACTGCTACACTGCCAGACTCTAGTCCCCAACCTCTCCGCATCCCCCCACCTCCCCCGGCTGCACTGTGTTCTCAGCTTGGTTGCACTCGCACAGTTACACACACACACAAAAACGCTCTTTGTAACACACACGCAGTCACGCGCGCCCCTCCCGCTACCGCTTCCCGCAGCCCCCCCACGGCGGCCGGCGGCGGCGCCGATGACCTCACGGCGCGCGCGCGGCGCGGCCCGGCGAGGCCGCAGATTGGCTGGCCGCGCCTCCGCGGCACTTCAAAGCCGGAGAGGGAGCTACAATTGTGGTGGAATGGGCGGAACTGATCATTGTATTGCACACCTCTAAAAAAAACACTGCCTCTGATTTATCAATATAAAAAAGATCCTCTGAGAGGAGGAGGGCACTTTTGTGTGATGGCAACTTCACTTCTAGGGGTGAGTCTCAGGATTTTCTCTTGCTGGTTTAATTAGTTTTCTTTTATTGCCGATCGGAGGGGGTTAAAGTCGCCTCGGCCAGGCCACGGGCTATCAGTCTCTATTGAGAGCTTTTTTCCTCCCCCCTTTAAATACAAGTGAGTTTAGAGAAAAGAAAGAGGGGGAGGGGGGTAGAGTCACTTTTTTCAGCGCAGGAAAAGGTTCGGAGGGCATTTAGACAAGCCACCTCGCAGCGCCCGGCCGCTCCCCGCCCCGGAGACGTGCGTCCAGCCTATTTTACGTGAGACGATTTCGGGGGTAAAGAGAGCAAGTTTTTCCTCCTGGACAAACTGTAGATTTTCCCCTCTTCCCCTTAAAAAATTCCTCAGCCCGCCTTGTCTTGCAGGTACGTTGAACCCGTCTCTATCTCTCCCTCATTTTCTCTTTTTTAGTATTGTAGACTTTTTTTTTTTTTTTTTTAGAAAATCAGGAAGAGCGATCGAGCCCTATAGTTTGACGTCTTTTGGCCTGGGAGAAACAACCCAGGATGGGTTTCTGGGAACTGCAACAGGATTTTCAAAGCTCTTCTGTGGATTTCAGGAGTAGTTCTTAAAACCAATCCAATGGTTTTCCCCCAGGCTTCTCCGCAAAGGAATCTTCCTCCCCAATCTGGACTTTTTCCTTGCTTGTTTGTTTCGAAGTGCCTGGGGCCTTGTGTGCAAAAAGAGTGTTGTTTTAGGTGAGAATACTTGTCAAACTCTTCTTTAGTGTGGCGCTTTACTCCCGAATCAGACGCCGGCAGCCAAACTTGTCCCCTCCCGTAGAGTAGGAAGCAGCCGGGCGCCGGGGCTGTTGGGGGAGCCAGGTGAGTTGGTGGCGCCGCGCCGCAGCGAGAAATGGGGTGCATTGGGTGCGTTTTGGAGGCTACTGGAGAACTGATGCACATTTCCTTCCTCCCTCCCCCACCGGACCTTTGCCCACCTCCCCTCC